>JAQYXR010000077.1:77587-234563 GCA_030545055.2 Neoaliturus tenellus
GCTTAAGGTAAGACAGCACCCAAAAATTTAAAAAAAAACTTTTTTTTGTTTTTTATGTTTTTGTATTCTCCATTTTATGCTGAATTCATACATACTAAACACTGTTATGTAAAATTATTTTTTATATTACTTATACTCATTTTACTAAATATATGCACCATCATTTCAAGGAAAATAAACTGAGTAAAAATATTAACACTAAAAACGCCGTAAGGCTAGGCTTTAAATTGACGTTCTAAAATAGCAAAACGGGTGTTGGTGTCAGTGCACAAATACATACAATATCAGGTCCTCCCTATATTTTAAAAGCATAGGCTTGCCTCACCGGAGCTTTCAGGGTTCCTGGCAGCTTGTGCCAGGAGCCTATCCCGAGGACGCCGATATCATATGCATTTGTGCACTGACACCAACTCCCCCCTCGGTGAACCGGGCGGGATTCGAACCCGCCCCAGGCGCTACCTTCTGGCCAGAAAGGTAACGCCTTAACCAACTGATCCACCGAGGCTGGTGGTCGAGGCGCTCCAATTGTCTTGTTGAGCCGCTAGCGCTGCAGGAGAGAAAACTGGAACTACGATGCCGCGCTACAATTGCTATCTCAGAAACGATGAAAGCAATCTTCGGCCTTAATTTTCGGGTTAATGCTGAATGCTTAAAAGCTATCTCAGGACGATGAATCTTTCGTCCTTGGCCTTAAAAAGGCTAATTTATAGGTTTTAGTTTTTTTGCCGTTTTCCGAAAAACTTAATTTTTGATACTTCGGTACGATTATTCCCTTTATTTTTTAATAGATCTTCACAAAAATTGGTACAAATGACCATGGCAGGTTGCTAAGCAATAGTACGAATCAGAATCGAATGATCTCTTATGGTTTTAATTTTACAGCTTCTATTATGTATAAAATTTCATAAAAAATATATATAACTTTTGAAAACTGTATAAAAACTAAATTTTTTTATATACAATAAAACCACTTCTTATTATTGTTGTGAAAGGTCACTAAAATAAATAGAAAAAATTTCAGATTGATATCACAGTATTTGTGTAAGTTATGTGTACCTAAAGACACCTTATTTAACATGGCGGAGATAGGGAGTGCTGGATTACCTTAAATTAAAGTAGAGTTTCATTTTCAACTAGAATTATATAGACCCCTACAATTAAATTTGTTATCATATAGAAGTACTGCCCTAAAGATCTTTTAGCAACTTAATATGTCCACACTCTAAGATAACAGTTTCGTAATTGAGATATGATTATGACAAAAGTAAATAGCTTCATCCCTTTAAGAATGAGATAATTAGTGAAAACAGAAGAAGAGTCTTAAAAAATTATAATTATTCTGATTGTGCACTGGGGTAAAACAATTGTTGTGAAAGACAGTGTGTAAATTAAGTAAGGAGACAATTTAATACCTTTAAAAGTATTTAATTAATAAAACTAAAACTATGCAAATTTATTTTGATGCACAAAGTCTAATTTCTAAAGTAGTAGTGTGTTTTGGTCACTTTTAAAACCGACCACGTGCCCACCGAGCCACGTGACGCGGCAGCTGGCGCCAGCTGCCATGTCACATAGCTTCCGGTGGGGGTTAGAGGGTATATATGAGATGCTGTAGTTATATTTTATGCCATATAGGTTGGGGTGGAGATGGCGATAGTGTTGGCGTTAGGGTGAAGTAAATTTGCGCATAAATTAAAAGTTAGTTCAAAATTGAAATTCGTCGGTGTTAACGAAACTCTAAGAGTCGAACAAAAATTAAGAGTTAGTTGAAAATTGAAATTCAAACTTATAACTGGGATGTGGAAAATACGCCAAGGTCATCCAGAGTAAGTTTTTAAAAATTCCATCCAACTATGACTAGAAATAGTTTTAAGTTGAAGTAGTTGGTGATAGCGGGATAATTGATTCGTGCCATGGGAGAGGTGTTTATTGTTTGAAAGTTGGCGATCGAATGAGAAACGCCGCCTAGGGAGAGGGCTTATAAAACGGCAACCTTCCCCCACTCCTTTAGACCAATAACCGGTCGCCGACTCTATGTGGTGAAACTGAACTAGACATGGCGGCCGCCATGGATAATTCTAACCTCAAACCTTAGCTCAGCTGAACAGAATAGAGAAGGATGAAGTAGGAATTGCGGTGAGCGCATTTATATAAGGAATGGTGGGAGTAAAATAGGAAAACCTGTTGAACACAGTCGATAGGAGTAATAAGTTCAAAGTTGTGGAAGCATAACATAGAACGTAAAATGTCGTGAATAACACTATCATCAACGTTAACCTGCGAAGTTGTAGAGGAATATAATGGGTTAAAACTATATTTCTTCCTAACTCTATTTAAATTAGTTCTACACTTTGAAATTGAAGATTTAGAAGTACTTCGTAATATATGTTGTGTTCGCAAAAGTTTTAACCTTAAACATTGTGCAACCATTATAGCTAATGTGTTACATTCAGAAGTTAAAAGAAGACTGAGGTATAAAATGAAGTGTAAAGGATATTGAAACAGAACACTATAGTAGTAATATTTGAGGTTAGAATTAACTAGACTCATTTAATGAAGTGGCTAGGAAGCCACATGCTGATGAATGCTAAATTGCATGTTAGAAGTAATGAAGTAGTCATAAAATAAAAACTAATGAGAGGTGATCACTGCGAGGATGCAAGGTAATGAATGTTTGTGACGCGATAAACTATCCGCTTTTATAGAGGCAGTAATAACCCTAGCCAAATGCCGGCAGATGCCGACCAACTACCTGGTTTTATAGCGCCAATTACTCCGGGCAGCTGGCGGACAGATGGCAAGAGAAGTAGGGGGCTTTGGGGCAATGACCGGAAAGGTCAATGACCCCCCCCCTCCCCCCCCCCGAAAAAATGGAGCACCCCCCCCTTCCCCTACCACCCCTTCCCCCACTCCTTCCCCCACTCCTTCAGGCCAATGACCGGTCACCTGGTCATCGTTGGTTGCCGACGATAATTCTAACCTCAAACCTATGCGCATGCAACAAGTACTTTGGATCGGAAGAGTGACTATGCTATTGCGCATGCGCCTAGTCCTGTATTACTCACTTTAGCGCTACTTCGCATGGATAATTCTAACCTCAAACCTTGGTTTTGCGTCGCTGCCCATGCGCCGCTCCCCACTCCTTCGCCTTCCTTTTATACTGCTGCGAACTGGACTGGATTGAACACTGTACTGGAGTGAAACAACTTCCCCCACTACTCGAGAATCCGAGGAGCAATACGAGCCTGATCTTAGCGTCAGTCGTCAACAAACTTTCATAGCGAAAGGTTGTTGGCGACTCAGCAAGAGGTTTCAAATATATAGTAGGCCTATATATATTTGAACTTCTTCTACTACGTTGCGTTTTTTAATGCAATGTGGTATGTGTGTGTGTGTTTAGTTTTAAGTTGTATTTAATTTAAGAAATAATTTGCGCATTGCGATGTTAGTTATAAGTTGGGTTTAGCATTAAGGTGTATTAATTTTAAGAGGTGTTTAGCATTAAGGTGTATTAATTTTAAGAATAATGATGGTATTTGGTTGTGTTGAATTATTTGGTTTTTAATAATGATGTGTTGGTACTAATAATTTATGTTTGTTTTGTGCATTTGTTTTGCCTTACAGCTAGATGTTAGGGGGTAGATTAACTGTAAATTCAGAAGTTCAGTTGAACTTCATTTAAAATGGGTGGGACATCCGCAAGCCGGACTTTTTTTGCATTTTGTTTAGGAATATGATGGGTGGGATTAGTTTGGGTGGGGTTAGAGTTGCGTTTCTGCATTAACTGTTCCAGTTTCCCTGAAATTAATGGTTACGGTAGACCCGGACAGGACCGTTACGGTAGACCCGGACGGTCCAGGGACCTCCCTTGCAGAACGTAACTAGTGGGTTGGGAGTGGGAACCGCTAGGCAAACAGGGTGGTGGGAACAGTATTACTGTTCCCATCACCTTGGATCATTATAAATCTTGAATGACCTTGACCCACTTTTGGAAGGGTCAATGACCCACCCCCCCGAAAAAATGGAGCCCCCCCCCCCGAAAAAATGGAGCCCCCCCCGAAACTCCCTACTCCCAAACCTGCTCCTAAGCCTGCTCCTTCAGAGCAATTTCAATTATTACAAGAAGAGCGTCGTAGGGCATTTAGCCGTCCCACTACTTGCCCTGAAGTGCTCACCAGGGGAATTAAGAAAGGATCAGCTTGTGGGAGGAAATGTGTTAAAAACGAAAGTTTTTGCCGTGTACATGTCGTGAAACATCTTTCTGGACCACAACTGACAGAAACCCCCACCGTTGAAGACGATCCTGAAATAATATCCGTCAGAGGAGAGAGGCTTAAGAAAGGTTTGAAATATTTTTTTCTAAGTGTTGTTGACCACCAACACATTTTGGCAAAATGTAACGGCTTAAAATATAAAATTAGAGTTTGTGAGAATTTGTGTAAAGAGAAGAGATTTAACAATTTAGATTCTCAAGACTTTCTCCTCAGGGATAAAAAGGATCGTATTACAAAGTGGGGGCGTAAACAGTAAATTCACTTAGTTTTTTCCAAATTGTTGCTTAAAAAAATAATGGGGGAGAAACACAATGCGTTATAGCGTTGTGTTTCTCCCCCATTATTTTTTAACACTCTAAGTCTCGTGACCTACTAACCTACTTCCATCCAAGTAGTAAGAAAAGTACTTCCCCCCACTCCTTTGGGTCGATGACTGGTCACGGTCAGCTCCTACCCCTCATTTGCATACTATTATAAAAGCGGAGCGAGCGTTGGTCACCCCTTCATTTTTCTTCTACACGCCGCTCTTGTCGTTTCGTCTCTGCTGTTTACAATATTTCTTGCTTCAAAATGCCTCCTCATCTGAATGAAAATTTCAATTTTTCCGAAATTTCTGATGTTTTTGAAGAATCTGAAGACACTTTAAGTAATGACAGTGAAAGTGAAGATGATGAGGACGATGATGATTATACTGTTGAATTGACGTTCTAAAATAGCAAAACGGGTGTTGGTGTCAGTGCACAAATACATACAATATCAGGTCCTCCCTATATTTTAAAAGCATAGGCTTGCCTCACCGGAGCTTTCAGGGTTCCTGGCAGCTTGTGCCAGGAGCCTATCCCGAGGACGCCGATATCATATGCATTTGTGCACTGACACCAACTCCCCCCTCGGTGAACCGGGCGGGATTCGAACCCGCCCCAGGCGCTACCTTCTGGCCAGAAAGGTAACGCCTTAACCAACTGATCCACCGAGGCTGGTGGTCGAGGCGCTCCAATTGTCTTGTTGAGCCGCTAGCGCTGCAGGAGAGAAAACTGGAACTACGATGCCGCGCTACAATTGCTATCTCAGAAACGATGAAAGCAATCTTCGGCCTTAATTTTCGGGTTAATGCTGAATGCTTAAAAGCTATCTCAGGACGATGAATCTTTCGTCCTTGGCCTTAAAAAGGCTAATTTATAGGTTTTAGTTTTTTTGCCGTTTTCCGAAAAACTTAATTTTTGATACTTCGGTACGATTATTCCCTTTATTTTTTAATAGATCTTCACAAAAATTGGTACAAATGACCATGGCAGGTTGCTAAGCAATAGTACGAATCAGAATCGAATGATCTCTTATGGTTTTAATTTTACAGCTTCTATTATGTATAAAATTTCATAAAAAATATATATAACTTTTGAAAACTGTATAAAAACTAAATTTTTTTATATACAATAAAACCACTTCTTATTATTGTTGTGAAAGGTCACTAAAATAAATAGAAAAAATTTCAGATTGATATCACAGTATTTGTGTAAGTTATGTGTACCTAAAGACACCTTATTTAACATGGCGGAGATAGGGAGTGCTGGATTACCTTAAATTAAAGTAGAGTTTCATTTTCAACTAGAATTATATAGACCCCTACAATTAAATTTGTTATCATATAGAAGTACTGCCCTAAAGATCTTTTAGCAACTTAATATGTCCACACTCTAAGATAACAGTTTCGTAATTGAGATATGATTATGACAAAAGTAAATAGCTTCATCCCTTTAAGAATGAGATAATTAGTGAAAACAGAAGAAGAGTCTTAAAAAATTATAATTATTCTGATTGTGCACTGGGGTAAAACAATTGTTGTGAAAGACAGTGTGTAAATTAAGTAAGGAGACAATTTAATACCTTTAAAAGTATTTAATTAATAAAACTAAAACTATGCAAATTTATTTTGATGCACAAAGTCTAATTTCTAAAGTAGTAGTGTGTTTTGGTCACTTTTAAAACCGACCACGTGCCCACCGAGCCACGTGACGCGGCAGCTGGCGCCAGCTGCCATGTCACATAGCTTCCGGTGGGGGTTAGAGGGTATATATGAGATGCTGTAGTTATATTTTATGCCATATAGGTTGGGGTGGAGATGGCGATAGTGTTGGCGTTAGGGTGAAGTAAATTTGCGCATAAATTAAAAGTTAGTTCAAAATTGAAATTCGTCGGTGTTAACGAAACTCTAAGAGTCGAACAAAAATTAAGAGTTAGTTGAAAATTGAAATTCAAACTTATAACTGGGATGTGGAAAATACGCCAAGGTCATCCAGAGTAAGTTTTTAAAAATTCCATCCAACTATGACTAGAAATAGTTTTAAGTTGAAGTAGTTGGTGATAGCGGGATAATTGATTCGTGCCATGGGAGAGGTGTTTATTGTTTGAAAGTTGGCGATCGAATGAGAAACGCCGCCTAGGGAGAGGGCTTATAAAACGGCAACCTTCCCCCACTCCTTTAGACCAATAACCGGTCGCCGACTCTATGTGGTGAAACTGAACTAGACATGGCGGCCGCCATGGATAATTCTAACCTCAAACCTTAGCTCAGCTGAACAGAATAGAGAAGGATGAAGTAGGAATTGCGGTGAGCGCATTTATATAAGGAATGGTGGGAGTAAAATAGGAAAACCTGTTGAACACAGTCGATAGGAGTAATAAGTTCAAAGTTGTGGAAGCATAACATAGAACGTAAAATGTCGTGAATAACACTATCATCAACGTTAACCTGCGAAGTTGTAGAGGAATATAATGGGTTAAAACTATATTTCTTCCTAACTCTATTTAAATTAGTTCTACACTTTGAAATTGAAGATTTAGAAGTACTTCGTAATATATGTTGTGTTCGCAAAAGTTTTAACCTTAAACATTGTGCAACCATTATAGCTAATGTGTTACATTCAGAAGTTAAAAGAAGACTGAGGTATAAAATGAAGTGTAAAGGATATTGAAACAGAACACTATAGTAGTAATATTTGAGGTTAGAATTAACTAGACTCATTTAATGAAGTGGCTAGGAAGCCACATGCTGATGAATGCTAAATTGCATGTTAGAAGTAATGAAGTAGTCATAAAATAAAAACTAATGAGAGGTGATCACTGCGAGGATGCAAGGTAATGAATGTTTGTGACGCGATAAACTATCCGCTTTTATAGAGGCAGTAATAACCCTAGCCAAATGCCGGCAGATGCCGACCAACTACCTGGTTTTATAGCGCCAATTACTCCGGGCAGCTGGCGGACAGATGGCAAGAGAAGTAGGGGGCTTTGGGGCAATGACCGGAAAGGTCAATGACCCCCCCCCTCCCCCCCCCCGAAAAAATGGAGCACCCCCCCCTTCCCCTACCACCCCTTCCCCCACTCCTTCCCCCACTCCTTCAGGCCAATGACCGGTCACCTGGTCATCGTTGGTTGCCGACGATAATTCTAACCTCAAACCTATGCGCATGCAACAAGTACTTTGGATCGGAAGAGTGACTATGCTATTGCGCATGCGCCTAGTCCTGTATTACTCACTTTAGCGCTACTTCGCATGGATAATTCTAACCTCAAACCTTGGTTTTGCGTCGCTGCCCATGCGCCGCTCCCCACTCCTTCGCCTTCCTTTTATACTGCTGCGAACTGGACTGGATTGAACACTGTACTGGAGTGAAACAACTTCCCCCACTACTCGAGAATCCGAGGAGCAATACGAGCCTGATCTTAGCGTCAGTCGTCAACAAACTTTCATAGCGAAAGGTTGTTGGCGACTCAGCAAGAGGTTTCAAATATATAGTAGGCCTATATATATTTGAACTTCTTCTACTACGTTGCGTTTTTTAATGCAATGTGGTATGTGTGTGTGTGTTTAGTTTTAAGTTGTATTTAATTTAAGAAATAATTTGCGCATTGCGATGTTAGTTATAAGTTGGGTTTAGCATTAAGGTGTATTAATTTTAAGAGGTGTTTAGCATTAAGGTGTATTAATTTTAAGAATAATGATGGTATTTGGTTGTGTTGAATTATTTGGTTTTTAATAATGATGTGTTGGTACTAATAATTTATGTTTGTTTTGTGCATTTGTTTTGCCTTACAGCTAGATGTTAGGGGGTAGATTAACTGTAAATTCAGAAGTTCAGTTGAACTTCATTTAAAATGGGTGGGACATCCGCAAGCCGGACTTTTTTTGCATTTTGTTTAGGAATATGATGGGTGGGATTAGTTTGGGTGGGGTTAGAGTTGCGTTTCTGCATTAACTGTTCCAGTTTCCCTGAAATTAATGGTTACGGTAGACCCGGACAGGACCGTTACGGTAGACCCGGACGGTCCAGGGACCTCCCTTGCAGAACGTAACTAGTGGGTTGGGAGTGGGAACCGCTAGGCAAACAGGGTGGTGGGAACAGTATTACTGTTCCCATCACCTTGGATCATTATAAATCTTGAATGACCTTGACCCACTTTTGGAAGGGTCAATGACCCACCCCCCCGAAAAAATGGAGCCCCCCCCCCCCGAAAAAATGGAGCCCCCCCCGAAACTCCCTACTCCCAAACCTGCTCCTAAGCCTGCTCCTTCAGAGCAATTTCAATTATTACAAGAAGAGCGTCGTAGGGCATTTAGCCGTCCCACTACTTGCCCTGAAGTGCTCACCAGGGGAATTAAGAAAGGATCAGCTTGTGGGAGGAAATGTGTTAAAAACGAAAGTTTTTGCCGTGTACATGTCGTGAAACATCTTTCTGGACCACAACTGACAGAAACCCCCACCGTTGAAGACGATCCTGAAATAATATCCGTCAGAGGAGAGAGGCTTAAGAAAGGTTTGAAATATTTTTTTCTAAGTGTTGTTGACCACCAACACATTTTGGCAAAATGTAACGGCTTAAAATATAAAATTAGAGTTTGTGAGAATTTGTGTAAAGAGAAGAGATTTAACAATTTAGATTCTCAAGACTTTCTCCTCAGGGATAAAAAGGATCGTATTACAAAGTGGGGGCGTAAACAGTAAATTCACTTAGTTTTTTCCAAATTGTTGCTTAAAAAAATAATGGGGGAGAAACACAATGCGTTATAGCGTTGTGTTTCTCCCCCATTATTTTTTAACACTCTAAGTCTCGTGACCTACTAACCTACTTCCATCCAAGTAGTAAGAAAAGTACTTCCCCCCACTCCTTTGGGTCGATGACTGGTCACGGTCAGCTCCTACCCCTCATTTGCATACTATTATAAAAGCGGAGCGAGCGTTGGTCACCCCTTCATTTTTCTTCTACACGCCGCTCTTGTCGTTTCGTCTCTGCTGTTTACAATATTTCTTGCTTCAAAATGCCTCCTCATCTGAATGAAAATTTCAATTTTTCCGAAATTTCTGATGTTTTTGAAGAATCTGAAGACACTTTAAGTAATGACAGTGAAAGTGAAGATGATGAGGACGATGATGATTATACTGTTGAACTTAGTGAAGAACGTAAAGTCATAGCAATTGATCCACAATTTCCATTTGATACAATAGAAAAGTTTATGGCTGAAGCTAATAAATGGTTGGACTCAGGATGTTATGTACGAATTGACTCTTTTATATTGTATGGTGATAGTCATTCTTTCCTTGTCACACCAAATGACAGAGACCGCATGTTGCAGTGGGCACAATCTATGATGGAGTGCTATGAACAAGGTGTGGACACTGGCGGCTATTTTCTTGCACAACTAGTGTAATAACAAAATTACCCTTCCCCCACCCTACACCCTATCCCTTTCAAATCCTATAAAGAAGGGGGAAAGGAGTGGGGATTATAAAATGGTGGGGGAATGTGTATAAATGCAGGTTGTTTGAAGAGACTTTTATTATTGTGGCTTTAGCAGAAACAACATGGAGTTTAAATCTTCAGCAAAAATAAGGAACAACATAATAAAGAGAGAAATTCGCAAGAAAGAAAAGATTGAACTTATAAAATTACAACTTATAATTCCTTCCATTGAAATTGGATGTAGCAAAATGAAGACTTTGGTGAAAACTAACGAATATTTGTTACAATTGCTAAAAACAATCGAAGAGTTGAAGAGCAAGAATGGACATTCTACATAGTAAAATTTGAACATTTTAATATAAATAAGTAAACCCAAAAAAGTAGATGTAGAATAGAGAGCGAGGAATAGATCACTTTGTGGTAATGGACTAACATGCCACTTAGTGCTCTATTCCTCGTTCTCGCGTTAAATTGGATTACCTTGACCTATTTGTTCGACTGTTAGAATTTGGTTAACACTGTTGAATTTCAGTTTTGAACTAACGTTTATTTTTGTTCAACTGTTAGAGTTTTTTTTAATACTGTCGAATTTTAGTTTTGAACTAACTTTTAATTTATGCGAATTTTTAGTTCAACTTTAGTTAATTTATGCACAAATTTAGTTTAACCAAGTGTCTGTGCTGTAGCCATTTCCACCTAAAAGTAACTACAATTAGTTGGGTGGGGGAAAGTTCGTTAAAGCTTGAATATAAAGAAGTATATACTAAAACTCTAATGGGAATAAAGAACACGAATGAACAATTAGTTTGTAGAAGGTTAATATTTTTGTTCAAAATGTTTGATTTCCTTGGATAGTGAAGAAGATGAAATAGTGGTGGGGGAACCGTTATAAAAGGAGGAACATGAGAGCCCATTTCATTTCTTGGTGAAATTTCGAAGAGTAAACATCTCAACATGTATTGTTGCGATAAATGTTCGGAATCGTTTCACGATGAAATTCTATTAGACTGTCATAAAGAACTAATTCACAACAACCCAGAAGAAAAACAAGAACAAGAACAAGAACAAGAACAACAAGAACAACAAGAACAACAAGAAGAACAAGAAGAACAAGATGAAATAACTGCAACATCTTCAACTACTTTACCGAATCTACAAGTATTTGCATTACCCGGTAAAGTAGTAATGCATCATAAGATTCAAAATGAAAACTTGAAGCTAGAAGAATTTATTAGAGAAGCAAAACCAATCGTAAGTAAAACTTTAAAAGAAGAATTGAAAAGATTGAACTTTCTTAAATTTGGTTTACTACTAGAAGCTATGTTTATAAATGTACAAGAAGAATTATCACCAAGAGGATTCATAACAAAAAACCGAACCATTATGGAAAGTTCAAACATTGATTCAATAGTAGAAAATTGTATAGAAGAAATATTAACAAAAATTCAGGAACACGAAGGAAGAGGATCCGGATGGAGTCTTACAAGTATTGAAGTATTAGATATAAGAGTTCATAAACATGGATATGGACTAATGGGATCTAGTTACATTCCTTTGCCCAAAAGAATTAAGGATACAAGATCATGTATTAATGTGAAAAATCAAGATAATGAATGTTTTAGATATGCGATGACATCTAAGTTTGTACCAAATCATTTCGATAAACCTAACCAACACTATGAAAATCAAAGACATAGGTACAATTTTCAAGGAATTACTTACCCTGTATCACTGAAAGATATATCAAAATTTGAGAAGAAAAATCCTGGTACATCTATCAATGTTTTTGCATTAGATAGTTCAAACAAAGTGTATCCTTTACGTGTTGTAAAAGAAGAGCTACCAGATCATACGGATTTACTACTACTAACGCGAGGAGATGTGTCTCACTATGTGTACATAAAGAAATTCGACTCTCTTGTTAACAAGCAGCTTTCTAAAGCTCGACACAGAAAGATAATTTGCAAGAGATGTTTTAATTTTCAACGAGAAGGAAGACAAGGAAGAGAATGGTTACAAGAGCACAAAAGGCTATGTAACAATAATTATGAAGCAAAGATTAATTTACCTTCGGAAAACAGAGCATTTGTTACATTTCAAAAGGTTCATCATCAATACCGTATCCCTATAGTTGTATATGCGGACTTTGAATCAACACTAATTCCTATAGAAGATGAAAATTGTGAAGCTAGAAAAAGTGTCAAATATCAAATGCACAAACCAAATAGTTTTTGTTTAATGGTTAAATCAACATTATCAGAAGAACATTTAAACAGATATGGATTAACTTCAGAACCTCTAGTATATCGTGGTGAAAATGTAGAAAAAATATTTCTTGATCACTTATATTCAATAGCTGGAAATGCACAAAGATTATATACAAATATTGTACCAATGAAACCGATGGAGGAAGAAGAAGAAATTCAACATGAAAATGCAACTCGATGTTTCTTATGCAAAAATGATTTTACTATTGAGAATTATAAAGTTAAAGATCACGATCACCTCACAGGTTATTACAGGGGTGCTGCTTGTAATAAATGCAACTTGAGCTATCGTTTACCACTATTTATTCCTGTGGTTCTGCATAACCTCAGTGGGTACGATGCTCATTTTATAATACCTGAACTAGGAAGAGACGACGGTAAAATCGATGTGTTAGCTGAAACTTCAGAGAAATTCATAAGTTTTTCCAAAGAAGTTGGAAACATGAAACTAAGATTCTTGGACTCCTACAGATTTATGCCGTCGAGTTTGTCCAAACTTTCAGAAAATTTAAGGAAACAAGATTTCATCGAAACAAAGAAGATTGTAAATAACGACAAACTGGATTTGGTACTTCGGAAAGGTGTGTTTCCATATGATTACATAGACAGTTTAGAAAGATTTAATGAAACATCACTTCCGGCTAAAGAAGAATTCAAAAGTAAACTTTATGACATGGACATATCTCAAGAGGACTATGATCATGCATGTAAAGTATGGAACGATTTAGGATTTAGAACATTGGGAGAATATTCAGATTTTTATGTTAAATTGGATGTAACTTTACTATGTGATATAATGGAAGAATTTAGAAATACATGTTTTGCGGCATATGGATTGGACCCTCTTCATTCGTACACTTCACCTGGATTAGCATGGCAAGCTATGTTGAAAGAAACAAATTGTAAAATACAACTTCTTACTGATATAGATATGGTTATGATGTTAGAGTCAGGAGTTCGAGGGGGATTGACGCAAAGCGTTACACGACATTTCAAGGCGAACAACAAGTATCTGCCCGATTATGATGCATCAAAACCAACAACATTCCTGGGTTATTTTGATGCAAATAACTTATACGGATGGGCAATGTCGAATCCCCTTCCATATGATAATTTTAAATGGATAGATCCAGAATCGATTGGAAACATAATGGATATACCGAAGCATGGTGAAACTGGTTACATTTTTGATGTTAATTTTGAATATCCTGAACATCTTCATGATCAACATTATGATTTACCACTTCTTCCGAAGACTGAAATTTCCCCTACTGGAAGATGGCCAAAATTAATGATGACTTTAACCGACAAGTCTCGATATGTTGGACACTACTGGATGATACAACAAGCTTTAGACTTAGGATTGAGAATTACAAAAATTAATCGAGTACTACAATTTTCTCAATCTTGTTGGTTAAAACCTTACATCGACAACAACACAAGAAGAAGAGCCACCGCTACATCAAGTTTTCAAAAAGATTTTTTTCAAATTAATGAATAACGCAATATTTGGCAAGACTTTGGAAAACAAAAGGAAACATAAGGATATCAAATTGGTAACTGATCCAGTAAAATTACAGAAATTGGTGCAACAACCAAACTTTGGTTCATCTATAATTATTAATGAAAATCTAGTTGTTATTTCCATGAACAAGAAGTCAGTTACAATGGATCGTCCTTTGTATCTTGGAATGTCAATTTTGGATATTTCAAAAACACATATGTACGAGTTTCATTATAACAAGATGGTTAACTATTATGGAAGAGAGAACATTGGTATTGCATATATGGATACGGATGCACTAATTTACTGGATTAAAACAAATGACATGTATGAAGATCTACGCACCTTTATATACAGGGTGTTCGGAAAAAACGTTTCAGGAATTCAGGAGGTTATTGCCCACATAAAAATAAGCAAAAAAGTCCCTGTAAACATATGTCCTAAAATGCTTCGTTAACCCGCTAGCCGCCATTTTGTTTTTAACACTAAATAATTTTTATTTCCGTAATGGATCATTGTATCAAGTTAATATTTGGCATGAACCTTCATCATAGCAATGCCCATTTTCAAGAAAAGAATAATTTTTTTCCAATGTGTATTTTCAAAATGGCGGCCATTTAAAAATTTTAAACTAAAATATCTCAAAACAGGTAAATTTTATGAAAATTTTATTAGACACAAAAAAGTTGACGAATTTAATTATCTAAGCAATGATACCAAGTTTGTAAGGATCTGACAACAAATAACGGAGTTATTGGGATTTTTCTGCATAAAAACATTGATTTTGCATTGTAATTAATGCAAATTAAGGTAATTTTAATTGAAAAATCTCAATAACTCCGTTATTTGTTGTCAGATCCTTACAAACTTGGTATCATTGGTTAGATAATTAAATGTTTCAACTTTTTTGTGTCTAGTAAAACTTTTATAAAATTTACCCGTTTTGAGATATTTTGGTTTAAAATTTTAAAATGGCCGCCATTTTGAAAATACGCATTGGAAAAAAATAATTTTTTTCTTGAAAATGGGCATTGCTATGATGAAGGTTCATGCCAAATATTAACTCGATACAATGATCCATTACGGAAATAAAAATTATTTAGTGTAAAATACAAAATGGCGGCTAGCGGGTTAACGAAGCATTTTAGGACATATGTTTACAGGGACTTTTTTGCTTATTTTTATGTGGGCAATAACCTCCTGAATTCCTGAAACGTTTTTTCCGAACACCCTGTATAAAGATGATTTCGACTTTTCCGATTATCCTAAGGATCATCCAAATTACGACTATGACAGAAATAAGAAAGTATTGGGAAAATTTAAAGATGAAACAAATGGTGTGCCGATGATGGAAATTATAGCATTAATGTCCAAACTGTATTCATTTCAACTGTACATAAACGAGAGGAACGAACATCAAGTCACGAAGAAGGCCAAAGGAATAAAAACTTCTTTCCTGAAGAAGAACGTACAGTTTGAACATTATAAAAGATGTTTGTTTGAAAATGTTGAAACAACTGCAACGTTCAACACTATTAGAAGTTATAATCATCAACTTTTTAGTGTCAAACAAACAAAGTGGGCATTAAGCTACAAAGATGACAAGCGCCATATTTTAGAAGATAAAATTAATACTTTACCATTCGGCCACTACTCTCTAAACCCTATCGACCAGTAAACCTATTCTTCGTCCTCTACCTTCTTCCTTTTTCCTTTCCGTAAAGAAGAGGGGACATGGCAAGCCCAATGCCATGTTCCCTCTTTTTTACACTAATATGAAATGGCCTTGACCTATATTCAAACTATATAAATGAGAATAAACTATTTTATGGATCAGTATTTTTACATGCGGTGTACAAGCAACATCTGAAGATGGAAAGTGTGAAGGACAAGATTGTAAATGAACTACATAAACCAGCAAGAAGAAGATTTCCAAGAAGAAGTACAATCATTAAAGGAATGAATGATCTTTATCAAGCTGATCTCATTGAAATGATACCGCACAGTAAATTAAATAAAGGATTTAAATATATTTTAACAATTATAGACTGTTTTACTAAAATAGCTGACGCTTTACCATTGAAGGATAAGACTGGTAAAAGTGTTACAAAACCTATGGAAACCACAATACAAAGAAATAAATTTAAAATTAAACATCTACAGACCGATGATGGAAAAGAATATTTTAATAAAGACTTTGGAGCTTTGATGAAGAAATATCAAATAAATCATTATTCTACAAATTCTGAAGTTAAAGCTTCAATAATTGAAAGATTCAATAGAACATTAAAAGGTGCGATGTATAAACAATTTTCAAAAAGAGGATCATACATGTGGTATGACATATTACCACAACTTATAAAAGAGTATAACAACAAATATCATCGTACCATTGGAATGAAACCTATCCAGGTAAATAGTGCTAATGCCAAAATTGTATTACAACGCATTAAAAATAATACAACACCAAAATTGGAAAAATTGCAACCAAAGAAGTTCAAGGTCAACGATAAAGTTCGTATAAGCAAATACAAAGGTGTATTTAGTAAAAGATATCTACCAAATTGGACTAATGAAGTATTTACAATTTATAAAGTGCAACCAACTATACCTGAAACCTATTTATTAAAGGATAACAAGGGTGAATTACTTCAAGGTGGATTTTACGGACATGAATTGTTGAAATCAACAGTCGGTGATGTATATCTTGTCGAGAAGATTTTACAAAGGAAAAAGGATATGGTTAAAGTCCGGTGGTTAGGGTTTGATAAAAGTGAAGACTCTTGGATTCCTTCAAAAGACTTCGTATAGTTGTTTAATAGCTCATTGTGTGTTTAACCTTTATACAAGATGGAGATTGTACAACAAAAAGATCGATTTAATATCAATAACATTTTTTTTTTTTTTTTTTTGAGGGAGAGGCGGAAAAATGCATTACGCACACAGGTGGCCAGCCTGTAGTGTGGGGCTCCCCTAAAAAACGGGTTTACCCACTAAAAATCCTCCTCTACTCTTTAGGAATCTAACCTGGAATTGTTTATCACATTACGTCAGGCTAGGCCTAAATTTGGCTTACGCCCGTGGGGCTCGCTCCTTATCCAGCCGCTCGATCAAGGGATCTGGGCCACTTCGCGGTCCAGATCGGTTTTCTTTTCCAGGAGGATGCCCCGGACGAACTGTGACAAACAATCCCAGTTGCCCTCATCCTCCAAAATCTTTTGGTAGACCGAGTCCACCGAAAATGCACCAAAGATTTGTGTGGCCTCCAGGCGGGGCCCTTCCCAACGGGGACAGCGGAAGAATGTGTGTTCCGCATCGTCGGAAACACCCGGGCAATAAATGCAGTCCGGTGAACCGGTCTTTCCCATCCGGTTCAGGTACGACCGAAAATAGCCGTGACCTGTCAAAAATTGGGTCAGGTAGTAGTCCACCTCCCCATGCCGCCGTTCCACCCATGGTTGGACCTGCTTGATAAGTCGCGCAGTCCATCGTCCTCGGGTGTCGTGCTCCCAGCTGTGTTGCCACTGCTGGAAGGTTCGGGAGCGCTCTTCTGTTCTTGCCGTGTCCTTACCGATCTCGCCTTGTCTCTGATAAATCGCTTTCCTCTCCCCTGCCAAGAGCTTGACAGGGATGACTCCGGCGACCACCAGGACGGCAGGCTCGGACACTGTCCGGTAGGCGGAACACACCCTGAGCGCAGTTTGACGCTGAACCCGGGCGAGGGTTCAGCGTCAAAAACTGACGTTCTAAAATAGCAAAACGGGTGTTGGTGTCAGTGCACAAATACATACAATATCAGGTCCTCCCTATATTTTAAAAGCATAGGCTTGCCTCACCGGAGCTTTCAGGGTTCCTGGCAGCTTGTGCCAGGAGCCTATCCCGAGGACGCCGATATCATATGCATTTGTGCACTGACACCAACTCCCCCCTCGGTGAACCGGGCGGGATTCGAACCCGCCCCAGGCGCTACCTTCTGGCCAGAAAGGTAACGCCTTAACCAACTGATCCACCGAGGCTGGTGGTCGAGGCGCTCCAATTGTCTTGTTGAGCCGCTAGCGCTGCAGGAGAGAAAACTGGAACTACGATGCCGCGCTACAATTGCTATCTCAGAAACGATGAAAGCAATCTTCGGCCTTAATTTTCGGGTTAATGCTGAATGCTTAAAAGCTATCTCAGGACGATGAATCTTTCGTCCTTGGCCTTAAAAAGGCTAATTTATAGGTTTTAGTTTTTTTGCCGTTTTCCGAAAAACTTAATTTTTGATACTTCGGTACGATTATTCCCTTTATTTTTTAATAGATCTTCACAAAAATTGGTACAAATGACCATGGCAGGTTGCTAAGCAATAGTACGAATCAGAATCGAATGATCTCTTATGGTTTTAATTTTACAGCTTCTATTATGTATAAAATTTCATAAAAAATATATATAACTTTTGAAAACTGTATAAAAACTAAATTTTTTTATATACAATAAAACCACTTCTTATTATTGTTGTGAAAGGTCACTAAAATAAATAGAAAAAATTTCAGATTGATATCACAGTATTTGTGTAAGTTATGTGTACCTAAAGACACCTTATTTAACATGGCGGAGATAGGGAGTGCTGGATTACCTTAAATTAAAGTAGAGTTTCATTTTCAACTAGAATTATATAGACCCCTACAATTAAATTTGTTATCATATAGAAGTACTGCCCTAAAGATCTTTTAGCAACTTAATATGTCCACACTCTAAGATAACAGTTTCGTAATTGAGATATGATTATGACAAAAGTAAATAGCTTCATCCCTTTAAGAATGAGATAATTAGTGAAAACAGAAGAAGAGTCTTAAAAAATTATAATTATTCTGATTGTGCACTGGGGTAAAACAATTGTTGTGAAAGACAGTGTGTAAATTAAGTAAGGAGACAATTTAATACCTTTAAAAGTATTTAATTAATAAAACTAAAACTATGCAAATTTATTTTGATGCACAAAGTCTAATTTCTAAAGTAGTAGTGTGTTTTGGTCACTTTTAAAACCGACCACGTGCCCACCGAGCCACGTGACGCGGCAGCTGGCGCCAGCTGCCATGTCACATAGCTTCCGGTGGGGGTTAGAGGGTATATATGAGATGCTGTAGTTATATTTTATGCCATATAGGTTGGGGTGGAGATGGCGATAGTGTTGGCGTTAGGGTGAAGTAAATTTGCGCATAAATTAAAAGTTAGTTCAAAATTGAAATTCGTCGGTGTTAACGAAACTCTAAGAGTCGAACAAAAATTAAGAGTTAGTTGAAAATTGAAATTCAAACTTATAACTGGGATGTGGAAAATACGCCAAGGTCATCCAGAGTAAGTTTTTAAAAATTCCATCCAACTATGACTAGAAATAGTTTTAAGTTGAAGTAGTTGGTGATAGCGGGATAATTGATTCGTGCCATGGGAGAGGTGTTTATTGTTTGAAAGTTGGCGATCGAATGAGAAACGCCGCCTAGGGAGAGGGCTTATAAAACGGCAACCTTCCCCCACTCCTTTAGACCAATAACCGGTCGCCGACTCTATGTGGTGAAACTGAACTAGACATGGCGGCCGCCATGGATAATTCTAACCTCAAACCTTAGCTCAGCTGAACAGAATAGAGAAGGATGAAGTAGGAATTGCGGTGAGCGCATTTATATAAGGAATGGTGGGAGTAAAATAGGAAAACCTGTTGAACACAGTCGATAGGAGTAATAAGTTCAAAGTTGTGGAAGCATAACATAGAACGTAAAATGTCGTGAATAACACTATCATCAACGTTAACCTGCGAAGTTGTAGAGGAATATAATGGGTTAAAACTATATTTCTTCCTAACTCTATTTAAATTAGTTCTACACTTTGAAATTGAAGATTTAGAAGTACTTCGTAATATATGTTGTGTTCGCAAAAGTTTTAACCTTAAACATTGTGCAACCATTATAGCTAATGTGTTACATTCAGAAGTTAAAAGAAGACTGAGGTATAAAATGAAGTGTAAAGGATATTGAAACAGAACACTATAGTAGTAATATTTGAGGTTAGAATTAACTAGACTCATTTAATGAAGTGGCTAGGAAGCCACATGCTGATGAATGCTAAATTGCATGTTAGAAGTAATGAAGTAGTCATAAAATAAAAACTAATGAGAGGTGATCACTGCGAGGATGCAAGGTAATGAATGTTTGTGACGCGATAAACTATCCGCTTTTATAGAGGCAGTAATAACCCTAGCCAAATGCCGGCAGATGCCGACCAACTACCTGGTTTTATAGCGCCAATTACTCCGGGCAGCTGGCGGACAGATGGCAAGAGAAGTAGGGGGCTTTGGGGCAATGACCGGAAAGGTCAATGACCCCCCCCCTCCCCCCCCCGAAAAAATGGAGCACCCCCCCCTTCCCCTACCACCCCTTCCCCCACTCCTTCCCCCACTCCTTCAGGCCAATGACCGGTCACCTGGTCATCGTTGGTTGCCGACGATAATTCTAACCTCAAACCTATGCGCATGCAACAAGTACTTTGGATCGGAAGAGTGACTATGCTATTGCGCATGCGCCTAGTCCTGTATTACTCACTTTAGCGCTACTTCGCATGGATAATTCTAACCTCAAACCTTGGTTTTGCGTCGCTGCCCATGCGCCGCTCCCCACTCCTTCGCCTTCCTTTTATACTGCTGCGAACTGGACTGGATTGAACACTGTACTGGAGTGAAACAACTTCCCCCACTACTCGAGAATCCGAGGAGCAATACGAGCCTGATCTTAGCGTCAGTCGTCAACAAACTTTCATAGCGAAAGGTTGTTGGCGACTCAGCAAGAGGTTTCAAATATATAGTAGGCCTATATATATTTGAACTTCTTCTACTACGTTGCGTTTTTTAATGCAATGTGGTATGTGTGTGTGTGTGTTTAGTTTTAAGTTGTATTTAATTTAAGAAATAATTTGCGCATTGCGATGTTAGTTATAAGTTGGGTTTAGCATTAAGGTGTATTAATTTTAAGAGGTGTTTAGCATTAAGGTGTATTAATTTTAAGAATAATGATGGTATTTGGTTGTGTTGAATTATTTGGTTTTTAATAATGATGTGTTGGTACTAATAATTTATGTTTGTTTTGTGCATTTGTTTTGCCTTACAGCTAGATGTTAGGGGGTAGATTAACTGTAAATTCAGAAGTTCAGTTGAACTTCATTTAAAATGGGTGGGACATCCGCAAGCCGGACTTTTTTTGCATTTTGTTTAGGAATATGATGGGTGGGATTAGTTTGGGTGGGGTTAGAGTTGCGTTTCTGCATTAACTGTTCCAGTTTCCCTGAAATTAATGGTTACGGTAGACCCGGACAGGACCGTTACGGTAGACCCGGACGGTCCAGGGACCTCCCTTGCAGAACGTAACTAGTGGGTTGGGAGTGGGAACCGCTAGGCAAACAGGGTGGTGGGAACAGTATTACTGTTCCCATCACCTTGGATCATTATAAATCTTGAATGACCTTGACCCACTTTTGGAAGGGTCAATGACCCACCCCCCCGAAAAAATGGAGCCCCCCCCCCCCCCGAAAAAATGGAGCCCCCCCCGAAACTCCCTACTCCCAAACCTGCTCCTAAGCCTGCTCCTTCAGAGCAATTTCAATTATTACAAGAAGAGCGTCGTAGGGCATTTAGCCGTCCCACTACTTGCCCTGAAGTGCTCACCAGGGGAATTAAGAAAGGATCAGCTTGTGGGAGGAAATGTGTTAAAAACGAAAGTTTTTGCCGTGTACATGTCGTGAAACATCTTTCTGGACCACAACTGACAGAAACCCCCACCGTTGAAGACGATCCTGAAATAATATCCGTCAGAGGAGAGAGGCTTAAGAAAGGTTTGAAATATTTTTTTCTAAGTGTTGTTGACCACCAACACATTTTGGCAAAATGTAACGGCTTAAAATATAAAATTAGAGTTTGTGAGAATTTGTGTAAAGAGAAGAGATTTAACAATTTAGATTCTCAAGACTTTCTCCTCAGGGATAAAAAGGATCGTATTACAAAGTGGGGGCGTAAACAGTAAATTCACTTAGTTTTTTCCAAATTGTTGCTTAAAAAAATAATGGGGGAGAAACACAATGCGTTATAGCGTTGTGTTTCTCCCCCATTATTTTTTAACACTCTAAGTCTCGTGACCTACTAACCTACTTCCATCCAAGTAGTAAGAAAAGTACTTCCCCCCACTCCTTTGGGTCGATGACTGGTCACGGTCAGCTCCTACCCCTCATTTGCATACTATTATAAAAGCGGAGCGAGCGTTGGTCACCCCTTCATTTTTCTTCTACACGCCGCTCTTGTCGTTTCGTCTCTGCTGTTTACAATATTTCTTGCTTCAAAATGCCTCCTCATCTGAATGAAAATTTCAATTTTTCCGAAATTTCTGATGTTTTTGAAGAATCTGAAGACACTTTAAGTAATGACAGTGAAAGTGAAGATGATGAGGACGATGATGATTATACTGTTGAACTTAGTGAAGAACGTAAAGTCATAGCAATTGATCCACAATTTCCATTTGATACAATAGAAAAGTTTATGGCTGAAGCTAATAAATGGTTGGACTCAGGATGTTATGTACGAATTGACTCTTTTATATTGTATGGTGATAGTCATTCTTTCCTTGTCACACCAAATGACAGAGACCGCATGTTGCAGTGGGCACAATCTATGATGGAGTGCTATGAACAAGGTGTGGACACTGGCGGCTATTTTCTTGCACAACTAGTGTAATAACAAAATTACCCTTCCCCCACCCTACACCCTATCCCTTTCAAATCCTATAAAGAAGGGGGAAAGGAGTGGGGATTATAAAATGGTGGGGGAATGTGTATAAATGCAGGTTGTTTGAAGAGACTTTTATTATTGTGGCTTTAGCAGAAACAACATGGAGTTTAAATCTTCAGCAAAAATAAGGAACAACATAATAAAGAGAGAAATTCGCAAGAAAGAAAAGATTGAACTTATAAAATTACAACTTATAATTCCTTCCATTGAAATTGGATGTAGCAAAATGAAGACTTTGGTGAAAACTAACGAATATTTGTTACAATTGCTAAAAACAATCGAAGAGTTGAAGAGCAAGAATGGACATTCTACATAGTAAAATTTGAACATTTTAATATAAATAAGTAAACCCAAAAAAGTAGATGTAGAATAGAGAGCGAGGAATAGATCACTTTGTGGTAATGGACTAACATGCCACTTAGTGCTCTATTCCTCGTTCTCGCGTTAAATTGGATTACCTTGACCTATTTGTTCGACTGTTAGAATTTGGTTAACACTGTTGAATTTCAGTTTTGAACTAACGTTTATTTTTGTTCAACTGTTAGAGTTTTTTTTAATACTGTCGAATTTTAGTTTTGAACTAACTTTTAATTTATGCGAATTTTTAGTTCAACTTTAGTTAATTTATGCACAAATTTAGTTTAACCAAGTGTCTGTGCTGTAGCCATTTCCACCTAAAAGTAACTACAATTAGTTGGGTGGGGGAAAGTTCGTTAAAGCTTGAATATAAAGAAGTATATACTAAAACTCTAATGGGAATAAAGAACACGAATGAACAATTAGTTTGTAGAAGGTTAATATTTTTGTTCAAAATGTTTGATTTCCTTGGATAGTGAAGAAGATGAAATAGTGGTGGGGGAACCGTTATAAAAGGAGGAACATGAGAGCCCATTTCATTTCTTGGTGAAATTTCGAAGAGTAAACATCTCAACATGTATTGTTGCGATAAATGTTCGGAATCGTTTCACGATGAAATTCTATTAGACTGTCATAAAGAACTAATTCACAACAACCCAGAAGAAAAACAAGAACAAGAACAAGAACAAGAACAACAAGAACAACAAGAACAACAAGAAGAACAAGAAGAACAAGATGAAATAACTGCAACATCTTCAACTACTTTACCGAATCTACAAGTATTTGCATTACCCGGTAAAGTAGTAATGCATCATAAGATTCAAAATGAAAACTTGAAGCTAGAAGAATTTATTAGAGAAGCAAAACCAATCGTAAGTAAAACTTTAAAAGAAGAATTGAAAAGATTGAACTTTCTTAAATTTGGTTTACTACTAGAAGCTATGTTTATAAATGTACAAGAAGAATTATCACCAAGAGGATTCATAACAAAAAACCGAACCATTATGGAAAGTTCAAACATTGATTCAATAGTAGAAAATTGTATAGAAGAAATATTAACAAAAATTCAGGAACACGAAGGAAGAGGATCCGGATGGAGTCTTACAAGTATTGAAGTATTAGATATAAGAGTTCATAAACATGGATATGGACTAATGGGATCTAGTTACATTCCTTTGCCCAAAAGAATTAAGGATACAAGATCATGTATTAATGTGAAAAATCAAGATAATGAATGTTTTAGATATGCGATGACATCTAAGTTTGTACCAAATCATTTCGATAAACCTAACCAACACTATGAAAATCAAAGACATAGGTACAATTTTCAAGGAATTACTTACCCTGTATCACTGAAAGATATATCAAAATTTGAGAAGAAAAATCCTGGTACATCTATCAATGTTTTTGCATTAGATAGTTCAAACAAAGTGTATCCTTTACGTGTTGTAAAAGAAGAGCTACCAGATCATACGGATTTACTACTACTAACGCGAGGAGATGTGTCTCACTATGTGTACATAAAGAAATTCGACTCTCTTGTTAACAAGCAGCTTTCTAAAGCTCGACACAGAAAGATAATTTGCAAGAGATGTTTTAATTTTCAACGAGAAGGAAGACAAGGAAGAGAATGGTTACAAGAGCACAAAAGGCTATGTAACAATAATTATGAAGCAAAGATTAATTTACCTTCGGAAAACAGAGCATTTGTTACATTTCAAAAGGTTCATCATCAATACCGTATCCCTATAGTTGTATATGCGGACTTTGAATCAACACTAATTCCTATAGAAGATGAAAATTGTGAAGCTAGAAAAAGTGTCAAATATCAAATGCACAAACCAAATAGTTTTTGTTTAATGGTTAAATCAACATTATCAGAAGAACATTTAAACAGATATGGATTAACTTCAGAACCTCTAGTATATCGTGGTGAAAATGTAGAAAAAATATTTCTTGATCACTTATATTCAATAGCTGGAAATGCACAAAGATTATATACAAATATTGTACCAATGAAACCGATGGAGGAAGAAGAAGAAATTCAACATGAAAATGCAACTCGATGTTTCTTATGCAAAAATGATTTTACTATTGAGAATTATAAAGTTAAAGATCACGATCACCTCACAGGTTATTACAGGGGTGCTGCTTGTAATAAATGCAACTTGAGCTATCGTTTACCACTATTTATTCCTGTGGTTCTGCATAACCTCAGTGGGTACGATGCTCATTTTATAATACCTGAACTAGGAAGAGACGACGGTAAAATCGATGTGTTAGCTGAAACTTCAGAGAAATTCATAAGTTTTTCCAAAGAAGTTGGAAACATGAAACTAAGATTCTTGGACTCCTACAGATTTATGCCGTCGAGTTTGTCCAAACTTTCAGAAAATTTAAGGAAACAAGATTTCATCGAAACAAAGAAGATTGTAAATAACGACAAACTGGATTTGGTACTTCGGAAAGGTGTGTTTCCATATGATTACATAGACAGTTTAGAAAGATTTAATGAAACATCACTTCCGGCTAAAGAAGAATTCAAAAGTAAACTTTATGACATGGACATATCTCAAGAGGACTATGATCATGCATGTAAAGTATGGAACGATTTAGGATTTAGAACATTGGGAGAATATTCAGATTTTTATGTTAAATTGGATGTAACTTTACTATGTGATATAATGGAAGAATTTAGAAATACATGTTTTGCGGCATATGGATTGGACCCTCTTCATTCGTACACTTCACCTGGATTAGCATGGCAAGCTATGTTGAAAGAAACAAATTGTAAAATACAACTTCTTACTGATATAGATATGGTTATGATGTTAGAGTCAGGAGTTCGAGGGGGATTGACGCAAAGCGTTACACGACATTTCAAGGCGAACAACAAGTATCTGCCCGATTATGATGCATCAAAACCAACAACATTCCTGGGTTATTTTGATGCAAATAACTTATACGGATGGGCAATGTCGAATCCCCTTCCATATGATAATTTTAAATGGATAGATCCAGAATCGATTGGAAACATAATGGATATACCGAAGCATGGTGAAACTGGTTACATTTTTGATGTTAATTTTGAATATCCTGAACATCTTCATGATCAACATTATGATTTACCACTTCTTCCGAAGACTGAAATTTCCCCTACTGGAAGATGGCCAAAATTAATGATGACTTTAACCGACAAG
The DNA here is from genome assembly GCA_030545055.2 of Neoaliturus tenellus. Taxonomy (NCBI): domain Eukaryota; kingdom Metazoa; phylum Arthropoda; class Insecta; order Hemiptera; family Cicadellidae; genus Neoaliturus; species Neoaliturus tenellus. The sequence goes on from JAQYXR010000077.1 coordinate 103,732, forward strand.
TCTCGATATGTTGGACACTACTGGATGATACAACAAGCTTTAGACTTAGGATTGAGAATTACAAAAATTAATCGAGTACTACAATTTTCTCAATCTTGTTGGTTAAAACCTTACATCGACAACAACACAAGAAGAAGAGCCACCGCTACATCAAGTTTTCAAAAAGATTTTTTTCAAATTAATGAATAACGCAATATTTGGCAAGACTTTGGAAAACAAAAGGAAACATAAGGATATCAAATTGGTAACTGATCCAGTAAAATTACAGAAATTGGTGCAACAACCAAACTTTGGTTCATCTATAATTATTAATGAAAATCTAGTTGTTATTTCCATGAACAAGAAGTCAGTTACAATGGATCGTCCTTTGTATCTTGGAATGTCAATTTTGGATATTTCAAAAACACATATGTACGAGTTTCATTATAACAAGATGGTTAACTATTATGGAAGAGAGAACATTGGTATTGCATATATGGATACGGATGCACTAATTTACTGGATTAAAACAAATGACATGTATGAAGATCTACGCACCTTTATATACAGGGTGTTCGGAAAAAACGTTTCAGGAATTCAGGAGGTTATTGCCCACATAAAAATAAGCAAAAAAGTCCCTGTAAACATATGTCCTAAAATGCTTCGTTAACCCGCTAGCCGCCATTTTGTTTTTAACACTAAATAATTTTTATTTCCGTAATGGATCATTGTATCAAGTTAATATTTGGCATGAACCTTCATCATAGCAATGCCCATTTTCAAGAAAAGAATAATTTTTTTCCAATGTGTATTTTCAAAATGGCGGCCATTTAAAAATTTTAAACTAAAATATCTCAAAACAGGTAAATTTTATGAAAATTTTATTAGACACAAAAAAGTTGACGAATTTAATTATCTAAGCAATGATACCAAGTTTGTAAGGATCTGACAACAAATAACGGAGTTATTGGGATTTTTCTGCATAAAAACATTGATTTTGCATTGTAATTAATGCAAATTAAGGTAATTTTAATTGAAAAATCTCAATAACTCCGTTATTTGTTGTCAGATCCTTACAAACTTGGTATCATTGGTTAGATAATTAAATGTTTCAACTTTTTTGTGTCTAGTAAAACTTTTATAAAATTTACCCGTTTTGAGATATTTTGGTTTAAAATTTTAAAATGGCCGCCATTTTGAAAATACGCATTGGAAAAAAATAATTTTTTTCTTGAAAATGGGCATTGCTATGATGAAGGTTCATGCCAAATATTAACTCGATACAATGATCCATTACGGAAATAAAAATTATTTAGTGTAAAATACAAAATGGCGGCTAGCGGGTTAACGAAGCATTTTAGGACATATGTTTACAGGGACTTTTTTGCTTATTTTTATGTGGGCAATAACCTCCTGAATTCCTGAAACGTTTTTTCCGAACACCCTGTATAAAGATGATTTCGACTTTTCCGATTATCCTAAGGATCATCCAAATTACGACTATGACAGAAATAAGAAAGTATTGGGAAAATTTAAAGATGAAACAAATGGTGTGCCGATGATGGAAATTATAGCATTAATGTCCAAACTGTATTCATTTCAACTGTACATAAACGAGAGGAACGAACATCAAGTCACGAAGAAGGCCAAAGGAATAAAAACTTCTTTCCTGAAGAAGAACGTACAGTTTGAACATTATAAAAGATGTTTGTTTGAAAATGTTGAAACAACTGCAACGTTCAACACTATTAGAAGTTATAATCATCAACTTTTTAGTGTCAAACAAACAAAGTGGGCATTAAGCTACAAAGATGACAAGCGCCATATTTTAGAAGATAAAATTAATACTTTACCATTCGGCCACTACTCTCTAAACCCTATCGACCAGTAAACCTATTCTTCGTCCTCTACCTTCTTCCTTTTTCCTTTCCGTAAAGAAGAGGGGACATGGCAAGCCCAATGCCATGTTCCCTCTTTTTTACACTAATATGAAATGGCCTTGACCTATATTCAAACTATATAAATGAGAATAAACTATTTTATGGATCAGTATTTTTACATGCGGTGTACAAGCAACATCTGAAGATGGAAAGTGTGAAGGACAAGATTGTAAATGAACTACATAAACCAGCAAGAAGAAGATTTCCAAGAAGAAGTACAATCATTAAAGGAATGAATGATCTTTATCAAGCTGATCTCATTGAAATGATACCGCACAGTAAATTAAATAAAGGATTTAAATATATTTTAACAATTATAGACTGTTTTACTAAAATAGCTGACGCTTTACCATTGAAGGATAAGACTGGTAAAAGTGTTACAAAACCTATGGAAACCACAATACAAAGAAATAAATTTAAAATTAAACATCTACAGACCGATGATGGAAAAGAATATTTTAATAAAGACTTTGGAGCTTTGATGAAGAAATATCAAATAAATCATTATTCTACAAATTCTGAAGTTAAAGCTTCAATAATTGAAAGATTCAATAGAACATTAAAAGGTGCGATGTATAAACAATTTTCAAAAAGAGGATCATACATGTGGTATGACATATTACCACAACTTATAAAAGAGTATAACAACAAATATCATCGTACCATTGGAATGAAACCTATCCAGGTAAATAGTGCTAATGCCAAAATTGTATTACAACGCATTAAAAATAATACAACACCAAAATTGGAAAAATTGCAACCAAAGAAGTTCAAGGTCAACGATAAAGTTCGTATAAGCAAATACAAAGGTGTATTTAGTAAAAGATATCTACCAAATTGGACTAATGAAGTATTTACAATTTATAAAGTGCAACCAACTATACCTGAAACCTATTTATTAAAGGATAACAAGGGTGAATTACTTCAAGGTGGATTTTACGGACATGAATTGTTGAAATCAACAGTCGGTGATGTATATCTTGTCGAGAAGATTTTACAAAGGAAAAAGGATATGGTTAAAGTCCGGTGGTTAGGGTTTGATAAAAGTGAAGACTCTTGGATTCCTTCAAAAGACTTCGTATAGTTGTTTAATAGCTCATTGTGTGTTTAACCTTTATACAAGATGGAGATTGTACAACAAAAAGATCGATTTAATATCAATAACATTTTTTTTTTTTTTTTTTTTGAGGGAGAGGCGGAAAAATGCATTACGCACACAGGTGGCCAGCCTGTAGTGTGGGGCTCCCCTAAAAAACGGGTTTACCCACTAAAAATCCTCCTCTACTCTTTAGGAATCTAACCTGGAATTGTTTATCACATTACGTCAGGCTAGGCCTAAATTTGGCTTACGCCCGTGGGGCTCGCTCCTTATCCAGCCGCTCGATCAAGGGATCTGGGCCACTTCGCGGTCCAGATCGGTTTTCTTTTCCAGGAGGATGCCCCGGACGAACTGTGACAAACAATCCCAGTTGCCCTCATCCTCCAAAATCTTTTGGTAGACCGAGTCCACCGAAAATGCACCAAAGATTTGTGTGGCCTCCAGGCGGGGCCCTTCCCAACGGGGACAGCGGAAGAATGTGTGTTCCGCATCGTCGGAAACACCCGGGCAATAAATGCAGTCCGGTGAACCGGTCTTTCCCATCCGGTTCAGGTACGACCGAAAATAGCCGTGACCTGTCAAAAATTGGGTCAGGTAGTAGTCCACCTCCCCATGCCGCCGTTCCACCCATGGTTGGACCTGCTTGATAAGTCGCGCAGTCCATCGTCCTCGGGTGTCGTGCTCCCAGCTGTGTTGCCACTGCTGGAAGGTTCGGGAGCGCTCTTCTGTTCTTGCCGTGTCCTTACCGATCTCGCCTTGTCTCTGATAAATCGCTTTCCTCTCCCCTGCCAAGAGCTTGACAGGGATGACTCCGGCGACCACCAGGACGGCAGGCTCGGACACTGTCCGGTAGGCGGAACACACCCTGAGCGCAGTTTGACGCTGAACCCGGGCGAGTCGCAACCTGTAGCACTCCTTATCTAGAGCGCCTGCCCACACCTCTGCCCCGTAAAGGAGCACGGACTGGACCGCGGACATCAACAGACGTCTTCTGCTGGATCGGGGACCCCCGACATTGGCCATCAGCCTACTAAGGTAAGTGACTACCTTAGCGGCCTTGTCCGCCGTACGGAAGATCTGATCCCTCCAGCTTAACTTGGTGTCCACCATAACACCAAGGTATTTGGCGGCACGAGTTGATGTGACCACCTCCCTTCCCACTCGGAGTGGGACGACGGTGTCGATCCTCTTTTTCGTGAGGATCACAATCTCCGTCTTACTGAGAGCAAGCGAGAGACCGTGATCTGACATCCAGGTGTTGACCACACGCATGACTCGGCTCAACTTTAGTTGGGCCAGCTCAACGTTGCGTGCAGCAATGAGAGCTGCGACGTCATCGGCGTACCCAACCAAAGTGGTTTCCTCAGGCATCTCGGACCTCAGGAGGCTGTCATAGGCAACGTTCCAGAGATCCGGGCCGAGTATTGAACCTTGTGCGGCACCAGAAGTGACTTCCATCGTCCGCATTCCGTCCCTCGTGTCATAAATCAGGCTTCGAGAGCGTAGATAATCCTCGATGAGCCGCAACAGATATGCAGGAATACGAAAGGTGTTGCGAAGCGCATCCAACATATCGACCCACCTCGCCGAGTTGAAGGCATTCTTGACATCAAGCGTAACAAGAAGCACTACTCGGCGGGAGAAATGGTTGTGGCTCTCGGCTCTCTCCACAGCTCTCTGAACTTCGGTGACAGCGTCGATCGTTGACCGTCCCTTTCTGAAGCCGTACTGACGGGGGCATAAGTCCCCGGCAGCTTCCACGGCAGAAGTCAGGCGGGAACGCATCAGCTTCTCGAACAGCTTCCCAGCCGTGTCCAACATACAGAGAGGCCTGTGGGACGACGGCAGCTCGGGATCACCTTTGCCCTTGCTGATCAGTACAAGCCTGGCTTTTTTCCAGGGAGCCGGAAACACCCCTTCTACCAAACAGGTGTTGTACATTCTCAACAACAAGTCAGCGTTGATTGCAAATACTTTCTTTAAAGCCTCACTGGGAATCCCATCCGGGCCAGGAGCCTTGTTGCTCTTCAGGGAGAGAACGGAGGTTTCCAGCTTAAGTACCTTATCAAAATAAAAACATTAATTATTCATTTTGGTTAAGTGCCCATCCACAGCAAAATATTTGTAATAAGTTATGGTAAAAAAAAATGAATAATAACATCTGGTTATTTAAATAGTTTTAAAGAACTAATTAAAAAGATTACCTTCCAAATATGTGCAAACTATATTTGTTAGCTTAAGGTAAGACAGCACCCAAAAATTTAAAAAAAAACTTTTTTTTGTTTTTTATGTTTTTGTATTCTCCATTTTATGCTGAATTCATACATACTAAACACTGTTATGTAAAATTATTTTTTATATTACTTATACTCATTTTACTAAATATATGCACCATCATTTCAAGGAAAATAAACTGAGTAAAAATATTAACACTAAAAACGCCGTAAGGCTAGGCTTTAAATTGACGTTCTAAAATAGCAAAACGGGTGTTGGTGTCAGTGCACAAATACATACAATATCAGGTCCTCCCTATATTTTAAAAGCATAGGCTTGCCTCACCGGAGCTTTCAGGGTTCCTGGCAGCTTGTGCCAGGAGCCTATCCCGAGGACGCCGATATCATATGCATTTGTGCACTGACACCAACTCCCCCCTCGGTGAACCGGGCGGGATTCGAACCCGCCCCAGGCGCTACCTTCTGGCCAGAAAGGTAACGCCTTAACCAACTGATCCACCGAGGCTGGTGGTCGAGGCGCTCCAATTGTCTTGTTGAGCCGCTAGCGCTGCAGGAGAGAAAACTGGAACTACGATGCCGCGCTACAATTGCTATCTCAGAAACGATGAAAGCAATCTTCGGCCTTAATTTTCGGGTTAATGCTGAATGCTTAAAAGCTATCTCAGGACGATGAATCTTTCGTCCTTGGCCTTAAAAAGGCTAATTTATAGGTTTTAGTTTTTTTGCCGTTTTCCGAAAAACTTAATTTTTGATACTTCGGTACGATTATTCCCTTTATTTTTTAATAGATCTTCACAAAAATTGGTACAAATGACCATGGCAGGTTGCTAAGCAATAGTACGAATCAGAATCGAATGATCTCTTATGGTTTTAATTTTACAGCTTCTATTATGTATAAAATTTCATAAAAAATATATATAACTTTTGAAAACTGTATAAAAACTAAATTTTTTTATATACAATAAAACCACTTCTTATTATTGTTGTGAAAGGTCACTAAAATAAATAGAAAAAATTTCAGATTGATATCACAGTATTTGTGTAAGTTATGTGTACCTAAAGACACCTTATTTAACATGGCGGAGATAGGGAGTGCTGGATTACCTTAAATTAAAGTAGAGTTTCATTTTCAACTAGAATTATATAGACCCCTACAATTAAATTTGTTATCATATAGAAGTACTGCCCTAAAGATCTTTTAGCAACTTAATATGTCCACACTCTAAGATAACAGTTTCGTAATTGAGATATGATTATGACAAAAGTAAATAGCTTCATCCCTTTAAGAATGAGATAATTAGTGAAAACAGAAGAAGAGTCTTAAAAAATTATAATTATTCTGATTGTGCACTGGGGTAAAACAATTGTTGTGAAAGACAGTGTGTAAATTAAGTAAGGAGACAATTTAATACCTTTAAAAGTATTTAATTAATAAAACTAAAACTATGCAAATTTATTTTGATGCACAAAGTCTAATTTCTAAAGTAGTAGTGTGTTTTGGTCACTTTTAAAACCGACCACGTGCCCACCGAGCCACGTGACGCGGCAGCTGGCGCCAGCTGCCATGTCACATAGCTTCCGGTGGGGGTTAGAGGGTATATATGAGATGCTGTAGTTATATTTTATGCCATATAGGTTGGGGTGGAGATGGCGATAGTGTTGGCGTTAGGGTGAAGTAAATTTGCGCATAAATTAAAAGTTAGTTCAAAATTGAAATTCGTCGGTGTTAACGAAACTCTAAGAGTCGAACAAAAATTAAGAGTTAGTTGAAAATTGAAATTCAAACTTATAACTGGGATGTGGAAAATACGCCAAGGTCATCCAGAGTAAGTTTTTAAAAATTCCATCCAACTATGACTAGAAATAGTTTTAAGTTGAAGTAGTTGGTGATAGCGGGATAATTGATTCGTGCCATGGGAGAGGTGTTTATTGTTTGAAAGTTGGCGATCGAATGAGAAACGCCGCCTAGGGAGAGGGCTTATAAAACGGCAACCTTCCCCCACTCCTTTAGACCAATAACCGGTCGCCGACTCTATGTGGTGAAACTGAACTAGACATGGCGGCCGCCATGGATAATTCTAACCTCAAACCTTAGCTCAGCTGAACAGAATAGAGAAGGATGAAGTAGGAATTGCGGTGAGCGCATTTATATAAGGAATGGTGGGAGTAAAATAGGAAAACCTGTTGAACACAGTCGATAGGAGTAATAAGTTCAAAGTTGTGGAAGCATAACATAGAACGTAAAATGTCGTGAATAACACTATCATCAACGTTAACCTGCGAAGTTGTAGAGGAATATAATGGGTTAAAACTATATTTCTTCCTAACTCTATTTAAATTAGTTCTACACTTTGAAATTGAAGATTTAGAAGTACTTCGTAATATATGTTGTGTTCGCAAAAGTTTTAACCTTAAACATTGTGCAACCATTATAGCTAATGTGTTACATTCAGAAGTTAAAAGAAGACTGAGGTATAAAATGAAGTGTAAAGGATATTGAAACAGAACACTATAGTAGTAATATTTGAGGTTAGAATTAACTAGACTCATTTAATGAAGTGGCTAGGAAGCCACATGCTGATGAATGCTAAATTGCATGTTAGAAGTAATGAAGTAGTCATAAAATAAAAACTAATGAGAGGTGATCACTGCGAGGATGCAAGGTAATGAATGTTTGTGACGCGATAAACTATCCGCTTTTATAGAGGCAGTAATAACCCTAGCCAAATGCCGGCAGATGCCGACCAACTACCTGGTTTTATAGCGCCAATTACTCCGGGCAGCTGGCGGACAGATGGCAAGAGAAGTAGGGGGCTTTGGGGCAATGACCGGAAAGGTCAATGACCCCCCCCCTCCCCCCCCCGAAAAAATGGAGCACCCCCCCCTTCCCCTACCACCCCTTCCCCCACTCCTTCCCCCACTCCTTCAGGCCAATGACCGGTCACCTGGTCATCGTTGGTTGCCGACGATAATTCTAACCTCAAACCTATGCGCATGCAACAAGTACTTTGGATCGGAAGAGTGACTATGCTATTGCGCATGCGCCTAGTCCTGTATTACTCACTTTAGCGCTACTTCGCATGGATAATTCTAACCTCAAACCTTGGTTTTGCGTCGCTGCCCATGCGCCGCTCCCCACTCCTTCGCCTTCCTTTTATACTGCTGCGAACTGGACTGGATTGAACACTGTACTGGAGTGAAACAACTTCCCCCACTACTCGAGAATCCGAGGAGCAATACGAGCCTGATCTTAGCGTCAGTCGTCAACAAACTTTCATAGCGAAAGGTTGTTGGCGACTCAGCAAGAGGTTTCAAATATATAGTAGGCCTATATATATTTGAACTTCTTCTACTACGTTGCGTTTTTTAATGCAATGTGGTATGTGTGTGTGTGTTTAGTTTTAAGTTGTATTTAATTTAAGAAATAATTTGCGCATTGCGATGTTAGTTATAAGTTGGGTTTAGCATTAAGGTGTATTAATTTTAAGAGGTGTTTAGCATTAAGGTGTATTAATTTTAAGAATAATGATGGTATTTGGTTGTGTTGAATTATTTGGTTTTTAATAATGATGTGTTGGTACTAATAATTTATGTTTGTTTTGTGCATTTGTTTTGCCTTACAGCTAGATGTTAGGGGGTAGATTAACTGTAAATTCAGAAGTTCAGTTGAACTTCATTTAAAATGGGTGGGACATCCGCAAGCCGGACTTTTTTTGCATTTTGTTTAGGAATATGATGGGTGGGATTAGTTTGGGTGGGGTTAGAGTTGCGTTTCTGCATTAACTGTTCCAGTTTCCCTGAAATTAATGGTTACGGTAGACCCGGACAGGACCGTTACGGTAGACCCGGACGGTCCAGGGACCTCCCTTGCAGAACGTAACTAGTGGGTTGGGAGTGGGAACCGCTAGGCAAACAGGGTGGTGGGAACAGTATTACTGTTCCCATCACCTTGGATCATTATAAATCTTGAATGACCTTGACCCACTTTTGGAAGGGTCAATGACCCCCCCCCCCGAAAAAATGGAGCCCCCCCCCGAAAAAATGGAGCCCCCCCCCGAAACTCCCTACTCCCAAACCTGCTCCTAAGCCTGCTCCTTCAGAGCAATTTCAATTATTACAAGAAGAGCGTCGTAGGGCATTTAGCCGTCCCACTACTTGCCCTGAAGTGCTCACCAGGGGAATTAAGAAAGGATCAGCTTGTGGGAGGAAATGTGTTAAAAACGAAAGTTTTTGCCGTGTACATGTCGTGAAACATCTTTCTGGACCACAACTGACAGAAACCCCCACCGTTGAAGACGATCCTGAAATAATATCCGTCAGAGGAGAGAGGCTTAAGAAAGGTTTGAAATATTTTTTTCTAAGTGTTGTTGACCACCAACACATTTTGGCAAAATGTAACGGCTTAAAATATAAAATTAGAGTTTGTGAGAATTTGTGTAAAGAGAAGAGATTTAACAATTTAGATTCTCAAGACTTTCTCCTCAGGGATAAAAAGGATCGTATTACAAAGTGGGGGCGTAAACAGTAAATTCACTTAGTTTTTTCCAAATTGTTGCTTAAAAAAATAATGGGGGAGAAACACAATGCGTTATAGCGTTGTGTTTCTCCCCCATTATTTTTTAACACTCTAAGTCTCGTGACCTACTAACCTACTTCCATCCAAGTAGTAAGAAAAGTACTTCCCCCCACTCCTTTGGGTCGATGACTGGTCACGGTCAGCTCCTACCCCTCATTTGCATACTATTATAAAAGCGGAGCGAGCGTTGGTCACCCCTTCATTTTTCTTCTACACGCCGCTCTTGTCGTTTCGTCTCTGCTGTTTACAATATTTCTTGCTTCAAAATGCCTCCTCATCTGAATGAAAATTTCAATTTTTCCGAAATTTCTGATGTTTTTGAAGAATCTGAAGACACTTTAAGTAATGACAGTGAAAGTGAAGATGATGAGGACGATGATGATTATACTGTTGAACTTAGTGAAGAACGTAAAGTCATAGCAATTGATCCACAATTTCCATTTGATACAATAGAAAAGTTTATGGCTGAAGCTAATAAATGGTTGGACTCAGGATGTTATGTACGAATTGACTCTTTTATATTGTATGGTGATAGTCATTCTTTCCTTGTCACACCAAATGACAGAGACCGCATGTTGCAGTGGGCACAATCTATGATGGAGTGCTATGAACAAGGTGTGGACACTGGCGGCTATTTTCTTGCACAACTAGTGTAATAACAAAATTACCCTTCCCCCACCCTACACCCTATCCCTTTCAAATCCTATAAAGAAGGGGGAAAGGAGTGGGGATTATAAAATGGTGGGGGAATGTGTATAAATGCAGGTTGTTTGAAGAGACTTTTATTATTGTGGCTTTAGCAGAAACAACATGGAGTTTAAATCTTCAGCAAAAATAAGGAACAACATAATAAAGAGAGAAATTCGCAAGAAAGAAAAGATTGAACTTATAAAATTACAACTTATAATTCCTTCCATTGAAATTGGATGTAGCAAAATGAAGACTTTGGTGAAAACTAACGAATATTTGTTACAATTGCTAAAAACAATCGAAGAGTTGAAGAGCAAGAATGGACATTCTACATAGTAAAATTTGAACATTTTAATATAAATAAGTAAACCCAAAAAAGTAGATGTAGAATAGAGAGCGAGGAATAGATCACTTTGTGGTAATGGACTAACATGCCACTTAGTGCTCTATTCCTCGTTCTCGCGTTAAATTGGATTACCTTGACCTATTTGTTCGACTGTTAGAATTTGGTTAACACTGTTGAATTTCAGTTTTGAACTAACGTTTATTTTTGTTCAACTGTTAGAGTTTTTTTTAATACTGTCGAATTTTAGTTTTGAACTAACTTTTAATTTATGCGAATTTTTAGTTCAACTTTAGTTAATTTATGCACAAATTTAGTTTAACCAAGTGTCTGTGCTGTAGCCATTTCCACCTAAAAGTAACTACAATTAGTTGGGTGGGGGAAAGTTCGTTAAAGCTTGAATATAAAGAAGTATATACTAAAACTCTAATGGGAATAAAGAACACGAATGAACAATTAGTTTGTAGAAGGTTAATATTTTTGTTCAAAATGTTTGATTTCCTTGGATAGTGAAGAAGATGAAATAGTGGTGGGGGAACCGTTATAAAAGGAGGAACATGAGAGCCCATTTCATTTCTTGGTGAAATTTCGAAGAGTAAACATCTCAACATGTATTGTTGCGATAAATGTTCGGAATCGTTTCACGATGAAATTCTATTAGACTGTCATAAAGAACTAATTCACAACAACCCAGAAGAAAAACAAGAACAAGAACAAGAACAAGAACAACAAGAACAACAAGAACAACAAGAAGAACAAGAAGAACAAGATGAAATAACTGCAACATCTTCAACTACTTTACCGAATCTACAAGTATTTGCATTACCCGGTAAAGTAGTAATGCATCATAAGATTCAAAATGAAAACTTGAAGCTAGAAGAATTTATTAGAGAAGCAAAACCAATCGTAAGTAAAACTTTAAAAGAAGAATTGAAAAGATTGAACTTTCTTAAATTTGGTTTACTACTAGAAGCTATGTTTATAAATGTACAAGAAGAATTATCACCAAGAGGATTCATAACAAAAAACCGAACCATTATGGAAAGTTCAAACATTGATTCAATAGTAGAAAATTGTATAGAAGAAATATTAACAAAAATTCAGGAACACGAAGGAAGAGGATCCGGATGGAGTCTTACAAGTATTGAAGTATTAGATATAAGAGTTCATAAACATGGATATGGACTAATGGGATCTAGTTACATTCCTTTGCCCAAAAGAATTAAGGATACAAGATCATGTATTAATGTGAAAAATCAAGATAATGAATGTTTTAGATATGCGATGACATCTAAGTTTGTACCAAATCATTTCGATAAACCTAACCAACACTATGAAAATCAAAGACATAGGTACAATTTTCAAGGAATTACTTACCCTGTATCACTGAAAGATATATCAAAATTTGAGAAGAAAAATCCTGGTACATCTATCAATGTTTTTGCATTAGATAGTTCAAACAAAGTGTATCCTTTACGTGTTGTAAAAGAAGAGCTACCAGATCATACGGATTTACTACTACTAACGCGAGGAGATGTGTCTCACTATGTGTACATAAAGAAATTCGACTCTCTTGTTAACAAGCAGCTTTCTAAAGCTCGACACAGAAAGATAATTTGCAAGAGATGTTTTAATTTTCAACGAGAAGGAAGACAAGGAAGAGAATGGTTACAAGAGCACAAAAGGCTATGTAACAATAATTATGAAGCAAAGATTAATTTACCTTCGGAAAACAGAGCATTTGTTACATTTCAAAAGGTTCATCATCAATACCGTATCCCTATAGTTGTATATGCGGACTTTGAATCAACACTAATTCCTATAGAAGATGAAAATTGTGAAGCTAGAAAAAGTGTCAAATATCAAATGCACAAACCAAATAGTTTTTGTTTAATGGTTAAATCAACATTATCAGAAGAACATTTAAACAGATATGGATTAACTTCAGAACCTCTAGTATATCGTGGTGAAAATGTAGAAAAAATATTTCTTGATCACTTATATTCAATAGCTGGAAATGCACAAAGATTATATACAAATATTGTACCAATGAAACCGATGGAGGAAGAAGAAGAAATTCAACATGAAAATGCAACTCGATGTTTCTTATGCAAAAATGATTTTACTATTGAGAATTATAAAGTTAAAGATCACGATCACCTCACAGGTTATTACAGGGGTGCTGCTTGTAATAAATGCAACTTGAGCTATCGTTTACCACTATTTATTCCTGTGGTTCTGCATAACCTCAGTGGGTACGATGCTCATTTTATAATACCTGAACTAGGAAGAGACGACGGTAAAATCGATGTGTTAGCTGAAACTTCAGAGAAATTCATAAGTTTTTCCAAAGAAGTTGGAAACATGAAACTAAGATTCTTGGACTCCTACAGATTTATGCCGTCGAGTTTGTCCAAACTTTCAGAAAATTTAAGGAAACAAGATTTCATCGAAACAAAGAAGATTGTAAATAACGACAAACTGGATTTGGTACTTCGGAAAGGTGTGTTTCCATATGATTACATAGACAGTTTAGAAAGATTTAATGAAACATCACTTCCGGCTAAAGAAGAATTCAAAAGTAAACTTTATGACATGGACATATCTCAAGAGGACTATGATCATGCATGTAAAGTATGGAACGATTTAGGATTTAGAACATTGGGAGAATATTCAGATTTTTATGTTAAATTGGATGTAACTTTACTATGTGATATAATGGAAGAATTTAGAAATACATGTTTTGCGGCATATGGATTGGACCCTCTTCATTCGTACACTTCACCTGGATTAGCATGGCAAGCTATGTTGAAAGAAACAAATTGTAAAATACAACTTCTTACTGATATAGATATGGTTATGATGTTAGAGTCAGGAGTTCGAGGGGGATTGACGCAAAGCGTTACACGACATTTCAAGGCGAACAACAAGTATCTGCCCGATTATGATGCATCAAAACCAACAACATTCCTGGGTTATTTTGATGCAAATAACTTATACGGATGGGCAATGTCGAATCCCCTTCCATATGATAATTTTAAATGGATAGATCCAGAATCGATTGGAAACATAATGGATATACCGAAGCATGGTGAAACTGGTTACATTTTTGATGTTAATTTTGAATATCCTGAACATCTTCATGATCAACATTATGATTTACCACTTCTTCCGAAGACTGAAATTTCCCCTACTGGAAGATGGCCAAAATTAATGATGACTTTAACCGACAAGTCTCGATATGTTGGACACTACTGGATGATACAACAAGCTTTAGACTTAGGATTGAGAATTACAAAAATTAATCGAGTACTACAATTTTCTCAATCTTGTTGGTTAAAACCTTACATCGACAACAACACAAGAAGAAGAGCCACCGCTACATCAAGTTTTCAAAAAGATTTTTTTCAAATTAATGAATAACGCAATATTTGGCAAGACTTTGGAAAACAAAAGGAAACATAAGGATATCAAATTGGTAACTGATCCAGTAAAATTACAGAAATTGGTGCAACAACCAAACTTTGGTTCATCTATAATTATTAATGAAAATCTAGTTGTTATTTCCATGAACAAGAAGTCAGTTACAATGGATCGTCCTTTGTATCTTGGAATGTCAATTTTGGATATTTCAAAAACACATATGTACGAGTTTCATTATAACAAGATGGTTAACTATTATGGAAGAGAGAACATTGGTATTGCATATATGGATACGGATGCACTAATTTACTGGATTAAAACAAATGACATGTATGAAGATCTACGCACCTTTATATACAGGGTGTTCGGAAAAAACGTTTCAGGAATTCAGGAGGTTATTGCCCACATAAAAATAAGCAAAAAAGTCCCTGTAAACATATGTCCTAAAATGCTTCGTTAACCCGCTAGCCGCCATTTTGTTTTTAACACTAAATAATTTTTATTTCCGTAATGGATCATTGTATCAAGTTAATATTTGGCATGAACCTTCATCATAGCAATGCCCATTTTCAAGAAAAGAATAATTTTTTTCCAATGTGTATTTTCAAAATGGCGGCCATTTAAAAATTTTAAACTAAAATATCTCAAAACAGGTAAATTTTATGAAAATTTTATTAGACACAAAAAAGTTGACGAATTTAATTATCTAAGCAATGATACCAAGTTTGTAAGGATCTGACAACAAATAACGGAGTTATTGGGATTTTTCTGCATAAAAACATTGATTTTGCATTGTAATTAATGCAAATTAAGGTAATTTTAATTGAAAAATCTCAATAACTCCGTTATTTGTTGTCAGATCCTTACAAACTTGGTATCATTGGTTAGATAATTAAATGTTTCAACTTTTTTGTGTCTAGTAAAACTTTTATAAAATTTACCCGTTTTGAGATATTTTGGTTTAAAATTTTAAAATGGCCGCCATTTTGAAAATACGCATTGGAAAAAAATAATTTTTTTCTTGAAAATGGGCATTGCTATGATGAAGGTTCATGCCAAATATTAACTCGATACAATGATCCATTACGGAAATAAAAATTATTTAGTGTAAAATACAAAATGGCGGCTAGCGGGTTAACGAAGCATTTTAGGACATATGTTTACAGGGACTTTTTTGCTTATTTTTATGTGGGCAATAACCTCCTGAATTCCTGAAACGTTTTTTCCGAACACCCTGTATAAAGATGATTTCGACTTTTCCGATTATCCTAAGGATCATCCAAATTACGACTATGACAGAAATAAGAAAGTATTGGGAAAATTTAAAGATGAAACAAATGGTGTGCCGATGATGGAAATTATAGCATTAATGTCCAAACTGTATTCATTTCAACTGTACATAAACGAGAGGAACGAACATCAAGTCACGAAGAAGGCCAAAGGAATAAAAACTTCTTTCCTGAAGAAGAACGTACAGTTTGAACATTATAAAAGATGTTTGTTTGAAAATGTTGAAACAACTGCAACGTTCAACACTATTAGAAGTTATAATCATCAACTTTTTAGTGTCAAACAAACAAAGTGGGCATTAAGCTACAAAGATGACAAGCGCCATATTTTAGAAGATAAAATTAATACTTTACCATTCGGCCACTACTCTCTAAACCCTATCGACCAGTAAACCTATTCTTCGTCCTCTACCTTCTTCCTTTTTCCTTTCCGTAAAGAAGAGGGGACATGGCAAGCCCAATGCCATGTTCCCTCTTTTTTACACTAATATGAAATGGCCTTGACCTATATTCAAACTATATAAATGAGAATAAACTATTTTATGGATCAGTATTTTTACATGCGGTGTACAAGCAACATCTGAAGATGGAAAGTGTGAAGGACAAGATTGTAAATGAACTACATAAACCAGCAAGAAGAAGATTTCCAAGAAGAAGTACAATCATTAAAGGAATGAATGATCTTTATCAAGCTGATCTCATTGAAATGATACCGCACAGTAAATTAAATAAAGGATTTAAATATATTTTAACAATTATAGACTGTTTTACTAAAATAGCTGACGCTTTACCATTGAAGGATAAGACTGGTAAAAGTGTTACAAAACCTATGGAAACCACAATACAAAGAAATAAATTTAAAATTAAACATCTACAGACCGATGATGGAAAAGAATATTTTAATAAAGACTTTGGAGCTTTGATGAAGAAATATCAAATAAATCATTATTCTACAAATTCTGAAGTTAAAGCTTCAATAATTGAAAGATTCAATAGAACATTAAAAGGTGCGATGTATAAACAATTTTCAAAAAGAGGATCATACATGTGGTATGACATATTACCACAACTTATAAAAGAGTATAACAACAAATATCATCGTACCATTGGAATGAAACCTATCCAGGTAAATAGTGCTAATGCCAAAATTGTATTACAACGCATTAAAAATAATACAACACCAAAATTGGAAAAATTGCAACCAAAGAAGTTCAAGGTCAACGATAAAGTTCGTATAAGCAAATACAAAGGTGTATTTAGTAAAAGATATCTACCAAATTGGACTAATGAAGTATTTACAATTTATAAAGTGCAACCAACTATACCTGAAACCTATTTATTAAAGGATAACAAGGGTGAATTACTTCAAGGTGGATTTTACGGACATGAATTGTTGAAATCAACAGTCGGTGATGTATATCTTGTCGAGAAGATTTTACAAAGGAAAAAGGATATGGTTAAAGTCCGGTGGTTAGGGTTTGATAAAAGTGAAGACTCTTGGATTCCTTCAAAAGACTTCGTATAGTTGTTTAATAGCTCATTGTGTGTTTAACCTTTATACAAGATGGAGATTGTACAACAAAAAGATCGATTTAATATCAATAACATTTTTTTTTTTTTTTTTTTGAGGGAGAGGCGGAAAAATGCATTACGCACACAGGTGGCCAGCCTGTAGTGTGGGGCTCCCCTAAAAAACGGGTTTACCCACTAAAAATCCTCCTCTACTCTTTAGGAATCTAACCTGGAATTGTTTATCACATTACGTCAGGCTAGGCCTAAATTTGGCTTACGCCCGTGGGGCTCGCTCCTTATCCAGCCGCTCGATCAAGGGATCTGGGCCACTTCGCGGTCCAGATCGGTTTTCTTTTCCAGGAGGATGCCCCGGACGAACTGTGACAAACAATCCCAGTTGCCCTCATCCTCCAAAATCTTTTGGTAGACCGAGTCCACCGAAAATGCACCAAAGATTTGTGTGGCCTCCAGGCGGGGCCCTTCCCAACGGGGACAGCGGAAGAATGTGTGTTCCGCATCGTCGGAAACACCCGGGCAATAAATGCAGTCCGGTGAACCGGTCTTTCCCATCCGGTTCAGGTACGACCGAAAATAGCCGTGACCTGTCAAAAATTGGGTCAGGTAGTAGTCCACCTCCCCATGCCGCCGTTCCACCCATGGTTGGACCTGCTTGATAAGTCGCGCAGTCCATCGTCCTCGGGTGTCGTGCTCCCAGCTGTGTTGCCACTGCTGGAAGGTTCGGGAGCGCTCTTCTGTTCTTGCCGTGTCCTTACCGATCTCGCCTTGTCTCTGATAAATCGCTTTCCTCTCCCCTGCCAAGAGCTTGACAGGGATGACTCCGGCGACCACCAGGACGGCAGGCTCGGACACTGTCCGGTAGGCGGAACACACCCTGAGCGCAGTTTGACGCTGAACCCGGGCGAGTCGCAACCTGTAGCACTCCTTATCTAGAGCGCCTGCCCACACCTCTGCCCCGTAAAGGAGCACGGACTGGACCGCGGACATCAACAGACGTCTTCTGCTGGATCGGGGACCCCCGACATTGGCCATCAGCCTACTAAGGTAAGTGACTACCTTAGCGGCCTTGTCCGCCGTACGGAAGATCTGATCCCTCCAGCTTAACTTGGTGTCCACCATAACACCAAGGTATTTGGCGGCACGAGTTGATGTGACCACCTCCCTTCCCACTCGGAGTGGGACGACGGTGTCGATCCTCTTTTTCGTGAGGATCACAATCTCCGTCTTACTGAGAGCAAGCGAGAGACCGTGATCTGACATCCAGGTGTTGACCACACGCATGACTCGGCTCAACTTTAGTTGGGCCAGCTCAACGTTGCGTGCAGCAATGAGAGCTGCGACGTCATCGGCGTACCCAACCAAAGTGGTTTCCTCAGGCATCTCGGACCTCAGGAGGCTGTCATAGGCAACGTTCCAGAGATCCGGGCCGAGTATTGAACCTTGTGCGGCACCAGAAGTGACTTCCATCGTCCGCATTCCGTCCCTCGTGTCATAAATCAGGCTTCGAGAGCGTAGATAATCCTCGATGAGCCGCAACAGATATGCAGGAATACGAAAGGTGTTGCGAAGCGCATCCAACATATCGACCCACCTCGCCGAGTTGAAGGCATTCTTGACATCAAGCGTAACAAGAAGCACTACTCGGCGGGAGAAATGGTTGTGGCTCTCGGCTCTCTCCACAGCTCTCTGAACTTCGGTGACAGCGTCGATCGTTGACCGTCCCTTTCTGAAGCCGTACTGACGGGGGCATAAGTCCCCGGCAGCTTCCACGGCAGAAGTCAGGCGGGAACGCATCAGCTTCTCGAACAGCTTCCCAGCCGTGTCCAACATACAGAGAGGCCTGTGGGACGACGGCAGCTCGGGATCACCTTTGCCCTTGCTGATCAGTACAAGCCTGGCTTTTTTCCAGGGAGCCGGAAACACCCCTTCTACCAAACAGGTGTTGTACATTCTCAACAACAAGTCAGCGTTGATTGCAAATACTTTCTTTAAAGCCTCACTGGGAATCCCATCCGGGCCAGGAGCCTTGTTGCTCTTCAGGGAGAGAACGGAGGTTTCCAGCTCCTCGAAAGTGAAAAGTGGAACGTCCTCTACCCGTCCGAAGTCAACCAGCGGTCGCTGTGGATGTTCAGGAAACAACGCAGCGACGATCCTCCCCATGGTGGCGCCCTCCATGATGGAAGGTGGAGAGCGGGCGCCGAGTTTCTGTGTTACAAGTTTGTAACCCAGGCCCCACGGGTCGGAGTCAACGTCGTCACGAAGTCTCCTCCAGCTATTCGCCTTGCTCCTGTTGATCGCCTGGCGGAGAGATTTTCTCGCAGCTTTATAGGCCTCCGACTTACGAACTCTGTCTGCGGGAATTCTCGCTCTTGTGGCTGCTCGTCTAGTTCTTAAACATGTTCTTCTGAGTTACGCAATCTCTTCAGTCCACCAGTAAACGGGTTGTTTGTCGCGTCGGGGTTTCCTTCGCGGCATAGACTGGTCGCAGGCCGAGACGATCAGTTCCATCGTGGATGTTACTAATGCCTCGGCCCCAACCTCACCAGGATTCCCCTGCGCTCCCCGAGAGATGACTTCGGTGAACTTGACCACGTCCAGTTTGTTGGTGTTCCACCGGCGTGGCCCTTCCCGAAATGCGGAAAATCGACGATTTGCCTGATCATGCAGGTCAAAAACGATGTATTGGTGGTCGCTACCCGTGTAGTCCTCCACAACCCTCCAGCCAGAGATCCTCGGAAGGAGCGACTCAGACGCTAAGGTGACATCAGGGATCGTGCCTCTCAGCCCGGGGCGCCGAAAAGTAGGTGTGTCGCCCTGGTTGAGGACGACAAGACCGGCCCTGGCGATGAAATCCAGGATGTATTTCCCCCTGGAGCTGGTAGAGGGCATTCCCCACTCGACGGCCCTGGCGTTGAAATCGCCACCAACGACGACATGCCCGGTGGTGCCGAGAACGCACTCCTCTAGGCTATCTATCTTGTCGCGGAAGTCCTGGACGGCCTCGTTGGGTGTGAGGTAGCAACTGAAGATAGTCACGTCCCTACGACGAACCCAGACGAATCCTCGGCCGCGCCCGTGACTCCGCACCAAGACATCTCGTGTATTACGTGCCCAAAATGCAGCAGTACCGAGGCTGTCCGAGATCCAAATGTTTGGGTCTCTGTCCCGATACTGTTCGCTGATAAGGAGCGCGTCAGCACCAAGTTCTCGGGCGAGCTGATCTAGAAGGTTATCAGCTCCCCAGGATCTATGAAGGTTGGCCTGGAGGATGCGAATTACCGGCCGCTGCCTTTTGCCTGTTCAAGTGCGGCTCTGAAGGCACCGCACTGACCAGACCCGGGTAAGTGACCGAGGGCACTGGAGCCTGAATCCTTGCAGAGGAAGCAGGAGGGGCTCGAGGAACATTCCTTACGTTTGTGGCCCTGGCTTCCACACTGGAAGCAGTTGGCACTCCTGTCGGGCCCTTTACAGTTTCGGGAGGAGTGGCCGAAACCGAGACAGCGGAAGCATCTCGAAACTACCACCCTCCGTTTGAGCCTGCAACTGACCCAACCGACTCTGAGGTGCTGAAGGCTAAGCAGCTTATTGGCGTGCTTTTCGCCCATCTCAGCAACAGCCATCCGGAGTTGACTTCGGTTGGGCTTAGTCAGCCATACCCTCACTCCATCAGCCGGTATCTCCGGGAGTGCCACCTGGATCGCACGGGTCACCTCATCTTCGGTGGAGAGGGCATCAAGGTCCCGAATCTCGACCGAACACTTCGGTTCTAGGGCCTTGATTGAGCCTTTGACCCCAAGTGCAGTCTTGAGGGAAGCGGCAAAACCAATCTTGTCACTCGACTTCCCCAGTTCGAGGAGGACATCCCCGTTCTGGGTTCGCCGAATAGACTTGATAACGGTGTCGGTCTCTTCCGGTTTGGCCTGCGATCTAATCTGACCCAGAACATCGGCAAAAGATCGCCCCCCTAAGGGCTTGATCAAGATTGCCTCCGTCCTGGGCTTCTTAGGCCTGGGTTGTTTAGGCTTTCTGACAGACTTGCCAGAGGCCTCCCCAACCGGGTTTGAGACTTGCGTCCGCTCCACCCTCGACGCACTTTTCGAAGCCACCTCCGCTTGCTTCTGCCTCCTCCTTTCTTTCTTAGACAGGCGCGTCTTCCAGCCCCCCAAAGGTGTTGAGGCAGAGTTTGCTGCCAAGGCAGGATTAGCCGCCGGAGCAGGAACCTCTGCAGGAGTAGCCGCTGGAATCACGGCAGCGCCCGGGGCGGACTCAGTAGCCTGGACAGGAGATGTCTGCGATGCCGCAGTGACAAAAACCGGTCTCGGCACCGAGTCCACATCAACAAGCTCAGGGCTTCCCGGCGAAGAACCGCTCTGCCTCTTCTTTCGCTTTCTGGCTTGAGTCTGGGACTCAGCCAGATGAGCTTGAGGCGAAGCAGACATAACTCGGTTCACAACGTTGCGCTCCTGCTTCATTGCCTTCAGCCTGATCTTCCGGCATTCCTCGATTTCGCCAAGGAAATCCTCGAGTTTCGGAATTCCGTCCTTAATCGCCTTGTTGACGTTCTTCTGAATAAGGAGAGCCTTGGCCATCTCCTTCAAAAGATCGTTCATTTTCTCCAGGGACAGGTTTTCCTCCTCGTTGGCATCGTCCTGCTGCTGCCGAAGCATTTGCATCTCGAATGCCGGACGAAGAGGGCTCTTCCTGGGAGGAATTCCTTGCATCCCGGCTAGAGGTGTTACCGGCTCAGTCACCCCCATACCCAGCTTAACCTCATCCTTCTCCTTTCCGGTTACGGCCAACGATCCGGCGACACCAGCAGCCTTGAACGGGATCGGCGGAGGGGAGGCTTTAATTCCCCCCGTCGGCGTCCCAGTCTTCGAGGTCGGAGACCTCTGCAGTTTTGAGCTGCGCTTAAAGGCGGCCTGCTCATTCTCCTTTAATTTCGTGTTTTGGTTTTGAAAATCCATACTTTTGTTTCACTATAATAACATTGATGAATTGACAGTTGACAATGATAAGTTAAATCATGGAAAACATGGTGAATTACTACCAAATACGATAAGATGTCTAATAACTGGTCCTTCAAATTGTGGAAAAACTAATGTTGTTTTTAACCTTATAACTAATCCTAAAGGATTGCGTTTTAACAATATATACATTTTTTCAAAATCATTGCAACAACCAAAATATCAATTATTGGATAAAGTACTTGCAAGTGTACCTGAAGTAAATTTTTACAAGTTTAATGCCAGTGAAACAATTATGCAACCAAATGAAGCAAAACCATTTTCTATTTTTATATTTGACGATGTTTCTTGTGAAAATCATGACACAATAAGGAATTATTTTGCTATGGGAAGACATCATAATATTGATAGCATTTACATTGGTCAAACATACAGTAAAATTCCAAAACAACTTATAAGAGACAATGCAAATATGTTGATCATCTTCAAGCAAGATGAAACAAATTTAAAGCATATATATAATGATCATGTAAATGCGGATATGCCATTTGAAAAATTTAAAGAGATGTGTGGCAAAGCATGGAATGAGAAATATAGCTTTCTCGTTATTATGAAGGAAGAAGATATTAAAAATGGTAGATATCGTATAGGGTTGGATAAATTTGTATTTATGCGTTGAACTACCGATGCTACATCTAGTTACACGTTGAACTTCACAGTGTAAACATGGTGAATCAAGAAAAACTATTGAAAGAAATAAAATCACTCAGTGATTCTATTAGGATGAAGAATCGTGCATTGAGGATGGGTTTAAATGAAAGAGAAGAATTTCTAGAGACTACATTTAAACCTATTACGGAACCTTTAAAACAGATATCAGAAACTATTGGTAAACCTCGTTATGAAGGAGATGTTTTACTACCAGTTTCTAAACAAGAAGTACAAGCATTAAAAAAGAAGAAGATGATGATTCATATACAAGTGCTAGTGAGCAAGAAGAAACAAAAGAAGAAGAAGAACCAATTGTTGAAAAGGAAGAAGAACAGCCAATACCAGAAGCAGAACAATCTATTCCAAATTTAACTCAATTGAGTAGCGATATATTACAACATGGACCTCTTGGAAGAAAATATATAATGAAAATGCTACATGACATGAAATCAAACCCAAATTTGAGTAGATCACACATATACGGAGCAAGAATTGATGGGAATGAATTAAAGATCGGCGATTCAAAGCTTGAAATAACACAAGATGATTACATCATTATTGGTGAGCACAGATATAAAGGAACAAAAGAATTATATGAATTAATTTTTAAAAACATACCACTAAGATATTCATCCAAAGATTTAAGTGTTTTTAAGGAGATTCTACAAAATACTAACGCTCATAAAAGAAACTACTTAAAGGATGGAATGATTAATCGTTCACGTGCAACAAAATATAACATCGTTATAAAAAAGTTGTTTCCTCCACGAAAATTGCCAACATTACGTACTGCACCAGCGGTGAGACAACCACTGAAAAGAAAATCTTTATCACTTATGGATTTATCACTTCTTGAACAACATGGTAAAAAGAGTAAAGGAGATACTTCAACATCTGGTAAAGGATTGATGAAAAATCTATACAATACAAATGTGATTTACTACAACGATATCAATAAATTGGTTGATAGAATGAGACTATTGCATGAAGCCATGGAAGCTGGTCATACAGGTTTAAATAATGAATGGGTAGCTCTGATTGACGAACTCAGGAATCGCGGCATAATTGTATAATCGTCCGCGGATATATAAGAGTTGCAGGCATATAATGTGTCAGTTCTAACATGAGCGTTGACAAGTTCGGACGTTACTCCGCGTTAGGAGTGCAAGTTGGAGAAAACAGAAAAAGAAGTGGATTACCGCAAACACCCGAAGGTGACTATAACATAAATAATAAACGTTTAAAGTTTGTTAAAGATCCAGAAGAAGATGGAGATGCAACAAATTTAAAAACAGTAAAGGAGGAAACATCTACAAGTTTAAAACTTGACAACAACCAACTGTATGATGCAAAATCTCACAGGGTTATTAATGTTGCAAAACCAGTCAACAATGGAGATGTTGTTAATAAAGGCTATTTGCTATCTGCGATGGATTACGCTTTACTGTTGCAAAAGACTAAAAGTGGAAAAATGTACAATGCTTTAAATTATAAAATAACTAATGTGGCAGACCCAACCGATGATACAGATACAATCAATAAGCGTTATTTGCACTCTGTAATACCAGAAAAGAAAAAGGATGGATTTTCCTTTTATAAATATACTATAAACGATATTGGATATCCTAAAGAAGAAAGTGATGGTGTTAATATAAAATATATTAAAGATAATTGTATTTTATATAATGATGCTGTTATTGATTGTCATGGAAAAGTGTTGTCCAATCTGAAAGATGGTTCAACTCCATCGGATGCTGCTACCGTGAAACAAATGAATGAAAGCTTAAAAAAAGAAACATCCACTTTTGTTAAACAAAATCAAGTAGTGTCAAAGAAAGGTGATGAGTTTATGCAAGGAAGTGAAAAGTTTACCTTACTACAACTACAAAATGACAAGTGGGATGGAAAAAATAAAAAATTGTCAAATATAAATTTAGGCACGGAAGAACATGATGCTGTTATTTTAAAACAAGTACCACAACTATCAGCTACTGGTGTTAACTTTATATGTGGAGGCAGACGATTAACCGAAGTTAAATCTGGTAAAGATGATCAGGATTGTGTTGTTGTAAAACAAACTATAGTTAGAGATAAAATAAATAACGTATATGATGGAAAAAATAGAAGAATATCTAACATATCGGCAGGAATAGCTCCGAATGATGTTGCTACTATTAATCAAGTTATAGCAACCTCTAATGACGATCCATCTGTGTATACATGTAATGGTAAACGTATCACAGATCTTGAGAATCCTACAGATTACAAAGATGCTACTAATGTGGAGTATGTAATGAACCTTATGGGTAATGTAATTATAGACATGCACAATCATATGCTTAGTAAACCGAATCACGGTAAAATCCAAGATGATCAAAGAGAACAATGGATTAAAGATGCAATTATCAATAAGTATTAGTAAAACTCGCCAATATATAAGTATGGAATATATAAAAAGTGTTCATTATCATAAAGTATTTCATGGAGTGAAGACGCTCGTTATATAAAACGGCATAATGAAAACCTCATCGTTCAGTCGTCGTCAAGACGTTGGCAAGAAAGGACGTGGTATAACATCAGCTGCATTATCCCTGCTCAGACGGATTCCAATTGGTGC
The DNA here is from genome assembly GCA_030545055.2 of Neoaliturus tenellus. Classification (NCBI taxonomy): domain Eukaryota; kingdom Metazoa; phylum Arthropoda; class Insecta; order Hemiptera; family Cicadellidae; genus Neoaliturus; species Neoaliturus tenellus. The sequence goes on from JAQYXR010000077.1 coordinate 129,130, forward strand.
TGTTGTGAATCGAGCGATAGACGCTTTACCATACGAATTACATCTGCCCGGAGGTTATCAATATTGTGGACCTGGAACTAAGTTGGCAAAACGTTTAGCAAGAGGAGATCCTGGAATTAATAAATTAGATCAAGCTTGCAAAGAACACGATATAGCATATTCAAAGTATAAAGATTCAACAAATAGATCAATAGCGGATAACATTCTAGCAGAAAAAGCTTGGCAAAGAGTAAAATCAAGTGACGCAAGTATTGCAGAAAAAGCAGCGGCTTGGGCAGTAACTACAACCATGAAGACGAAAGCAAAGTTAGGTGGTGGAAGACGCAGAGGAAGACCTACAAAGAGAGGCGCTCCCAAAAGAGGTGGAAACATTAAAAAAGGGCGTCGTAGAACTCACAAGGCAAATGTAAAGAAGACTTCTGTTTGGCAACTGGTAAAAAACGGAGCAGGTTTATACCTAAAACCGTACCGTGTGTACTAAATAAGAAGAATCAATTGATAATTCCAAATAAAGCCTTAACAAATCATCAGTTAAATGATTATGTAAAATGTTTGAAAATACCATTCTTTCGAGGAGTTTTTATGAAAGATGCATTACCAACTAAAATATGGAAAAATGAAACTGGAATTGTAAATTTGGATTCCACCTATGGTCCAGGCACTCATTGGGTATGCTATAAAAAACTCGGACAAACCATTTACTACTTTGACAGTTTTGGCAATCTACCACCGCCAAAAGAACTGCAACATTATTTTCGAAACTCCAAAAAAATTTTTTACAATTACAAAAGAGAACAACCTAACAATACTGAAATATGTGGGCATTTATGTTTGGAGTTTCTAGCGAAGAGTGTCAGTCAGCTTTAAGATGTCATCGTATACAGTGTCACTGAGTGGAAATTCATCCACATTGAAAAGTACGCTGTTCCCAGCATTGCGTCTATCCAAGGAAAGATTATGGGAAGCGGCATTACTTGATTTGACTACCTACAACTCAATTCCCAATGTTACGGAAGGAAAGAACAATTTACTACATTATTATGAAACTAAGGATGCTTCAGGAAAATACTCAGAATTGAAAATAATTACATTTCCTACTGGAGCATATGAAATTGATGACATAAACCAATTATTACAGAAACAACTTGGAGAAGACAATATCACCGTTAAAGGAAACAACAATACTTTAAAAGCAGAAATAACTTCCAAATATTATATTGATGTTGGCTTGGAAAACTCTATTGGCAGTTTACTTGGATTTACAGATACCAAAAAGAAAATCTTAACTCCTGGAACTACTCATTCAGGTGATTCAACTGTAACAATATTGAAAGTAAATAGTATCGATGTCACGTGCAACATTATACACGGATCGTATAGAGATGGAGTTAATCAACATATTTTACATACATTTTATCCAACAGTAGCTCCCGGTTTTAAAATTGTTGAGAAGCCACAAAACTTGATATACCTACCGTTAAACACCAGTTTCATTTCAGACATCGTACTGAACATATTGGATCAAGACGGTCATAGTGTTGACTTTAGAGGAGAAACAATTACTATACGGATACACATTAGAGCAGCAACATAAAAGTCAACATGGGATTATCATTTAAACCACAACAGAAGAGTCGGGAGCTCAGTAGCTCCTCGACATTGGAAGAGTTAACATCGGACAACATTCGTTTTCTACAGAAGATTGGATTGAAACTTAACAGCGATGGATATCCTGGATATATCTCAAGGACCAACATTCGACGAAACACTATGGGAGAAGGAATATCACACGCACAACCCTTACACTTCATCAAAATTAAACAATAACGATGAAATAAGGATTCCCATTCAACAACAAGATATTTACACGTTACCATGTGAAAGTTACTTGTACATCGAAGGACGGGTATTAAAATTGGATGGAAAAACTGCTTCAACAGTTCCTTTTATAAATAACCCGATGGCATATCTTTTTGATGAAATAAGATATGAAATATCAGGGGTGACGGTTGATTCAACAAAAAAGGTTGGTTTAACAACGACATTGAAAGGATTAACATCATTAACACCGCATGAGAAGAATTCAATAGTCACCGCCGGATGGGTTGCCCCCGATAAAGACACTATAACACCAGCTTCCAACGGTCACTTTGATTTTCATGTACCTTTACGATTGCTTTTGGGATTCGCTGAAGATTACAAACGGGTAATAATAAATGTCAAACAAGAATTAGTATTACTCAGATCTTCAACTAATAAGGACTTAATACTTGCAGACCCTGCAACTACGGAAGATAAACTGGAATGGCAACTACAGTTGGATAAAGTTGTTTGGAGAGTACCTCATGTAAGATTGGCCGATGAACATAGAATCCTATTATTGAGAAAGTTAAAATCTGACCGTGATATTGTGATGCCATTCCGAAGTTGGGAATTTCATGAATACCCTACACTACCTCAGACAGAACGACAAACATGGACCGTCAAGACATCAACTTACTTGGAACGAGCAAGGTACATAATACTCGGTTTTCAAACTAAGCGAAAAGATGTTATCACTGCAAATGCTGGTCAATTTGATCACTGTAAAATAAAGAATTGTAAAGTTTTCCTAAACTCTCAATTCTTTCCCTATGACAATTTGAATGTCATGTTCAGCAAAAAACGTTTTTCCATTTTATACGATATGTATGCAAGATTTCAATCGTCATATTATGGAAAGACTAATACACCACTATTATCACCTGACCAGTATTATTCCAAGGCTCCAATAATTGTAATCGATTGTTCAAAACAAAATGAATCGGTAAAATCATCAAGTGTGGATATAAAAATTGAAATGGATTTTGAAGAACCAGTAGCGGATGGAACTTCGGCATACTGTCTAATTCTACATGATAAAATAGTTACTTACACACCGCTGACCGGAATTGTGAAGAATGTACTTTAAGAAGAATTGTACAACAACTGCAAATTTTTGAGGTTAGAATTATCTGCTTTAATTTTTGAGGTTAGAATTTCATTTTTAAAAGACAAGTTGAAAACAAACAATTATGTAATTGTATAAATTTCAAGGATTTTACGAAAAATATAAAAGCGAGAAAATAATTAGTAGAAGCTTCATTCTATCTTCAACCGTCGTATGGGAAACATCATTCGCAAGATGAATTCTACTAACGGAGAAGAAAATACACCTCTAATGGATGATAATAGTTCAGATATAGAAAAACAAGTTGAACGAGAAATGGACGAGTTCCTAAAATTCAACAAACATAAGAAGAGAGAAGAAGAAAAAGCTGAAAAAGAAGTAAAAAGGAAGAAGGTTGAAGTTAACATTACAACCAATATTTTAACAGAAGTATTTCTTCGGATTATCTACCCAATTTCTTCATGCATGACAAAAAGTATATCAGTTGGAATTTTAAAATCAATGGATTATTCACCAATTGTTATTTTAAATCATGGAAACAAAATAGTTACTTTCAGTGAAACTACTTGGGAATCTCTCATGAAACATTTACATCTTTTGGAGTGCTATTTAAGTAACAACACATTTGGAAGAAGAACAAGATTAAGTTTATTGGAATCAAATATTGAAGTTGATATAGTAAAACATCGTGGAGGACAAATTGTTCGCTTCAGAGATTTAACTACACATAATGTTAAATTATATTTCACTAAAGAAGAATTTTACACTTTAAGTTGTACTACCGGTCCCATCACCAGATATTTGAAACAACTAATATTTTCAAGTGCAATAATTAAAGACTATCTAATTGATACATTGGACAAAAAACCTTTTGTTCCAATTTTATACGGTCCCGTGGATACTTCAATCTTTAATAGAATACCTCAAGAAGTTGAAATGTGGAGACAATTAAACAACTATCACACCAATTTTAATATTGATGAAGTGGCACAAGAAGTGAAAGAAGAAGAACAATCCTGTCTGTTATAAACATCGGCTCATTCAATTTTTAAGTCAGTTGTTAATAAGACTTCATCATGAATAAACGGGTTTCGTTTTCTAATGCGCCACATATAATGGAAGTTAAAAGAGGTATAATTGAATTTCAAGCTTTCCGAGGAAATGATGGTAATTTTATTATTAAAGAATTAGTAATCTTGGACATGAACACATCAGTAGTTTATCATTATTTGTTCAAACCTCCAGTACCATTTAATAGACTAACAACTAAAGCGAAAGTTACAAACAAATGGTTGAACAAACATTTTCACAACTTAAGATGGGATGAAGGTTTCATTAATTATAACATGATGCCGCACATTATGAATCATTATTACAAAGAGTTTTAAATTATCTACACAAGGGGATTGGAAAAAGCAAATTGGATACAATCATTTACAAGCAACGAAGTGATTAATGCAATAATTGATAAAGATTTCCAATGCTACTTCAACGAACTTTGTATTTCATCAAAAAGTTTTAAACATCGAAGGTCGCAGTGTGCTTTAAAGAATGCCTACCGCTTGAACAATTTCCTTCAACAAAGTGGTGGGTGTAGTGTCAGTAGTGGGGGTAGTGTCGATTATAAAAGCGAGAGCGCTACCATGACGCAGCATGAGTATTACTCTAACCTCCGAAGAGACAACATCTCCGACGGACATTCTTATTAACAAGAAGATTAACAACAACATCAAGATGGCATCACAGAACTTACTTCAAAGTTTAGTTGATCAGTTCAACGCTCATTCTAAATCATCAATTCTACCTACAAAGAAATGTTCTGAACTAAAAGAAGAAAAACACTACATCATTCATACGATTAAGAAAATGGAAACTTCAGTAGGTGATGCTATTAATTGCACATTGAGCGAGGCTCCATATACAGTTGGTGATGAACCAAAATTTCAGATCTTCCTACCAAGACGCTTTGTACAACTTCTTCAAAATGAAGATCTTCGTGTAGTTCAACCCGGCGCACTCTATTTGGTTTCGCACGGACCAAGTGGAAACAACTCAACTGAACTAACTATTCATGTAACACCTACTACTGATTAGTTTGTACATAACATTGTAACTATTTGTTTGTAATTGTTTTTCAATAAATATGATATAAAGAAAAAAACAAAAAAAATTAAAAGAAGCAACATATTGTGATGTCTTTGTACATTACAATATGTTGCTTTTTTTAAAAATTCCACTGGATGACCTTGACCCACTTTTGTGTGATTATAAAAGCGAAAATCTACTTGTAAAGTTCATCAGTCTACGACTACCTTTCGTACCGTACACATCTCGCTCATTCTATCGCTTAATATAAAAACTAAAAGATGTCTCTCAAAGTCAAGTGTGCATCTTATGATACCAACACCATTACAACTTTTGAACAACTCGAAGATTTAACCAACGAAATGCGAGTTTTACTTACCGGTGGTTATCACTTAACTGTTGATGTTAGTGCTACTAATACAAGGATGTTCACTAAAACAAAATATTGCGATGATGAAATATTTATTTCTAAACAACCTACAACTTCTTCATCGCCAACTGGTCAACATAACATCAAGTTCCAAAAGTATTACCAATGTTGAATAACTTTTGACAGACAAAACTACAACTAAAAAATCACATGATCAATGTGAGTTAATAAAAAGGATGTGATACTTGTATAAATAATCATTTGCTTCTCAGCTCTCACCACGACAAGACCTATTTAAGAAAATGTTGTACAGAATGATGATTCAACTTGATGGAAAAATCTATGGAAAAGACTACAACACCGTTGAACAAATGACCCAAGATTTAGATGTATTAACTAAAGAAGGATATCAAGCTAAATTAATTTTAAAATTTCCTGAAGTACATCCATTATCAACAGAAGAACTTGTTGCTATGGCTAAGGCGGAGAGAGAGAAAAAGTCTGAAGAAAACAAAGAGAAACAAACTTCCTAAATTTTAATAATCCTTACACTTGTAAGGTATAATTTTTTAAAACTCCATTTGGATGACCTTGAAATTACCCCCACCACTTTTCACAGTACATAAAACTCACTATTCAACACTATACACTTTTATTCTTTCACTGGACTCCGCAGCGTCAACATGGAAGAGCAAAAATACAAGTACAAACCTCGTTACTGTTGTGAACAACAGTGTACAGATTTAGGACCAATGATGGTGGATGGGTTAGCTTGTACTAAATGTGAATTCTTCGGATCTTGTTATTGCAAATGCAAAACAAAACAACTACCACCACCGGAATTGCGAACTTTCAAATTTTACAAATCAAGATATTTTCATACATGTTGTCCTCAAAGATGTTTCAAATTTCACCCTCTAGATCTTGCTCATTGTCAACGCACCAATTCTCATCAAGATGATTTTTGTACACATATGATAAAAAGATGTAAATACAGATCAGATTGGTATTCCGATCCTGTAGAACCATCAAATGTGTAATTTCAGTTTTACACTCTTTTTTAAAACTTCATTTGGATGACCTTGAGATTTCCCCCACCACTAGTTCTAATTTTTATATAATATTAAATCATTCCACTTCCAACACTCTAACTAACAACATGGAAAACAAATTTATCAAGTTTGAACATATAATAACTGACAGGGAGGAGATGGAAGAATTGTTTCAAAACTTACTTTCTATCATTGACGAATATCCTATAAGATGGTTCAGAATTGTAGTTCAATATTTAAATCCTGGTGAATTGTTTTCTTCATCGAGTGAAGAGGATGAAACAACTACTTCGGTTCAAATAATTGAATTAAAAGACGAAGAAGAAGAAATAAACATTTTATTCAATCATAAGCTCAAGGTTCCCCATATAAAAGCCCCCTCCCTAGACAGCCCCCCTCCCTAGACGCCTGCTCAAGGTCGCCATTATATAAGCCCCCTCCCTATGTGCCGATCCTCATTCCATCCCCGACTCTTCAACGATGAACAACTCTCCTTTGGCCCGAATGAATTCTAGTTTTGAAATAAACTCTAAAGAAGAGTTACAAGACATTTTTAATATTTTACAAGAACTTGTAGATAATTTTACAACCATCAAAATGAATTTGGAAATAACATACGATTGTCTTATTTGTGATAAAGTTGAAAGTTCGGACGAAGACAGTTTACTAAATCTAACTCCTGCACCATCTGACACTACTGATGGTAATAACGAAGAGCAAAATATTTCCCCCACTACTTCTTTATAATTCTTCGCTCCCCCCACCACTTCTTTATTTAACTAACATTTCTCGCTTTCACCTCTCATTCCGTCTTCGACTTTTGAACTATCAACATCACTTGTTTTAAAATTTCAAACACTAACACAATCATGATGGATATAATGGATGAAGTTCCCTTCATAACTAGAATGGAAGAGGATAAATTGAAATTGGAAATTAAACGATTGGAAATGGAACGGGAAAACCAACTCGAAATGTTACGTTTGTTCAAGCTTTTCAAATACATCATCTGGGGACTCTGCGTTTACCTTCTCATCGTCGTTGGTGTTTGCATTTACAACTCTGTAATTCATCACAAAAGTTCAACTTGTTTAAACTCTGCTGTTGCACATTAATTGTATATTCACTAATAAAATTCAAAAGTTACTTCAACCTATCCTACTATCACTAACTAGTTCAACTTAGAACTATTTCTGGTGGTAGTTGGGTAGGCTTTTTTAAAACTTACTCTGGATGACCTTGACATACTTTCCAGATCCTATTTATAAATTTGAATTTCAGTTTTAAACTAACTTTTAGTTTTGTTCAACTATTAAGAGTTTTGTTAACACCGTCAAATTTCAGTTTTCAACTAACTTTTAATTTATGTACACTTTTAGTTCAACCCTAGTTACTTTATTCGCAAATTCAGTTCAACCGACCGCCAACGCTATTGCCATCTCCACCCCAATATTTTAACATTTCTGCCCCCAACACCTGCCCGAACATCTGCCCATAGGGGCAGCTGCCCGGACATCTGTTCGGTTTTAAAAATATAAAAGAAAGGTAAAGGAGTGGGGGTGGCGCATGCTCACCAATGCAAAACTAAGGTTTGAGGTTAGAATTATCCATGGCGGCCGCCATGTCTAATTCAGTTTTACCACATAGAGTCGGCGACCAGTTATTGATCTAAAGGAGTGGGGGAAGGAGTGGTGGGGGAAGGTTGCCATTTTATAACCCCTCTCCCTAGGCGGCTCTTCTCATTCGATCGCTAACTTTCAAACGATAAACACCTCTCCCATGGCACAAATGAATTATCCCACTATCACCAACTAGTTCAACTATTTCTGGTGGTAGTTGGGTAAGCTTTTTTAAAACTTACTCTGGATGACCTTGGCATATTTTCCAGATCCCAGTTATAAGTTTGAATTTCAATTTTCAACTAACTCTTAATTTTTGTTCGACTCTTAGAGTTTCGTTAACACCGACGAATTTCAATTTTGAACTAACTTTTAATTTATGCGCAAATTTACTTCACCCTAACGCCAACACTATCGCCATCTCCACCCCAACCTATATGGCATAAAATATAACTACAGCATCTCATATATACCCTCTAACCCCCACCGGAAGCTATGTGACATGGCAGCTGGCGCCAGCTGCCGCGTCACGTGGCTCGGTGGGCACGTGGTCGGTTTTAAAAGTGACCAAAACACACTACTTAAAGTACTTATTGTCCTTAAACCTTTAAAGGAGGACGGTCCACAAGTTTTTCCCAAGACTTCCTTTAGGGACGACCATAGTGGAAGTCGTAAGGGAAACTGCGTTAGCCTAAGTCATATGATACATTATTTTCAAGGGCTTTGCATTCTGAGCAATTTGCCACAAACCTGACCTCAAAAGGTCACGTGTATCGGGAGTTATTGCATTTTTTGTTTTCAGCAATATGATTTTAATACAAAGTTTGATAGCCTGCCATTTTTTACTCGAACATCCGTTAGGGGTCGGGTTTGCGGCATTGTTCTCTATTCTTAGAGGCATTTTGATGTATATATTACTCATGTATATATTTTTATGTATATTTATTTGATGTATATATCATATACTGGACCTATGTTTACTTTAAAGATTTTCTTCTGACTCCTTGTGGACTGTCCCCTTTTGGAGGTCCAAGGACAGTAAGTACTTTAGAAAGTAGACGTTGTCACTAAAAATCAATTTTTAAAGTTTTAGTTTTGTTATTATAATACTTTTAAAGTTATTATATTGTTTCCATACTTTATTTACACAATACACAACCTATAAAAATTTCTGTGTATTAAATGACAAAATAATTTAAAACTACAATAAAATGAATTTTACAAAACATAAGTATTTTAAGAATTTGAATGCACCGTGTAAAATAAAATAAAAAAACAGGAACTAAAAGTAAAAAAATAAAAATAAAAATAAAATCAACGAGGTGGAAATATATGTAGGAGTAGCAGGTGAAAAATAAACTAATTATTCACTTAAGATAAACAGTAGAAATAACAAATATCAAGCCTATATGTGAAAGAAGAGATATTCTATTTAATGAACCTACCGTGTATTAAAGCTATATACACTATTTTCTTAATCCAAATGGACTACAGTATTTAGAAATGGACAGAAAATAGTATTTGACTACTTTTAATAGTTTTCCTATTCCTAAACAGTATGCATAACATATTTAATAATATAAAGCATAAATAAAGAACCAATTAATGAATCTAAATTTGAAGATGTAACTCAATTGAACAATTCCCTTTTTAAAAACAAAAGAGTTTAAAAGTTAGAAAACTGGTGAAATTTAATGAAATAGAAGGAAATATTTATGGTAGGTTTATAATAGTTACAAACATGTTCAATGATTTAGTGTGTTGGTAACACATTGTTTACAAGATAATCCTTATAAATAATTTACCTTACATAATTTCAAACATTTCATGCTTTTCTCACGCATTTAAAAGTTAGTTACTTAAAAAATACTTTTGTTTGCGTGAAATTTTGAAGGTAAACAATGAATATTGCTCTTGGCAATCGATACCATCATATAGTTAATATTTTTATATTCTCAATAATAATTTGTTTGTAAAAAAATAAAAATGTAACATTAAACTATTTTAAATCTGATACTTATAAAGCCTATTAAGATGTCGAAGTCATGATTGATAAATTACAATAAATTTAAAAAGATATAATTTGATCTTAATTTTTACCACAATTTAAACTAAAACTCTAAAACAATAACATAATGTAAGGACGATGTAAAAATTAGTACATTTTAAATCCTACTTAGTTTTATTGATCATCAAAGAAACCAGGCTAGACATAAAAACAAAATTTTGTCTATTTTCTATTTAAGGAAAAAATAAACACCTGAAAGATAGCTTTCTCCTGTAACAATTTCACTCTACACTTAAATTTTAGAATTACAACTTTCCTGAAGAGATCTTTTTAAACTAGTCTAACAGGGCATTTACATAAGTATTTGTTATTAAAGCTATATGCGATATACTAATCCAGGGAGAAAATTTACAAGAAAATGCCTAAAACGCAGCAGTACAAAAGTTTTGAAGGAAAAGGAGTTTATATCGTTTCTTTTGTTAGACAATAGTAAAAAAAATCGAGGGTATCACTTGTCTAAGTTATTGTTTCAACAGCTGCAAATTTTCTCAATAGAGCTCTTTCATTTTATTCATGAATTCAAAAAATTAATATTATAAAGGGGGGCTCCTAAAAATATTAAGAAACGGAAAATATTCATAACACTTGAAAACAAAACTCTCTAGTGCATTCCGAGGTAGATGATATAGATATAAAACAAATTATCAACTCAAAGCAACTTTTTCATTCTGCCACTACACTGTCCATTGATTTAACGCTTAGCTTTAAGATGTGTCTAATTAAAAACAAATTTCCAGATGGAATTGTTAGTTTTTTTGGTTTCAACTTTCAAAATTTTAAAACTTATTTGATAGTAACTTTACAACTGGATTAGGAAAAATTACAAGAAATTCTGAAAAACGGTTAATGTTCCCTTAGCATTCAGATTTGCTATTCAACGATTTATTATAATGTTTTAATGATTTATTTATTATAATGACAAAATCTATTAATGAATAATTATTAGTCAAACAACAGCTTCAGTGGTTTGGGATCTTCTTGCTATTTGTATACAATACACTTTGGAATACTATATAAAATTATATTAAGGTCATATTTTGTAAGTAGTTTGAAAAGTGTTACAATGGAAAGCTTTATTTTATTTAAAAAAAAACATACAATATACTAGTAAATTAGAGTTTATTTTTTATAATAAAACAATCATCACCATTGTTGAAATTTAATTAACTAGACGTTAAGTTCATGATCCACCACGTAAACATGAATCTACTCGTAGTAGTTATCAACAAATCAACTTTGATTATAGAATTAATAATATAAAATCTATCTAATACCACTGTGGCATATCAGTGATGTTTATGTTAAAACCTATGAAACAACAAAAACCGTACTGTCAACACCAGTGTAGTTGAATACATACTCGGCCTCTATGGCACCTGTATGTTGTAACGTTGAAAGACAGAAAATCAAACCATTGTTTCGTGGTGGTTGGTGTCCACCATTCATGGAATCTCTCGCCACATGTAAATCTAATCACGCTTCATCCCGGTTTTACACCGGTTGAACTTCAATTGAAATTCTCCCTCGTAATGGCGTAGGTAGTGTTATTGAAACCTATAAGCCCCAATACCTTGTTTCTACGAAGTAATTATGTAATATTACACAAAAATTTTTTATGGGAGTCTATTGACATCAGTTTAATTTTTCTAACCGCATGATGTCAAAAGAGTAGCAAGACGGTATTAGTTATGAAAATACCCCGCTGCCCATATATTCTTTTAGTTTGAAGATAAATTTAACAGAAAGGCTGATATAAGGTATATTTTCAAATATTTATAAAGAAGTATTATAAAAAGGTGAAGTAGGAAGCATGAGAATATATTCCGTAAAAATTTATTTTATATGAAGTATCACACAAAATACAAGTTCATTGAAAAGGCGATTTGCAAAAATCTACTTTAAGTATGGGAGAAAAATGGATAGGGATCTGATCAATTCAACATTGTTGTTTTAAATATAATACTTTTATGCATATAAATAACAAATCATCGTATCATGCTCCAATTTCTATTAATGTTATAAAGGGTGAATTTTTGGAAACAGTTTCATATTTTGAAATATTTACTAGAAAATGAAATTGCTAAATTGATACTTTTGGCGAAAGCTAATTTGACACTGATGGGAAGCCGATTGTAGCGAAAGAAAATGTTTACCTAAGATCTTAACCGTGGTCTTACGACACTTAAACGTAGTACAGTAATAGTAAAATAATAAAGATTTTATTAATTTCATGAAATATTTTCCAACCAACGAGGAATGCAAATCAAACAACAAATTAAAACGCGTAAAAAGACAAAGGTAACATGTCAAATCCGATTACAAAAGTATTACAATGCGGATTTAAAACTGTAATGAGAATTGGCACGGATGATCCGGATCCTGTTACGGCCAACGTTTCAGGAGACTCGTCAACCGGATGTAGTTTACTGCTACCGGATGACTAGTAAAATGGACGATTTATACATTTAGGATTCACAACTGACTGTGCGGTGTCATTCATTTGGATGAAGGGTTGGATTGTATACTTATAATTTGATGAATAACTGATTAAAGGTATTTACCCAAGACATGCTTAATAGTTTTTATCACTAGGATGGAATTTTGTTTTGAAAAATGCGATTCAGCAAAGAAAAAACTTTCATTCCGGGTGATGAACAACATTTTCAAAGATATAAAACATAATATGTAACATTAAAGTAAAATAATTGAAATTTAATTATCCGTTTTTGTTCAATTGTTGACTTCCATCTCAATTAAATAAATCAGGTGATATAAAAGTACAATGAAAGGAATGTCAAAATCTTGCATTTAAAATGTAGTCTGTACGTCGTTTTTAGCAAATTTACCCGTAGGAAATGTGCTATTACGGAAGTAGTCACGTTAAGACCTAAGCACGGAACTTACTTTTTCGTTTTGAGGTACATAGAAGCCAATAACTCTGTTCGTTCAAATTGATAAATAAGTTATATTTCTATATATCATCAGTTTCTGTATCTCATCTTTGTGTCTATGAACATGAAAACTTTTGAACGGGATCTCTGATTTTAATAAGATTTGTTGCACGGGTGTAAGGCAGCATCTACTTCGATGAGTTCAAGATCTAGAATGGTTAGACCATGGGAACAAGGTTTTAAGGGGTTTCAAAAGGGTGCTTGGCATTTCAAAATATGGGGCTTCGGCGTTTTTTACCTTGATTTTTAAAATTTAACAGTTTCAACATTTTAAAAGAGCTCCAAAATGAACAATTAGACCTATGTTTTTTTTAATTTTTCGACTTACCTTAAATGGTTATAGAGATAATCCAAAAATATGTTTTACAAGTTATTGTTATGGGTAATCAACAAAATCTTGTATCTCGCTTATTAATTGACATATCTTGATTAAATTTTGTATGTGCACTCATTAGGAAGGGTTAAATTGATATTTGCTTACAAGGCCTATATGTCGGCAAACTTACGAACTTATCCCTATGGGGTTTATGAGAAAAATAAAAAATACCACAACCTAATAATATTTGGTGCGTACATTCAATAGGTAGGGTTCAATTTATATAAAAATCTACACCCTCGCCCCCATGATGTTTATTGGGTACCGATGTAAATTCGATAAGTACGCATGTATGTTGCAATGGAAGTACTTTGTCCATGTCTTGTCAATGAAACAGTATTTCAACAACTCATATGTTTATCCCGTGAACTTAAAACTGTTAAATAATTGTTTAAGATACTGAAATTGATTTGACTGATCAATATGTTTTGTTCAAATACATATAACATTTTATTTAAAGCCAAGTAAAGAAAGGTTTATGATAATTTTTTAAGCATATTTATTTAATCGCTCTTAAAGTTATATTCACTTGACTTATAAAATCATAAACACTTTAAGAAAAGTAAAATTCAGGTAAGTAAGTCAAATCTCAACTAAGATTAATTTACAGAAAAAAATATTTTGGTTTAAAAACCATTAAAATTATTTTGGTTATAGGGTTTAAGCCTCATCTTTTGTCATTTTGGTTAAAACACCAAAAACACAATAACAACTGAACATTTTAATCGCTTCGTATGCCAAGTACACTAGAACTGTCTAATAAATTGTCGAATAACGGACGATTTCTATGAAATAAAACGCTTTATGATTCCCCGCTAAACTCCCTTATGAAATGAGATTGCCTTAATTTATGGGTTGGTTTTCAGATAAATGAATTCAAGAATCAAAGGTTTAACAGTGAATAAAACAAAGCTACGATTCCTTGGAAAAAAGATTAGAGCTTTTGTGGAGCGTAAATATGGATATTACGTTGTACAGGGCCGGCCGAAATGGCAATATTAAATGTTGGATTTCGAATTTAGGTTATAAAAAAAGTATATAATTCACGGATTGTATTTGAACATGTCAACCATAACTATGTATGAGAATGAAGGTTAAATTAAGTATTAAAATTGGTTATCAAGTGAATTGTTGTATATATCCGTAAAATGTATTACAAAATGTACGTGTAGAATTCCAAACTTAAGTCATGACTTAAAATATGATGCCTTCAATGGAGATATATATTCCAGTGTTGAAAAACTTAGATTATCTTTATCGAGGGCGTGGAGTTATATAAACACCTATGTTTTAATAGAAAGACAAAATTTTTTGATCATAATTTAAGCCAAGAACAGTACAGTCTTAAATAATAATTCAGAGGCAATTTTACAAACAATTACTGATAGTGGCAAACCATTTAGCATACAGAAAAACATTTGAATACTAGATGAATGCTCAAAAATTAGATGATAAAAATTAAACTACTCGTAACAAGATTGTTATGTGTACGAGAAGTTACTGAAGACAACGGAACAAAATAGGAGCCAGTAATTCACCTGTGTTGTACTTCAGACTCAGCTAGTTCAGGAGTCTAGTAAAACCTGTTGTCCGATTTTTGATTCAACGAGCCCTTGTTGTGGTCAAAGTTTATCCAATAGCCAATATCAGAGAGGGCAGTCGATTGGTGCGAGCTATTAATGACAACTTAAGAGCACTTCAGCTACTCCCATCTACATCCAACACCGATCTTATATACGGTACATATCGCACACAAATTATAGGAAACTATTTATGTAGGATTTGGACAGTCGGTTTGTTAACTATATATATACAGGGTGTTTGGCAGTCAGTGTCAAAAAAATTAAGGGGTTATTATGCACACAAAATGCAACAAAAATACGCAAATTAGACACTTACGTCTCAATCCACTTTCCAGTAGCACTCATTTTAATTTTTTTCAAAATTCTTAACATTGCCCTTAAAAATCTAGATAATTCCAATTTTATACGTAATTAAAGTAGGTAATGCTTAAATTTCGTTAGAGGATAGTTAATTAGATAGATAGTAGCCAAAATATACGTGGTAACACTTTATACGTTGTATGTTTATTATAAGGCGTGTGGCGGAAATTTCTGAGGCTGGCGAATTGCATTCTAAGTAGTACTAGGTTTGTGAATGGAAGGTCGATAAAATTTTAAATTGTTTAACAGTTCACCTGAATTACTTTATCTGGAGTAGGGCTGTTAAAAAAATTAATTAATATAATACGGGATCATTCCATTTCAAATTGTCGTCTCGTAGCCAACTAAACGGACGTAGAACCTTCAGTACTTGCCATATATTCGTCTCCAACTTGTGTGAAAAGTGAAAATTCTAATTTTATACATAATTAACGTAGGTAATGGTTATATTTCGTTAGAGGATGGTTAATTAGATAGATAGTAGCCGAAATATACGTGGTAACACTTTTACGTTGTACGTTTATTGTAAGGCGTGTGGCGGAAATTTCTGAGACTGGCGAATTGCATTCTAAGTAGTCCTAGGTTTGTGAATGGAAGGTCGGTAAACTTTTAAATTTTTAACAGTTCACCTGAATTACTTTATCTGGAGTAGGGCTGTTAAAAAAATTAATTAATATAATACGGGATCATTCCATTTCAAATTGTCGTCTCGTAGCCAACTAAACGGACGTAGAACCCTCAGTACTTGCCATATATTCGTCTCCAACTTGTGTGAAAAGTGAAAATTCTAATTTTATACATAATTAACGTAGGTAATGGTTATATTTCGTAGAGGATGGTTAATTAGATAGATAGTAGCCGAAATATACGTGGTAACAGTTTATACGTTGTACGTTTATTGTAAGGCGTGTGGCGGAAATTTCTGAGGCTGGCGAATTGCATTCTAAGTAGTCCTAGGTTTGTGAATGGAAGGTCTGTAAACTTTTAAATTTTTAACAGTTCACCTGAATTACTTTATCTGGAGTAGGGTTGTTAAAAAAATTAATTAATATAATACGGGATCATTCCATTTCAAATTGTCGTCTCGTAGCCAACTAAACGGACGTAGAAAACTGAGTACTTGCCATATATTCGTCTCCAACTTGTGTGAAAATTCTAATTTTATACATAATTAACGTAGGTAATGGTTATATTTCGTTAGAGGATGGTTAATTAGATAGATAGTAGCCGAAATATACGTGGTAACACTTTATACGTTGTACGTTTATTGTAAGGCGTGTGGCGGAAATTTCTGAGTCTGGCGAATTGCATTCTAAGTAGTCCTAGGTTTGTGAATGGAAGGTCGGTAAACTTTTAAATTTTTAACAGTTCACCTGAATTACTTTATCTGGAGTAGGGTTGTTAAAAAAATTAATTAATATAATACGGGATCATTCCATTTCAAATTGTCGTCTCGTAGCCAACTAAACGGACGTAGAAAACTGAGTACTTGCCATATATTCGTCTCCAACTTGTGTGAAAATTCTAATTTTATACATAATTAACGTAGGTAATGGTTATATTTCGTTAGAGGATGGTTAATTAGATAGATAGTAGCCGAAATATACGTGGTAACAGTTTATACGTTGTACGTTTATTGTAAGGCGTGTGGCGGAAATTTCTGAGGCTGGCGAATTGCATTCTAAGTAGTCCTAGGTTTGTGAATGGAAGGTCTGTAAACTTTTAAATTTTTAACAGTTCACCTGAATTACTTTATCTGGAGTAGGGTTGTTAAAAAAATTAATTAATATAATACGGGATCATTCCATTTCAAATTGTCGTCTCGTAGCCAACTAAACGGACGTAGAAAACTGAGTACTTGCCATATATTCGTCTCCAACTTGTGTGAAAATTCTAATTTTATACATAATTAACGTAGGTAATGGTTATATTTCGTTAGAGGATGGTTAATTAGATAGATAGTAGCCGAAATATACGTGGTAACACTTTATACGTTGTACGTTTATTGTAAGGCGTGTGGCGGAAATTTCTGAGGCTGGCGAATTGCATTCTAAGTAGTCCTAGGTTTGTGAATGGAAGGTCGGTAAACTTTTAAATTTTTAACAGTTCACCTGAATTACTTTATCTGGAGTAGGGCTGTTAAAAAAAATAATTAATATAATACGAGATCATTCCATTTCAAATTGTCGTCTCGTAGCCAACTAAACGGACGTAGAACCCTCAGTACTTGCCATATATTCGTCTCCGACTTGTGTGAAAAGTGAAAATTCTAATTTTATACATAATTAACGTAGGTAATGGTTATATTTCGTTAGAGGATGGTTAATTAGATAGATAGTAGCCGAAATATACGTGGTAACACTTTATACGTTGTACGTTTATTGTAAGGCGTGTGGCGGAAATTTCTGAGGCTGGCGAATTTCACATAAAGTGCAATTCGTGAACTGCACTTTATGTGCAATTCGTCAGCCTACCCACCTCACTATGCAGTAGGTAGGATGGCGAATTTCAGATGAAGTGCAATTCGTGAACTGCACTTTATGTGCAACTCGTCAGCCTACCCACCTCACTATGCAGTAGGTAGGCTGGCGAATTTCAAATAACGTGCAATTCGTGAACTGCACTTTATGTGCAATTCGTCAGCCTACCTACCTCACTATGCAGTAGGTAGGCTGGCGAATTTCACATAAAGTGCAATTCGTGAACTGCACTTTATTTGCAATTCGTCAGCCTACCGACCTCACTATGCAGTAGGTAGGTTGGCGAATTTCACATAAAGTGCAATTCGTGAACTGCACTTTATGTGCAATTCGTCAGCCTGACTTGTGCATAACTTTAATTAGTTAACTAGAATAAGGGCTTTCGATTTATAGTACATTTTTTTCGGGAGTGTAGCCGTTATCGTGTGGATGGAACGCGAATCAGAGTGATGCGAAGCAGTTTGTCACCGCTTTAAAGTCGCTTCCGCGTCGTCCGAATAAGATTGCCACGGGCATGGTCATATGTGTAGACGCTAGTATTACTAGAATTACTTTATCAGGAGTAGGGCTGTTTAAAAAAAATCAATTAATATAATACGGGATCGATTTGTTTCAAAATGATCTCTCGTAGTCAACTAAATCGCCGTATAACCCTCAGTACTTGCCATAAAATCGTCTCCAACCGGTGCGTAAAGTGATAATTCTAATTTTTCACTTAATTAATGTAGGTAACTGGTATATTTCGTTTAAGGATGGTCAAACGGACCGATAGTAGTCCAAATATATGTGGTAATACGTTGTAAGTCGTTTGTCAATTAAAAGGCGTGTGGCGGAAATTTGTGAGGCTGGCGAATTGCATTTCAAGTAGTACTAGGTTTGTGAAAGGATGATCGGTAGGTTGGCGAATCTCATCGCCGGTGCAATTCGCGGACCTATATAATTAGAATTTGGCGAACCTCAGCGGCGGTGCAATTCGTCAGCCTACCCCCCTAATAGTGCAGTTCACTACTTACCGCCATGCCTCGTGGTGAGGTAGGCTGGCGAATTGCATGGCGTTCGTATGTACATTTTACGATTTAATAAGTTCTCCCTGACGTACGACAACTTTTAAGTAGTTAACCAGTTGTAGTTCTATCGTTTAGTAATAGTTTTGCCTCGGGGAGGTTAGCCGTATTGGTGCGGTAATCATTCGAAGTAAAGTATAAATGCGTTTGCCATATATGTCGAATAACTGTTTAGTAAGCGTTTTCTATATAAGCCTGTACGTAAATGGTAATCTTCTCCCAGATGTAATTATAAGTTTAAATTGTTAAACGGAACTAGGGCTATCAGGAAAAAATAGATTTAACTCCGGGCGGGTTGCCGTTGATCAATGGGGGGCTCCGGAACCTGTGTTCAAGCGGTTCCGATCGCACCGGAATCGCAGGCGTGCGTGCGTAGCGTATGAAGGCTGACGAATTGCACATTTAGTGAAATTCGTCAGCCTACCAACCTCACTATGCAGTAGGTAGGCTGGCGAATTTCACATAAAGTGCAATTCATGAACTGCACTTTATGTGCAATTCGTCAGCCTACCCACCTCACTATGCAGTAGGTAGGCTGGCGAATTTCACATAAAGTAAAATTCGTGAACTGCACTTTATGTGCAATTCGTCAGCCTACCCACCTCACTATGCAGTAGGTAGGCTGGCGAATTTCACATAACGTGCAATTCGTGAACTGCACTTTATGTGCAATTCGTCAGCCTACCTACCTCACTATGCAGTAGGTAGGCTGGCGAATTTCACATAAAGTGCAATTCGTGAACTGCACTTTATGTGCAATTCGTCAGCTTACTTACCTCACTAGGCGGTAGGTAGGCTGGCGAATTTCAGATAAAGTGCAATTCGTGAACTGCACTTTATGTGCAATTCGTCAGCCTACCCACCTCACTATGCAGTAGGTAGGCTGGCGAATTTCACATAAAGTGCAATTCGTGAACTGCACTTTATGTGCAATTCGTCAGCCTACCCACCTCACTATGCAGTAGGTAGGCTGGCGAATTTCACATAACGTGCAATTCGTGAACTGCACTTTATGTGCAATTCGTCAGCCTACCTACCTCACTATGCAGTAGGTAGGCTGGCGAATTTCACATAAAGTGCAATTCGTGAACTGCACTTTATGTGCAATTCGTCAGCTTACTTACCTCACTAGGCGGTAGGTAGGCTGGCGAATTTCAGATAAAGTGCAATTCGTGAACTGCACTTTATGTGCAATTCGTCAGCCTGACTTGTGCATAACTTTAATTAGTTAACTAGAATAAGGGCTTTCGATTTATAGTACATTTATTTTCGGGAGTGTAGCCGTTATCGTGTGGATGGAACGCGAATCAGAGTGATGCGAAGCAGTTTGTCACCGCTTTAAAGTCGCTTCCGCGTCGTCCGAATAAGATTGCCACGGGCATGGTCATATGTGTAGACGCTAGTATTACTAGAATTACTTTATCAGGAGTAGGGCTGTTTAAAAAAATTAATTAATATAATACGGGATCGATTTGTTTCAAAATGATCTCTCGTAGTCAACTAAATCGCCGTATAACCCTCAGTACTTGCCATAAAATCGTCTCCAACCGGTGCGTAAAGTGATAATTCTAATTTTTCACTTAATTAATGTAGGTAACTGGTATATTTCGTTTAAGGATGGTCAAACTGACCGATAGTAGTCCAAATATATGTGGTAATACGTTGTAAGTCGTTTGTCAAATAAAAGGCGAGTGGCGGACATTTGTGAGGCTGGCGAATTGCATTTCAAGTAGTACTAGGTTTGTGAAAGGATGATCGGTAGGTTGGCGAATCTCATCGCCGGTGCAATTCGCGGACCTATATAATTAGAATTTGGCGAACCTCAGCGGCGGTGCAATTCGTCAGCCTACCCCCCTAATAGTGCAGTTCACTACTTACCGCTACAGTGTACGTAGCGAATCATTCGTCTTACAGGATCATGTTCCTTCTTTTTCCACGTTTATGAGGTAATCCATGCGTTTTTTAGAGTCCGTGTTTGTTGCGAACCATCAGTCGTACTGGATCAGTTTCCTTCTTTCTACACGTTCATATGGTTATCCAAGCGTCTAATAGAGAAAGTGTACGTTTCGAATATCCGTCGTACTGGATAATGTTCCTTCTTTTTTTCGCGTTTACATGGCTATCCACGCGACTCAAAGAGTCAGTGTTGGTAGCGAACCCTCTGTCGTACCGGATCATGTTCCTTCTTTTTTTTAAAGTCCTAGGTTTGTGAATGGAAGGTCGGTAAACTTTGAAATTTTTAACAGTTCACCTGAATTACTTTATCTGGAGTAGGGCTGTCAAAAAAATTAATTAATATAATACGGGATCATTCCATTTCAAACTGTCGTCTCGTAGCCAACTAAACGGATGTAGAACCCTCAGTACTTGCCATATATTCGTCTCCAACTTGTGTGAAAAGTGAAAATTCTAATTTTATACATAATTAACGTAGGTAATGGTTATATTTCGTTAGAGGATGGTTAATTAGATAGATAGTAGCCGAAATATACATGGTAACACTTTATACGTTGTACGTTTATTGTAAGGCGTGTGGCGGAAATTTCTGAGGCTGGCGAATTTCACATAAAATGCAATTCGTGAACTGCACTTTATGTGCAATTCGTCAGCCTACCCACCACACTATGCAGTAGGTAGGCTGGCGAATTTCACATAACGTGCAATTCGTGAACTGCACTTTATGTGCAATTCGTCAGCCTACCTACCTCACTATGCAGTAGGTAGGCTGGCGAATTACACATAAAGTGCAATTCGTGAACTGCACTTTATGTGCAATTCGTCAGCCTACCTACCTCACTATGCAGAAGGTAGGCTGGCGAATTTCACATAAAAAGCAATTCGTGAACTGTACTTTATGTGCAATTCGTCAGCTTACTTACCTCACTAGGCGGTAGGTAGGCTGGCGAATTTCAGATAAAGTGCAATTCGTGAACTGCACTTTATGTGCAATTCGTCAGCCTACCCACCTCACTATGCAGTAGGTAGGCTGTCGAATTTCACATAAAGTGCAATTCGTGAACTGCACTTTATGTGCAATTCGTCAGCTTACTTACTTCACTAGGCGGTAGGTAGGCTGGCGAATTTCAGATAAAGTGCAATTCGTCAACTGCACTTTAAGTGCAATTCGTCAGCCTACCTACCTCACTATGCAGTAGGTAGGCTGGCGAATTTCACATAAAGTGCAATTCGTGAACTGCACTTTATGTGCAATTCGTCAGCTTACTTACCTCACTAGGCGGTAGGTAGGCTGGCGAATTTCAGATAAAGTGCAATTCGTGAACTGCACTTTATGTGCAATTCGTCAGCCTACCCACCTCACTATGCAGTAGGTAGGCTGGCGAATTTCACATAAAGTGCAATTCGTGAACTGCACATTTAGTGAAATTCGTCAGCCTACCCACCTCACTATGCAGTCGGTAGGCTGGCGAATTTCAGATAAAGTGCAATTCGTGAACTGCACTTTATGTGCAATTCGTCAGCCTGACTTGTGCATAACTTTAATTAGTTAACTAGAATAAGGGCTTTCGATTTATAGTACATTTTTTTTCGGGAGTGTAGCTGTTATCGTGTGGATGGAACGCGAATCAGAGTGATGCGAAGCAGTTTGTCACCGCATTAAAGTCGCTTCCGCGTCGTCCGAATAAGATTGCCACGGGCATGGTCATATGTGTAGACGCTAGTATCACTAGAATTACTTTATCAGGAGTAGGGCTGTTTAAAAAAAATCAATAAATATAATACGGGATCGATTTGTTTCAAAATGATCTCTCGTAGTCAACTAAATCGCCGTATAACACTCAGTACTTGCCATAAAATCGTCTCCAACCGGTGCGTAAAGTGATAATTCTAATTTTTCACTTAATTAATGTAGGTAACTGGTATATTTTGTTTAAGGATGGTCAAACGGACCGATAGTAGTCCAAATATATGTGGTAATACGTTGTAAGTCGTTTGTCAATTAAAAGGCGTGTGGCGGAAATTTGTGAGGCTGGCGAATTGCATTTCAAGTAGTACTAGGTTTGTGAAAGGATGATCGGTAGGTTGGCGAATCTCATCGCCGGTGCAATTCGCGGACCTATATAATTAGAATTTGGCGAACCTCAGCGGCGGTGCAATTCGTCAGCCTACCCCCCTAATAGTGCAGTTCACTACTTACCGCTACAGTGTACGTAGCGAATCATTCGTCTTACAGGATCATGTTCCTTCTTTTTCCACGTTTATGAGGTAATCCATGAGTTTTTTAGAGTCCGTGTTTGTTGCGAACCATCAGTCGTACTGGATCAGTTTCCTTCTTTCTACACGTTCATATGGTTATCCAAGCGTCTAATAGAGACAGTGTACGTTTCGAATATCCGTCGTACTGGATAATGTTCCTTCTTTTTTTCGCGTTTACATGGCTATCCACGCGACTCAAAGAGTCAGTGTTGGTAGCGAACCCTCTTTCGTACCGGATCATGTTCCTTCTATTTTTTAACGTTTATAAGGTTATCCAAGCGTCATATTGAGTTTACAAAGCTATTTACAAAGCGATTTGTGTCTCAGGTTAGGTGGTTCTCGTAGTGCTTTCGTTTCATTTATCGTAAAACAAAATCGCGATATAGAATATAGAATATAGAATAGAATATAGAATCATAGTACGTATCGAATAATTCGTCTTACAGTATAATGTTCCTTCTTTTTTCACGTTTATGAGGTAATCCAATCGTTTTTTAGAGTCAGTGTTGGTAGCTAACCCTCAGTCGTACCGGATCATGTTCCTTCTTTTTTTAACGTTTGTAAGGTTACGGTGTTTAATGTTTGTTGTCGGTTTTTCATTGCATCTCTGCCATTCGTGTGTCAGGATAGTGAGATTCGCCAGCTTCAGCACTGGTGCAATTCGCCAGCTTCATCAATAGTGAGGTAAATTCGCCAGCTTCAGCACCGGTGAGGTGAAGTAGGCTGGCGAATTGAAGCAAAATGAACTGCACGGCAGGTGCAATTCGCCAGCTTCAGCACCGGTGAAGTGAATGAGGCTGGCGAATTGACTGCACGGTACGTGCAATTCGCCAGCTGCACTCGTGTCGAATTTATGTTTATTCGATCGGGCTCAGCATTACAAATCGAGATGGCCGTCTTGGGAGGAACCATTTAAGGAGGTGGGTTGGGGGCCAAAACGCTGAAAAACGCTTAATTACCGAGATAATTAGAAATTTCTGAAATAATGGTCCTCACCTCGCGATTTTAAACGTTAATATCTTCGTAAATAGAATTTAGTTCGTGCCAAGTCGCATATCGACGTGAACTACGTTTTGGCAGAATTTTTCTGATATAGGTATTGTCCATTTAAAGGCCTGATAAGGAAGTTAATTTTTTGTCCGACCAAAAATTTGCTCGGAAAAGGGATCCCTTCTAGAGTTCTTAAGGGGATCCCAGTGTAACCTAAATTCGTGACCTGACAATTCTTTAACCCTTGTGATTGGTCTATTTTTTGGTGTGTCGGCGGTGGCAACAGCGATTGGGCCAGTTTAACTGGCGTTCACTGTTATTGGTCCAATTTCAGTGGCGGTCAATTCAAATGCAATATAATGATTGAGTACTCGGCCGAGTGAAGAAGATTTCATGCTTATTATAGTCAACGACCGGCCGAGTAAAGATGGCGTTAGCGCTATTATGGTCACCGACCGGCCGAGTCAAGATGGCGTTATTTCAGTACGGCCGATTCAAGAAGGCGTTATTTCAGTATATTGTCACATATAAGGGAAAACCGTTTATTACTATACTGAATGTACTATTGTCGTAATAACGGCTTCGTCATATGTTAGGCGGGTCTTGCGTGAGCCTTCTTTAATATTTAATGGGGAATAAGTTGTAGAGTGTCGCGTGAGCCTTCTTTAATTTTTAATCGATAGTTACTGACCGGCCGAGTCAAGATGGCGTTATTTCAGTACGGCCAATTGAAGATGGCGTTATTTCAGTACGGCCTATTCAAGATGGCGTTATTTCAGTACGGCCGAGTCAAGATGGCGTTATTTCAGTACGGGCAATTCAAGATGGCGTTATTTCAGCATATTGTCACATATAAGGGAAAACTGACTATTACTATACTAAATGTACTATTGTCGAAATGATGGCTTCGACATATGGTACGCGGGTCTCGCGTGAGCCTTCTTTAATATTTAATGGAGAATAATTTGTAGAGTGAAAATATAGTAGGCGAGTCTCGCGTGAGCCTTCTTTAATTCTTATTGAATTATAAGCGGTAGAGTAATAATATAGTAGGCGAGTCTCGCGTGAGCCTTCTTTAATTCTTATTGAATAATAAGCGGTAGAGTAATAATATAGTAGGCGAGTCTCGCGTGAGCCTTCTTTAATTGTTAATGAAGAATAAGCGGTAGAATAATAATAAGTATAATCCGTAATGAAGAATAATAGGATTAATTTCAACGTTAATCCTCACATAAAAAAAAAATAAATAAATAAAGTGCAATTCGTGAACTGCACTAAATCTGAGATTCGTCAGCTTACTTACCTCACTGGGCAGTAGGTAGTCTGGCGAATTACAGATAAAGTGCAATTCATGAACTGCACTAAATCTGAGATTCGTCAGCTTACTTACCTCACTGGGCAGTAGGTAGGCTGGCGAACCTCACTTTATAATAATAAGTGCAATTCGTGAACTGCACTATATCTGGGATTCGTCAGCTTACCTACCTCACTGGGCAGTAGGTAGGCTGGCGAATTTCAGATAAAGTGCAATTCGTGAACTGCACTTTATGTGCAATTCGTCAGCCTACCCACCTCACTATGCAGTCGGTAGGCTGGCGAATTTCATATAAAGTGCAATTCGTGAACTGCACTTTATCTGAGATTCGTCAGCTTACCTACCTCACTAGGCAGTAGGTAGGATGGCGAATTACAGATAAAGTGCAATTCATGAACTGCACTAAATCTGAGATTCGTCAGCTTACTTACCTCACTGGGCAGTAGGTAGGCTGGCGAACCTCACTTTATAATCATAAGTGCAATTCGTGAACTGCACTATATCTGAGATTCGTCAGCTTACCTACCTCACTGGGCAGTAGGTAGGCTGGCGAATTTCAGATAAAGTGCAATTCGTGAACTGCACTTTATGTGCAATTCGTCAGCCTACCCACCTCACCATGCAGTAGGTAGGCTGGCGAATTTCAGATAAAGTGCAATTCGTGAACTGCACATTTAGTGAAATTCGTCAGCCTACCCACCTCACTATGCAGTAGGTAGGCTGGCGAATTTCAGATAAAGTGCAATTCGTGAACTGCACTTTATGTGCAATTCGTCAGCCTACCCACCTCACTATGCAGTCGGTAGGCTGGCGAATTTCAGATAAAGTGCAATTCGTGAACTGCACTTTATGTGCAATTCGTCAGCCTGCCCACCTCACTATGCAGTAGGTAGGCTGGCGAATTTCATATAAAGTGCAATTCGTGAACTGCACTTTATCTGAGATTCGTCAGCTTACCTACCTCACTAGGCAGTAGGTAGGATGGCGAATTTCAGATAAAGTGCAATTCGCACGAATTGCACTTTATATGAAATTCGCCAGCCTACCTACTGCATAGTGAGGTGGGCAGGCTGACGAATTGCACATAAAGTGCAGTTCACGAATTGCACTATATCTGAGATTCGTCAGCTTACCTACCTCACTGGGCAGTAGGTAGGCTGGCGAATTTCAGGTAAAGTGCAATTCCTGAACTGCACTTTATCTGAGATTCGTCAGCTGACCTACCTCACTGGGCAGTAGGTAGGCTGGTGAATTTCAGATAAAGTGCAATTCGTGAACTGCACTATATCTGTTAAAAAACAGTACGTTATTACTTAAATTGGAAATATTGGATATACCCAATGTTTAAGTCAATTGTCGTAATTCTCTCATAATAATTCATTATACAATACCAAAAAACGATCGCTTCCTACTCTTAGTTGAAATTAATATCTATTCATAGTCGTTAAGGAAATATATTGTGATTTACTAGTTGTATCTCGTGTCAATTGCCAGTTTATAGGTATATAAATCACAAAGCGTATTCGAGGATATGGTAATCATAAATACTCATCTTCGTTATTGGTAGCAAACCTCTGTTAATTAAAACCAAGATTGCAATGGAATTCACATCACAAGAATATGCTGATATGCACTTTGTGTATGGTTTTTGTAACGGAAATGCTCTTGCCGCCAGCAGGGAATATGAACGTCGCTTTCCGAATCGGCGCATTCCTTGTCCAAGAGTTTTCTCTAGATTACACCAGCGGCTTGCGGACTTTGGCACCGTACAAAAACAGCGTAATGAAATGGGTACAGTATATGGCGTTGCGACAGACGAATTAATACTTGATGCTGTTCATAATGAACCCGGAATAAGTACTAGAGAAGTCGCTAGAGACATTGGTACTTCTAATTGGAAAGTTTGGGACGTCTTGAAAAAAAACCAACACCATCCATTTCATTTTCGCCAAGTTCAAGCCCTCGAAGAAAATGACTTTGGACCAAGAGTGCAGTTTTGCCGGTGGCTCCTGAATAGTGACATGGAACAATATGGCTTCTTCAAAAAGATTTTGTGGTCAGATGAATCGTTGTTTACCAAAGAGAGGATTTTTAATAGTCACAATATGCATCACTGGTCAGAACGAAACCCCAGAGCTACTAAGGAAAGGGCTTTTCAAAGACGTTTCCGAGTTAATGTCTGGGCTGGAGTCATAGGGGACCAATTAATTGGTCCCCATATCTTTGAAGATACCTTGAATGGACCAACATACCTGGACTTCTTACAGCACACCTTACCTACCCTCGTTGATGTACTGGATAAAAATCAAAGAGACGAACTAATATTTCAGCATGATGGAGCTCCTCCACATTTCACAAACGAGGTGAGAGACTGGCTTACTCTCAACTACCCTACATGGATTGGTCGAGGCGGACCCGTCGCGTGGCCAGCTAGGTCACCTGATCTAACGCCCATGGACTTCTTTGTCTGGAGGTTTCTAAAGAGCGAAGTATACACAACAACTGTGGATACTGAAGAAGAGCTGAGACACCGAATTACAACAGCTATAGAAAAGTTGCGAGAAAAACTTTCTTTTAAAGTTACAGTTGGTGCAATGAGAAAGAGGTCTCGAGCATGTATCAGACGTGAAGGCAGGCAGTTTGAACAAGATCTTTAAGTTTTAAAGTGTCAGTTTTTAAGAGTAATGTTTTTTAAGTACGTGTTTAACTTTAATTTTCTACTTCTAATTTGTTAAAATTTTTAATAAAATCTGTTTTAATTGCAAATAATGAATTTATAATTTTTTAGTTGCTAATTTTTTTTTTGCAACAATTATTTGCCACAAAAGGCTTGAGGGGCAGTCTTAAGGCAGATAAGGTACTCCATTGATATTAGTTTTAATAAGTACCGGCAGTCGGAATCAAAATATTAATTCCTACTTAGCGTATGGAACACGTCACGTTAGAGTGACGTGTTGGTTTATGGTCCAACTTTGAAGAACTTCCATCTTAGTATTTATTGTTGGTGTTGGTGGTGAATTTATAAAAAAGGGTCAATCATTATATTTAATGCCTAATTTTGCCCAGTAGGCGTAAAGGATATGTCACTTGTATTATATCATTTTAAAGCTTATGATGTGTGTAAGTTTTGGTGATATTTGAGAGTTTGTAGGTTGAAGCATAAAAAATTTTCTTACGTAAGTTATAGCGCCTTTTTTTTTAATTTCCCAAAATTTTGTTTTCGGGTAGATTTTACAAACCTTTAAGAAGGCTTAACTGGAACGAACTGTACTTATTCTGATAGAAAATTTCATGTACTTTCTAAAAATGACATAAAAAATGTCGATATGTTTGGTAAATGGCAAGAGAAATTAGATTTTTAAGGGCAATGTCAAGATTTTGAAAAAAAAATTTGAATGAGTGCTACTGGAAGGTGGATTGAGATGTAAGTGTCTAATTTGCGTATTCTTGTTGCATTTTGTGTGCATAATAACCCCTTAATTTTTTTGACACTGACTGCCAAACACCCTGTATATATTTTTCCAATGGAATTATTTATAATGTTCCGATTGCATTAAAATATATAATAGTAGGCATAAAAAATTGACTGATTTGTTCTAAAGTTACAGTATAGTTGGATATTAATTATTCTCTCAATATTTTTTTGCAATTTAACTAAAACAAATATTGTACAAAAGGAGAAATATTTTAGGTACACTCCAAGATCCAAGCTAATAAAAGCAGATTTTAGTTTCGGAATCTAAATTACTATGTTTGGTTTTACTACGTATTTAAGTTGTAATATGAACTGTAGAAACATATTAAAAGACATCATAGAAAACACATATTACTACTGTAAACAGTTGAGTAAGTTTAAGTTAACATTAGCCAAATACAGTTGTGAGGTTGAATTAGACTAACAATCCCACCAAACACAAATCAGCCCTTTCCTTTAATTCCGTCAATGGCGACCCTAAACAGTCCCATATCACGCCATTGGACAGTTCAGTCCTCCTGCAGTTGAGTACCACGTGTGACCAGGTGTTTTGATTTTGTCATTTAGTTTTAGATCTGGTAAATAATCCATTCTACATAAAATTATGAATTCAGTAATACATTAAAAAGTAATAAATAGTGATAACACAACACATTTTGTGAAATTTACATAGTAACCTTCTTTTACAGAATAATGGTTCCCATCACTTAATCCCTTTCTAATAAGCTGACACTACCACGGCGTATTTTAAAGTGAATATGAATAAATGGTGAGTGTAGTGTTATTCCTTGTCTAGCTTTGATACTGTCTAAGATCAGCTGATTCCACTATCTAATAGCCAAACCATCTCTAGCGCACCACAATTGTACCTATCCAAATTGTTAGTATCATCCAAATTTAGTAATTTGACATTTGATACTTTGGTTAAGAAGTATATTTACGTGTGTGTAGATAATGATATTTGTAATTGGTGGTTAAATACTAAATTCTTTATGAAATTCATTAGAGGTCCACAACTAAAGATGGTCACACAATTTCTACACCGATATTTAGTAGGTGAACTAACTCACACAAAGGACATAAACTCGCTCTCTGGTTCAACGCAATCAAAAAGTAATTAAAAAATTATCTTTTGTTTGGTAAGACAAACCATATAATTGATTAATAAAAAAACCTAAACCAGAAAGTGATTTAAACAATTAGTTTTCAATTAATACTAAGTAACCTGTATAATACTTTGTTGTGGTTAAAACTGTATGAGTTTTGGGTAGCGCTTATGTAAGCTATTGGTTTCACGTGGTTTACATGTACAGACAGTTTTACAACAACAGTACATTTTGCTATCCATAAAGCTTTATTGATAGTAACAAATTCGTTGTTGTAGAGTTTAATGAACAAAATGTAATAATTTTACAAATTTTATAAAGTTTTTACATCATTATACATAATTTAATTAGTTTTCATAAATTCATAAACTAAAGTAACAAACAACAGGGGAGTTATTTGCCTTTTTGAGTTACAATTTGTGTGTTATTTTTTAATTTCAGCATAGTTTTTAAAGAAAATGTTTAACCCAACTAGTGCAGAAGGTTTCGCATTGTCCCAAATATAAAAAAAACTTAAGTATTTATAAATGTTAATTTGTTACCTATATTCATCCTAATATGTGTTTTAATTTTTGAAAATTTCTTCGGTTTCTTTATGAGCAGAAGAGCTTTTTATACATCTGAAATATAATGGTTAGAATTTTTCAATACTATGACTTTTATATTAAGTAACAAAAGTACTACCAATACAGAAACTCCATCGCTCTATTCGTATTTCCTCCATACTCTATTCCCTAAGATTGCTCTTAATTTACTATTAAACAGAGGAACTGAATATATATGTCATTATATAATTTAATTGTCTATTCGAAGAATAGGCTCTAGAGTGACTCATTTTGCAAATGTTATGTCCGACGATTACTCTCGATAGAAGTCACAGATGAGTCTCAAATTTTAGTTGAATATTCTTTATGCGATTTTTAAGGCTAAATTCGTTGGTGAAAACATTTGGTTGGATATTAATAAAATAAACCTAAAATGTAACTTTTAAATTTTTCACATAAGAAATGCATTGGAGGCATTTTTGGTAGTCGGTTCTTGGTTTACATCTTGGCAATGTCTTTGCGAGTCTTAATAATCAAGATCGAGACGTTCTGATTGGTCTATTGACCGGCGCAATTCTAGTCCAGTCCAAAGTCGAAACTATTGGATTCAGAACGGAGAACGGAGAACGGGAGCGGAGTGAACTAGTCGCATAAACAAAGTTCCTAATTTGGAGGTTATGTGGTTATGTCGATTGTCAAATTGGCTGCTCTAATTAGAGTAACGAAAAGCCAACTACAATGTACAAAGCTGATTAATATGTCTTAACTTTAAAAGTGTATTCATAAAGTAAAATTTGAACAGCAAATAGATTGCTTTATTTCTTGACGTAACAACTTTTGGTAGGCAAAGCCTTTTAGGACCTGTTTCGTTTTTTAATTTACTATGCATGTTGTGTATCAACATTACAATTCATAACATTTCACCAATTCATTACATTTTGGATTTTGGTGAGTATAAATCATGAATTACAGAAGAATACCATAAAGGCTATGTTTATATCATTCCTGTACTTTCATAAGTGAGAGTTTTTTTATGTATTTTTTATTTTAGTTATTTTTAAAACCATTAAATCAAATTTTTGGACCAATTTTTTTGAAAGTGACAGTTCCGAATGCTAATGTTTAAATTTCTTCTTCGGATGGACGCTTACTAAAAGTACGAGCGTACTCCTAGTAACATCAATATAATAGCTTTGTGAACTATTTAATTACTATGGTCTAAAGTTGGGTTTTTGTAAGAGGTCTACTTCCAGGCTAGGCCTTCTTCAGATTACCGTAAAGCAACTGTATTGATTAATCTATATGAACTTCATTTAGCGTTATGAGTAGTTATGCCGCGCTCTTCAGGACCCAACATGGGATCTTATGGGGAAATAAATTCCAGGTAATTTTACCGTGGTCTATGCATTTAACCTAACATTATACTGTAGTGAATGACTATTTTATTGGTAAAAAGTACCAGTGGACTGCTCAGGAATCGAACACGGGACCTAAAGTTGGTAATTATTATGCTTTACCATCTGAGCTATAAAGGTATTGTTAATAAACTATATAATTGTGCCTAATAGCGAGAGCGGTGCTGGACATCTAGCCGGCGTCTATTTCCGTCCCATTCCCCCTTATCCCATGCAGTGATTGCGTGGTGCTCGTAAATTATGGTGTGTCGCCAGATTTAGATGCAGTTATAACGCACTTCCTTGCTTACGTGTCCCAATGGGCTAAGTGACTATTCCGCAATATCCGGTGACTCATATGCCCATCCAATAGTTCTGGACTAACAGAATATTGTTTGCATTGCCAAATAAGGTGATGTCTAAATATATTGCTTTCCCTCTCTATAATAACCGTTAGCTCCCCGGCGCATTGTGTGTTGGGTCTATGTAGTGATCGGGCGTCCTGTTGGTGATCTTCTGAATTATTGTTTGCGTATTAGTATCCTTTATTTTAACTGTGAGTGAGCGTGTATGTGTATGGGTATGAGTGGAGTAGAGTGTTTATTGTATATAGGATATAATTATTTGTTTTTTACCGTTATTGTTTACCTTACACACGGACTCTAGGCTCCTATGGGCCGCGCGCTTTAAAATATTGGAGCAAAAAATATTTATCTATTAACATAAGCTTTTTAATTGGACTATAAAATCTGTATTATTAGTATTTTCTTTTTAGCTGTGGTAAGACGTGTTGCTCTTGCGTAATATAACTTCAAATTTTTACTGTAATCTTATTCTAACAATAGTGAAGAAACAGAGTGAACCTCTATAAAACTAGAGTTGTCAGCTCTATGCTTTCTTATAGGCGTAGGATTGTTAGGCGTATTTTTAATAGAGTAACATAACCTCATATTTATTTATTACTAGTATTTTTATCCATCAACGTATTAGTGAGAGTAAATCCAGACTGAGCCCCCTTGAGTATCTATAAAACCAGGGCTATCGGCTATATTGCTTCAGTGTATTTCCAGACGTAGTACTAGAGACCTGTTGGTTTGCGTAACATAACCTTACACTGCACTTGCCCTCTAGCAAGTAGTAAAATTACTGCGAGTCCCTACTGAGCCTCTATAAAACCAGAGCTATCAGCTCTATTGCTTTAGTGTCTTTCCAGACGTGGTGCTGTACAGACGTGCCAATCTTGTGTAACATAACCTCACTTTTTATTGTACTTTTACTGTAGATATATATTAGTATAACCAGAGTGAGTCCCTAGTGAGCCTCTATAAAACCAGAGCTATCAGCTCTATTGCTTCAGTGTTTTTCCAGACGTGGTACTGTACAGACGTGCCGATCTCGTGTAACATAACCTCACTTTTCATTGTACTTTTATTGTAGATATATATTAGTAAAACCAGAGTGAGTCCCTACTGAGCCTCTATAAAACCAGAGCTATCAGTTCTATTGCTTCAGTGTTTTTCCAGACGTGGTACTGTACAGACGTGCCGATCTCGTGTAACATAACCTCACTTTTTATTGTACTTTTATTGTAGATATATATTAGTAAAACCAGAGTGAGTCCCTACTGAGCCTCTATAAAACCAGAGCTATCAGCTCTATTGCTTTAGTGTCTTTCCAGACGTGGTGCTGTACAGACGTGCCGATCTTGTGTAAAATAACCCTACTTTTTATTGTACTTTTACTGTAGATATATATTAGTATAACCAGAGTGAGTCCCTAGTGAGCCTCTATAAAACCAGAGCTATCAGCTCTATTGCTTCAGTGTCTTTCCAGACGTCGTACTGTACAGACGTGGCAATCTTGTGTAAAATAACCCTACTTTTTATTGTACTTTTACTGTACAAATATATTAGTAAAACTTGAGTGAGTGCCTAGTGTCCCTCTAGTGAGCCCTTATAAATCTAGAGTCATTAACTTTATTGCTTCAGTTTGGTTTAAGGCGCGGTACTGTTTGTACCCTGTGTAACATAACCTCACTTTTTATTATAGGTTGTATTCGCTCTTTATAATTAAGTAAGCTTAGTATTTTTATAAAAATGGAGTCATCTTCTATAGTAGACTCTCCAAATATTACTGAGCCGATCCATTTTATTAGTGAAGACCGGACGTACATAAAAAAATTCAGGTTGTATGGCCTTAAAACTATTTTTAAGTTTACAAACCCCCCAGCCGGAACGTCAGAATTTGAATGGCTTAGGCAAGGTTTTGCTAAAATTGTTGAGAAGGCAAAATCCGAGTGTAATCCCTCTGATTATCTTGGGTTTACATTAGATAGCATAAATTTAAAAACAAAAGAGTCGGGGTATGTGGTTCCACGTCCAGCCTCTGAAGTTAACAGTGACGTATTGTGGAGTATTTTTGGAGGAATAGTCCAGTCAAACTCTGAAAATATTAAATCAACTGATACATTTAGAGTTGATGTGGTAAGAGTTAATGTGCCTGTAGGTCGTGGTAGAAAACGCCCTGGATTCTATAACACCTTCGAAGAAGAGTGTAAGGCGAGGAAGGGAATTGTTGTCATAAAAAACAAAGATAACTTGTGTCTCCCCAGGGCTTTGGTAGTGGCAAAAGCGTATGCGAAAAATGACCCCCAACTGGAACTTATTCGAAAGGATAAAGGCCTTAGGCAAACCCGTAAAGCTAAAATATTAATTGCAAAGGCGAGGGTAGAGATCCCAGAGGAAGGTGCAGGCATTCCTGAGCTTGAGAAGCTTCAAGCCCATCTTAAAAAGTACAGAATAACTGTTTACAACTACAACTCGAAAGGCCGTGATGTATACTTTTCTGGTGGCAGTGAAGATGCTAACCTTAAAATTAACTTGCTTTTTCATAATGGTCATTATAATGTAATTACTAGTCTCACCGCTGCTTTTGTTTGTAATTATTACTGTGAAGCGTGCCATTCCCCTTACAACAAAAAGTATGACCATCGTTGCTCAAACAAATGCTCTTCCTGTCATTCTATATCTCCTCCATGTAAGCTTGAACATGGTGGCCTTAGTTGCCGATTTTGTGGTCGCCACTTTAAAAACGAGCAGTGTTTGATAGCTCATCGTGGACAAGTTTGTAAATCTATTAAGTTTTGCCATGATTGCCAAAAAATGGACTTTCCAACTAAACGTAAGTCAATCCACGTATGTGGCGAAGTGTTTTGTAATACTTGCAAAGACTATAAACCGGCTGACCACCAGTGTTTCATGCGTGTCGATAAGCAAAGCCCTAAAGACCGCGATTTCTTGTTTATATTCTTTGACTTGGAGACCCGCCAAGACGAATCACTGACTTCTGATAGTGAAACTAAAGTTCATAGAGTCAACTTGTGCGTGTCCCAGCAGTATTGTTTTAAGTGCATCAAAGGAAGTGAGTGTGAAACTTGTTCGGAAAGGCAAAATATATTCAAAGAAGACCCTGTCAAACAGTTTATGGACTATGTCATGCAGGTGAGGAAAAATTTTAAGACTGTATGTGTGATCGCCCATAATGGACAGGGATTTGACTTCCAATTTATTTTAAAGTATTTAATGGAAGAAACTAAATTCGTACCAAACGTTACTTCTCGAGGGACCAAAGCAATCCTAATTGAAGTAGATAATGTGCGGTTCATTGATTCACTTAGCTACTTCCCCATGTCCCTCTCTGCACTCCCTAAAGCGTTTGACCTGCCTCCAGAGAAAAAGAAAGGCTATTTCCCTCACCTCTTCAACACATTGGCGAATCAAAATTACGTAGGCCCTATGCCAGCCAAGGAGTATTACTGTCCAGACTCTATGTTTGAAGAGTCCCACTCAGCTTTTGAAAAGTGGTATGACGAGCGAGTAGCAGAAGATTATAAATTTGATTTTCAAAAAGAGATCTTAGAATATTGCATTTCAGATGTCGAGATTTTGGCACAAGCCTGTATTAAATTTAGAGCCTTACTTCTTGAGCAATGCAACGTAGACCCGTTCCTTGAAGCGATAACTATAGCCAGCGCTTGCAACCTAGCTTTCCGCCGTAATTTCCTAAAACCTGATACGATTGGCTTGATTCCAAAAGGTGGATATCGTTTTTCCGACACTCAATCAGCTGCTGCATTGCAGTGGTTGACGTGGGAGGAAGAGAAACGTGGAATTAAGATACAGCATGCAGGCCGGGGCAAAGAAGCCAAAATTAATGGGCTAAAAGTAGACGGGTTTGATGGAGAGAACATCTATGAATTCCACGGATGCTACTGGCATGGCTGTCCCAAATGCTACCCATACAGAAGGGAAGAACCATTGAAGGAGGATCCCTCTGACACTCTTCACATTAGATATGAGAGAACAAAATCTAAAATTGATAAACTTTCTGACTATAATATCGTAGAAATGTGGGAATGTGAGTTTAGCCGGCTGAAGAAGGAAAATAAACTAGATCATCTTAATAAACTACCAATTTTGAACAATCTTCCCCTTAACCCAAGAGATTCGTTCTTTGGAGGCAGGACAGGCAATGCCAAAGCCTATCACAAATGCGAGGAGGGTGAAACGATTCAGTATGTAGACGTCTGCTCTTTGTACCCCTATGTAAATAAATACTGCAAATATCCTATCGGACACCCTAAAATTTATATAGGTAATGAGGAGTGCAGAGCACGTGGCCTTGACGTTGACGGATTGTTGAAATGTAAGATTCTACCACCTTGGGATCTCTACCATCCCGTACTCCCCGCTAAAATGAACAATAAATTAATGTTCGTGTTATGTCGCACCTGCGGGGAAACCTTAAATCAGGGCGACTGCCTACATGAGAGCGAGGAACGGGCTATAGTGGGGACGTGGACAATGGATGAGATACGGAAGGCTGTAGAGAAAGGCTATACCATCCTGGATATGTACGAGTTATGGGAATACCAAGTGGCCACCTATGAAAACGGGGGATTGTTCACGGATTTTATAAATAAATTTTTAAAAATGAAACAAGAGGCATCAGGGTTCCCCTCTTGGTGTAAGACTGAACAAGACCAAGACCAGTATATCATGGACTATTTTAAACATGAAGGAGTTCAGCTTGAGAAAGACAAGATTGCTAAGAATGCGGGGCTGCGATCAGTAGCGAAACTCATGTTGAATTCTTTCTGGGGAAAGTTCGGGCAGAGAGAAAATATGGCAAAAACTTCAATTATACGGGATTCTAAGGAATTCTTCAGATTGTTAACCCAGCCTGGAGGACAAGTGAATTTAATACAAATCATAAACGAAGAAGTTCTCCTTGTAAATTGGCAAATGGCTGACGAGGCTAGTGAACCTTTGAGGACCGTGAATGTAGTGATCGCAGCTTACACCACTGCCCACGCTAGATTAAAGTTGTATGAACATTTAGATGCACTTGGTGCACAAGT
Source organism: Neoaliturus tenellus (assembly GCA_030545055.2). Taxonomy (NCBI): domain Eukaryota; kingdom Metazoa; phylum Arthropoda; class Insecta; order Hemiptera; family Cicadellidae; genus Neoaliturus; species Neoaliturus tenellus. The sequence goes on from JAQYXR010000077.1 coordinate 166,526, forward strand.
TTTATACTACGACACGGACAGCTGCGTTTATTACTTCCGGGACGGCCTGTATAGAGTTAACACTGGTGATTACCTTGGGGAGATGACAGACGAACTTGCCAAGGACTACGGCCCAGGATCTTACATAGTCGAGTTTGTGTCTGGAGGCCCTAAAACCTATGCCTACCTTGTGTATTCCACAAACCAAAATAAACTAGTCTCTGTCTGTAAGGTAAAGGGACTAACCTTAAATTTTAAGACGTCAAAAGATGTCAACTTTGATACATTGAAAGCAATGGTTCTCAATGAAGCCGCTCAAGTACTGGAAATCAAAGAGAGCCGAATCAGAAGGACAAAAACCCGAGACATTGTCACAGTAGATGAAGTCAAACAGTTTAAAATTACTGGAGCAAAGAGAAAATTGGACGATGATTATGATACTGTCCCATATGGTTACAAAATTCAGAGAACCATGTGAACTAGCACACATACACCAGTGCTCCATGGATGTCTATGGTTGTCACTAGCTCGTTTGATCATTCTCCTTCCAACTCTCGTACTGGTCGGACGTGTTTTGAGCTGTATTCCTCTTATTGATTAAACAGACAAATATGGCGGTATTTCTGAAATTTTTGTCAAAGAGAAAGTTAAATGAAAATGCAAAATTTTGTATTACGTCTTTTGAGTATACGTTTTTTCTTACAGGTTCGATAGAGACATGCGAATGGCCTCTAGTATTTTCAGAGCATATAGTTGATCAAATTACGGAAAATGCTCCTTCAAACGCTCATATTGGCATAACAATAAAACTAGGAAAAGATTCAGGTCATATACCATTCATGTCTCTGGTTAAATTGACTCCAACCGTTTTCGATGAATATTTTGAAAAAATATTTCGTGGAGTCGAAATGCTATCGGGCACTTTAAATGTAGAAGTGTCACTTGTCGCAATTCCAAGTTGTTACATCAAATAGATGTTTAAATAGACTTTGCAGAGTAATTAGCCATCATTATTGTACATACTTTTCTTTTCTAATGTAGTTATCGACATGGAATACTGTAAATTTGTGTTAGCGTTTTGTATTAAATATTACGTTTATAAATAGAGCTTTTCGAATGGCTTACACAATCTGGCCTGTAAATGGGGTACAACCCAAGCATTCTCCCCACATTTGGAAGCACATATATATAGACTAATGCGGCTTAGCGCTTCCTTCCTTGCTGGGCTTCTATATAATTTTATAGCTTTAAACTGGGGTGGTGGATAGCGAGTACTGACCGTACATTTATGTATGAATGTGAGGGCCTAGTAAATTGAGGCGCCCCGACCCGAGGAGGGTTCGGGCTACTCCTTGGAACGGTCCTGAGGTCCCTGGCGCGGCTGACGAAAAGGCCCGTAAACCTCTGTATGAGTCAAAGTACAACGCTTCCTTCGACCACGTTAAAATTGAACCTCATAGAAGGCCTTGTAGATTGAGGCGTTGGGGTCTGAGGAAGGCCCTGACTACTCCTTCGAACAGTCTGACGTGAATGGTTTGTAATATCTCACATTCTTACCCTTGCTTTTAGCCTTGTTTTATACTTATTACAATACTTATTGCTAAAACTTTCTAAGTAGCCTAGTTAAGTGTTTTGCGAGAGTGAAACCTAACTTAAGCCAACCGATTATAACCTAACTTCACCTAAATGTTTCTTCAAATTGTGACCGATGACGTCATCAGTCACGTGGTGTAGGCCACGTCCCTTTTCCAAGATGGCGGCTGTTTTGGCGGGAAATTTCCTAACCTAACTTTTGATCACGTGTTCTAACCTCACTTTTACCTCGTGTTTGCCCACGTGAGTCAAGATGGTGGCTGTTTTGGCGGGAAATTCTAAACTGTTACCATGTGTTCTAACCTCACTTTTACCACGTGTTTGACCATATAGGTCAAGAACGCCCCTTTTCCAAGATGACAACTGCTTTGGCGGGAAATTCCCAAAATTTTGACCACGTGTTCTAATTTCACTTTTACCACGTGTTTGACCACGTGAGTCAAGATGGCGGGAAATTTCCAAACTTTTGACCACGTTTTCTAACCTCACTTTTATCATGTGTTTGACCACATGTATCAAGATGGCGGCTGTTTTGGCGGGAAATTTCCAAACTGTTGACCATGTGTTCTCACTTTTATTATGTAATTGACCACATGTGTCAAGCTCACGCGTGATGTATACTAGTCTTTAATTTTGGAAGATACTCAACTATTAGAACAGCTCAGGAAGATTTCCTCCCAGGACCAGAGCTCTTTCGAAGTGGTACTTCCCAGCTCCATGGCGTTAGCTTTATCATGGCTCATGTGAAAAAACATCAACCATGGCGTGGTTCCCCTACGAGAGCCTAGTTTCCCTTCTATGGGTCTAGGTTCTCCTCTACGAGCCTAGATACGCCTTTTTTAAAGTAGTGTTTTGGCGAAATAATCCACTGTAAGAGCTGTTTTGCCTTAATTCGTCTACATTGTTATAGTTTAAGCAAAGAGGTGACCATTGCCCGGAAGAAACATTCAAATCCTAAAAGCAACATTCACAATTAACTTTATACTGTAGTATATACAATTTAAATTTTCTAATATGTTTGATAGTTGCCAATTATTGTTAGGATACCTTTAACATTCCCTCATTTGACATGATTTAGTTTAATTCGTTCGCATAAGGTATGCTAGTCTTGTATTTTGAAGGCTACTAAACTATCAAAACAGCTCAGGAAGATTTCCTCCCATGGACCAGAGCTCTTTCGAGGTGGTACTTCCCAGCTCCATGGCGTTGTCTTTTATCATGGCTCATGTAAAAAACATTAACCATGACGTGGTTCCCCTACGAGGGCCTAGGTTCCCTTCTATGGGTCTAGGTTCTCCTCTACGGGCCTAGCCACACCTTTTTTTATTTAAAAGTGGTTTTTGGGCAGAATAATCCACTTTGAGAGCTGTTTTGATTGCAAAAATGTCTATAATTTACAATGTTTTACGACCCCTCCACCGACCTAACAACGTGATGGCCCCCAAAGAAATAAATTAAATCGCTACCTCCGTGTTCCGATAATCTAAAAACTGTCGATACAAAATATTAATACTCTTTAACACGCAAAAACTCTTTATTCTAATGTGAGTAGACTAAAGGCCCCCCACCCAAAAACGTTATATTTACATAATATGATGTATAAAATATATTAATACAACCAAGCTGTACATGTGGTACATCAAACACACCCCCACAGCATGTTAAAAGCTTTAATAAAAATTGTGGCGTAGAGCTTCCTTCTCTAGATGGTCCCCTCACATTACTATATGCTGTGAGATATTACAAACCATTCACGTCAGACTGTTCGAAGGAGTAGTCAGGGCCTTCCTCAGACCCCAACGCCTCAATCTACAAGGCCTTCTATGAGGTTCAATTTTAACGTGGTCGAAGGAAGCGTTGTACTTTGACTCATACAGAGGTTTACGGGCCTTTTCGTCAGCCGCGCCAGGGACCTCAGGACCGTTCCAAGGAGTAGCCCGAACCCTCCTCGGGTCGGGGCGCCTCAATTTACTAGGCCCTCACATTCATACAGAGGTTTACGGGCCTTTTCGTCAGCCGCGCCAGGGACCTCAGGACCGTTCCAAGGAGTAGCCCGAACCCTCCTCGGGTCGGGGCGCCTCAATTTACTAGGCCCTCACATTCATACATAAATGTACGGTCAGTACTCGCTATCCACCACCCCAGTTTAAAGCTATAAAATTATATAGAAGCCCAGCAAGGAAGGAAGCGCTAAGCCGCATTAGTCTATATATATGTGCTTCCAAATGTGGGGAGAATGCTTGGGTTGTACCCCATTTACAGGCCAGATTGTGTAAGCCATTCGAAAAGCTCTATTTATAAACGTAATATTTAATACAAAACGCTAACACAAATTTACAGTATTCCATGTCGATAACTACATTAGAAAAGAAAAGTATGTACAATAATGATGGCTAATTACTCTGCAAAGTCTATTTAAACATCTATTTGATGTAACAACTTGGAATTGCGACAAGTGACACTTCTACATTTAAAGTGCCCGATAGCATTTCGACTCCACGAAATATTTTTTCAAAATATTCATCGAAAACGGTTGGAGTCAATTTAACCAGAGACATGAATGGTATATGACCTGAATCTTTTCCTAGTTTTATTGTTATGCCAATATGAGCGTTTGAAGGAGCATTTTCCGTAATTTGATCAACTATATGCTCTGAAAATACTAGAGGCCATTCGCATGTCTCTATCGAACCTGTAAGTAAAAACGTATACTCAAAAGACGTAATACAAAATTTTGCATTTTCATTTAACTTTCTCTTTGACAAAAATTTCAGAAATACCGCCATATTTGTCTGTTTAATCAATAAGAGGAATACAGCTCAAAACACGTCCGACCAGTACGAGAGTTGGAAGGAGAATGATCAAACGAGCTAGTGACAACCATAGACATCCATGGAGCACTGGTGTATGTGTGCTAGTTCACATGGTTCTCTGAATTTTGTAACCATATGGGACAGTATCATAATCATCGTCCAATTTTCTCTTTGCTCCAGTAATTTTAAACTGTTTGACTTCATCTACTGTGACAATGTCTCGGGTTTTTGTCCTTCTGATTCGGCTCTCTTTGATTTCCAGTACTTGAGCGGCTTCATTGAGAACCATTGCTTTCAATGTATCAAAGTTGACATCTTTTGACGTCTTAAAATTTAAGGTTAGTCCCTTTACCTTACAGACAGAGACTAGTTTATTTTGGTTTGTGGAATACACAAGGTAGGCATAGGTTTTAGGGCCTCCAGACACAAACTCGACTATGTAAGATCCTGGGCCGTAGTCCTTGGCAAGTTCGTCTGTCATCTCCCCAAGGTAATCACCAGTGTTAACTCTATACAGGCCGTCCCGGAAGTAATAAACGCAGCTGTCCGTGTCGTAGTATAAAACTTGTGCACCAAGTGCATCTAAATGTTCATACAACTTTAATCTAGCGTGGGCAGTGGTGTAAGCTGCGATCACTACATTCACGGTCCTCAAAGGTTCACTAGCCTCGTCAGCCATTTGCCAATTTACAAGGAGAACTTCTTCGTTTATGATTTGTATTAAATTCACTTGTCCTCCAGGCTGGGTTAACAATCTGAAGAATTCCTTAGAATCCCGTATAATTGAAGTTTTTGCCATATTTTCTCTCTGCCCGAACTTTCCCCAGAAAGAATTCAACATGAGTTTCGCTACTGATCGCAGCCCCGCATTCTTAGCAATCTTGTCTTTCTCAAGCTGAACTCCTTCATGTTTAAAATAGTCCATGATATACTGGTCTTGGTCTTGTTCAGTCTTACACCAAGAGGGGAACCCTGATGCCTCTTGTTTCATTTTTAAAAATTTATTTATAAAATCCGTGAACAATCCCCCGTTTTCATAGGTGGCCACTTGGTATTCCCATAACTCGTACATATCCAGGATGGTATAGCCTTTCTCTACAGCCTTCCGTATCTCATCCATTGTCCACGTCCCCACTATAGCCCGTTCCTCGCTCTCATGTAGGCAGTCGCCCTGATTTAAGGTTTCCCCGCAGGTGCGACATAACACGAACATTAATTTATTGTTCATTTTAGCGGGGAGTACGGGATGGTAGAGATCCCAAGGTGGTAGAATCTTACATTTCAACAATCCGTCAACGTCAAGGCCACGTGCTCTGCACTCCTCATTACCTATATAAATTTTAGGGTGTCCGATAGGATATTTGCAGTATTTATTTACATAGGGGTACAAAGAGCAGACGTCTACATACTGAATCGTTTCACCCTCCTCGCATTTGTGATAGGCTTTGGCATTGCCTGTCCTGCCTCCAAAGAATGAATCTCTTGGGTTAAGGGGAAGATTGTTCAAAATTGGTAGTTTATTAAGATGATCTAGTTTATTTTCCTTCTTCAGCCGGCTAAACTCACATTCCCACATTTCTACGATATTATAGTCAGAAAGTTTATCAATTTTAGATTTTGTTCTCTCATATCTAATGTGAAGAGTGTCAGAGGGATCCTCCTTCAATGGTTCTTCCCTTCTGTATGGGTAGCATTTGGGACAGCCATGCCAGTAGCATCCGTGGAATTCATAGATGTTCTCTCCATCAAACCCGTCTACTTTTAGCCCATTAATTTTGGCTTCTTTGCCCCGGCCTGCATGCTGTATCTTAATTCCACGTTTCTCTTCCTCCCACGTCAACCACTGCAATGCAGCAGCTGATTGAGTGTCGGAAAAACGATATCCACCTTTTGGAATCAAGCCAATCGTATCAGGTTTTAGGAAATTACGGCGGAAAGCTAGGTTGCAAGCGCTGGCTATAGTTATCGCTTCAAGGAACGGGTCTACGTTGCATTGCTCAAGAAGTAAGGCTCTAAATTTAATACAGGCTTGTGCCAAAATCTCGACATCTGAAATGCAATATTCTAAGATCTCTTTTTGAAAATCAAATTTATAATCTTCTGCTACTCGCTCGTCATACCACTTTTCAAAAGCTGAGTGGGACTCTTCAAACATAGAGTCTGGACAGTAATACTCCTTGGCTGGCATAGGGCCTACGTAATTTTGATTCGCCAATGTGTTGAAGAGGTGAGGGAAATAGCCTTTCTTTTTCTCTGGGGGCAGGTCAAACGCTTTAGGGAGTGCAGAGAGGGACATGGGGAAGTAGCTAAGTGAATCAATGAACCGCACATTATCTACTTCAATTAGGATTGCTTTGGTCCCTCGAGAAGTAACGTTTGGTACGAATTTAGTTTCTTCCATTAAATACTTTAAAATAAATTGGAAGTCAAATCCCTGTCCATTATGGGCGATCACACATACAGTCTTAAAATTTTTCCTCACCTGCATGACATAGTCCATAAACTGTTTGACAGGGTCTTCTTTGAATATATTTTGCCTTTCCGAACAAGTTTCACACTCACTTCCTTTGATGCACTTAAAACAATACTGCTGGGACACGCACAAGTTGACTCTATGAACTTTAGTTTCACTATCAGAAGTCAGTGATTCGTCTTGGCGGGTCTCCAAGTCAAAGAATATAAACAAGAAATCGCGGTCTTTAGGGCTTTGCTTATCGACACGCATGAAACACTGGTGGTCAGCCGGTTTATAGTCTTTGCAAGTATTACAAAACACTTCGCCACATACGTGGATTGACTTACGTTTAGTTGGAAAGTCCATTTTTTGGCAATCATGGCAAAACTTAATAGATTTACAAACTTGTCCACGATGAGCTATCAAACACTGCTCGTTTTTAAAGTGGCGACCACAAAATCGGCAACTAAGGCCACCATGTTCAAGCTTACATGGAGGAGATATAGAATGACAGGAAGAGCATTTGTTTGAGCAACGATGGTCATACTTTTTGTTGTAAGGGGAATGGCACGCTTCACAGTAATAATTACAAACAAAAGCAGCGGTGAGACTAGTAATTACATTATAATGACCATTATGAAAAAGCAAGTTAATTTTAAGGTTAGCATCTTCACTGCCACCAGAAAAGTATACATCACGGCCTTTCGAGTTGTAGTTGTAAACAGTTATTCTGTACTTTTTAAGATGGGCTTGAAGCTTCTCAAGCTCAGGAATGCCTGCACCTTCCTCTGGGATCTCTACCCTCGCCTTTGCAATTAATTTTTTAGCTTTACGGGTTTGCCTAAGGCCTTTATCCTTTCGAATAAGTTCCAGTTGGGGGTCATTTTTCGCATACGCTTTTGCCACTACCAAAGCCCTGGGGAGACACAAGTTATCTTTGTTTTTTATGACAACAATTCCCTTCCTCGCCTTACACTCTTCTTCGAAGGTGTTATAGAATCCAGGGCGTTTTCTACCACGACCTACAGGCACATTAACTCTTACCACATCAACTCTAAATGTATCAGTTGATTTAATATTTTCAGAGTTTGACTGGACTATTCCTCCAAAAATACTCCACAATACGTCACTGTTAACTTCAGAGGCTGGACGTGGAACCACATACCCCGACTCTTTTGTTTTTAAATTTATGCTATCTAATGTAAACCCAAGATAATCAGAGGGATTACACTCGGATTTTGCCTTCTCAACAATTTTAGCAAAACCTTGCCTAAGCCATTCAAATTCTGACGTTCCGGCTGGGGGGTTTGTAAACTTAAAAATAGTTTTAAGGCCATACAACCTGAATTTTTTTATGTACGTCCGGTCTTCACTAATAAAATGGATCGGCTCAGTAATATTTGGAGAGTCTACTATAGAAGATGACTCCATTTTTATAAAAATACTAAGCTTACTTAATTATAAAGAGCGAATACAACCTATAATAAAAAGTGAGGTTATGTTACACAGGGTACAAACAGTACCGCGCCTTAAACCAAACTGAAGCAATAAAGTTAATGACTCTAGATTTATAAGGGCTCACTAGAGGGACACTAGGCACTCACTCAAGTTTTACTAATATATTTGTACAGTAAAAGTACAATAAAAAGTAGGGTTATTTTACACAAGATTGCCACGTCTGTACAGTACGACGTCTGGAAAGACACTGAAGCAATAGAGCTGATAGCTCTGGTTTTATAGAGGCTCACTAGGGACTCACTCTGGTTATACTAATATATATCTACAGTAAAAGTACAATAAAAAGTAGGGTTATTTTACACAAGATCGGCACGTCTGTACAGCACCACGTCTGGAAAGACACTAAAGCAATAGAGCTGATAGCTCTGGTTTTATAGAGGCTCAGTAGGGACTCACTCTGGTTTTACTAATATATATCTACAATAAAAGTACAATAAAAAGTGAGGTTATGTTACACGAGATCGGCACGTCTGTACAGTACCACGTCTGGAAAAACACTGAAGCAATAGAACTGATAGCTCTGGTTTTATAGAGGCTCACTAGGGACTCACTCTGGTTATACTAATATATATCTACAGTAAAAGTACAATAAAAAGTGAGGTTATGTTACACAAGATTGGCACGTCTGTACAGCACCACGTCTGGAAAGACACTAAAGCAATAGAGCTGATAGCTCTGGTTTTATAGAGGCTCAGTAGGGACTCGCAGTAATTTTACTACTTGCTAGAGGGCAAGTGCAGTGTAAGGTTATGTTACGCAAACCAACAGGTCTCTAGTACTACGTCTGGAAATACACTGAAGCAATATAGCCGATAGCCCTGGTTTTATAGATACTCAAGGGGGCTCAGTCTGGATTTACTCTCACTAATACGTTGATGGATAAAAATACTAGTAATAAATAAATATGAGGTTATGTTACTCTATTAAAAATACGCCTAACAATCCTACGCCTATAAGAAAGCATAGAGCTGACAACTCTAGTTTTATAGAGGTTCACTCTGTTTCTTCACTATTGTTAGAATAAGATTACAGTAAAAATTTGAAGTTATATTACGCAAGAGCAACACGTCTTACCACAGCTAAAAAGAAAATACTAATAATACAGATTTTATAGTCCAATTAAAAAGCTTATGTTAATAGATAAATATTTTTTGCTCCAATATTTTAAAGCGCGCGGCCCATAGGAGCCTAGAGTCCGTGTGTAAGGTAACCAATAACGGTAAAAAACAAATAATTATATCCTATATACAATAAACACTCTTACCCATACACATACACGCTCACTCACAGTTAAAATAAAGGATACTAATACGCAAACAATAATTCAGAAGATCACCAACAGGACGCCCGATCACTACATAGACCCAACACACAATGCGCCGGGGAGCTAACGGTTATTATAGAGAGGGAAAGCAATATATTTAGACATCACCTTATTTGGCAATGCAAACAATATTCTGTTAGTCCAGAACTATTGGATGGGCATATGAGTCACCGGATATTGCGGAATAGTCACTTAGCCCATTGGGACACGTAAGCAAGGAAGTGCGTTATAACTGCATCTAAATCTGGCGACACACCATAATTTACGAGCACCACGCAATCACTGCATGGGATAAGGGGGAATGGGACGGAAATAGACGCCGGCTAGATGTCCAGCACCGCTCTCGCTATTAGGCACAATTATATAGTTTATTAACAATACCTTTATAGCTCAGATGGTAAAGCATAATAATTACCAACTTTAGGTCCCGTGTTCGATTCCTGAGCAGTCCACTGGTACTTTTTACCAATAAAATAGTCATTCACTACAGTATAATGTTAGGTTAAATGCATAGACCACGGTAAAATTACCTGGAATTTATTTCCCCATAAGATCCCATGTTGGGTCCTGAAGAGCGCGGCATAACTACTGTTATGGTTATCAAACTATTTAACCAATCTGAAAACCTTTATACGCCTTAAATAATAGTAAACCTGGGATTGTAAGAGTTTTTGTTTGTGTAACTGGGCTTTACAATAAGTTTCTGATTTAGTTTTATAGTAAATTAGTGAATAGTATTTGTGGTAATTGTACAAACTGTAAGAATATGTACAGTAAGTTCACTTAGCAATTAAATTACTACAACTAACGCAATAGTTGTCAGTTGCAATAGTTGAAGGTGAGTTAGGCTGTTGTAAGCTTAGTGCCTGTTTCGGAGTATCGTAAACTCCATTGTCCAGGTAACGAGAGAATGTTGAGAGCAAGTTTATCCCATACTGAAGTGACGAGATCAAGTAATTGGAGTAATGGTGTACTGACATTGATTGTCTGTATTGCTATGGATAACAAAGGATTGTAGTCATTAAACTAACAAATTCAAGAGTTTATAGGTCTTAAAAAATAGGGTGACAGTGTAACTAGAGTAGTGGGGTTTGGTTACTTTCAAAACGGAAGTCGTGCCAATTGCCAGCCGCTGCCGGCCAGCTGCCATCGGCCAGCTGCCAAATCAGTTGCTGCCGCCATATGCCATGCCATATAGCTTCCGGTGGGGGAGGAGATGTTATTTGAAATTTGAAATTCAACTTGACAATTGGGTTATGGAAAGTATGTCAAGGTCATCCAGAGTAAGTTTTAAAAAACCCTATCCCGCTACCACCGGAGTAATAGTTCGGAGAGTGGAACTAACTCCGGCGATAGCGGGATAGGTATAGAATTAGGTTTGTGAATTTTATTTGTGAAAAACATACAATCAATGTGTGACAGCAGTGTTTAGACAAGTTGAAGTTTTGTTATGAACTACAGAGTTGTAAACACAAACACCGACGACGATGAGAAGGTAAACGCAGAGTCCCCAGATGATGTATTTAAAAAGTTTGAACAAACGTAACATCTCGAGTTGGTTTTCCCGTTCCATTTCCAATCGTTTGATTTCCAATTTCAATTTATCCTCTTCCATCCTTGTTACAAATGGAACTTCATCCATCATATCCATCATGTTTGTGTTTTTTTTTTTTTTGAAATTTTGAAAGAAGCGATGTTGATAGTTGAAGAGGCGAGGATGGAATGAGAGTTAAAAGAGGGAAATGTCGGTTAAATAAAGAAGTGGTGGGGGGAAAGAGCGTTGTTACATAGAAGCAGTGGGGGAAAGATGCTGCTCATCATTTGCCTCAGAAGTTGTGTCCGACTGTAGAGGGGTAAGAGGAGTAGTATTTAGTAAACTGTCTTCATCAGAACTTTCAACCTTATTACAAATAGGACAAGCGTAAGTTATTTCCAAATTCATTGTAATAGCGTTAAATTTATCTATAATTTCATTTAAAGCATTAAATATTTCTTGTAAATCATCTTTTGAGTTTATTTCAAAACTAGCATTCATTCGTGCCAATGGAGAAGTGTTCATCGTTAGAGAGTTGGCAATCGAATGAGGATTAGCGCCTAGGGAAGGGGGCTTATATAATGGCGACCTTGAGCAGGTGTTTAGGGAGGGGGGCTTTCTAGGGAGGGGGCTTCTATATTGGGGACCTTGAGCTTATGATTGAATAAAACGTTTAGTTCTTCTTCTTCGTCTTTTAATTCAATTATTTGAACCGAAGTAGTTGTTTCATCCTCTTCACTCGATGAAGAAAACAATTCTCCAGGATTTAAATATTGAACTACAATTCTGAACCATCTTATAGGATATTCGTCAATGACAGAAAGTAAGTTTTGAAACAATTCTTCCATCTCCTCCCTGTCAGTTATTATATGTTCAAACTTGATAAATTTTCCTTCCATGTTGTTAGTTAGAGTGTTGGAAGTGGAATGATTTAATATTATATAAAAATTAGAACTAATGGTGGGGGAAATCTCAAGGTCATCCAATTGAAGTTTTAAAAAAGAGTGTAAAACTGAAATTATACATTTGATGGTTCTACAGGATTGGAATACCAATCTGATCTGTATTTACATCTTTTTATCATATGTGTACAAAAATCATCTTGATGAGACTTGGTGCGTTGACAATGAGCAAGATCTAGAGGGTGAAATTTGAAACATCTTTGAGGACAACATGTATGAAAATATCTTGATTTGTAAAATTTGAAAGTTCGCAATTCCGGTGGCGGTAGTTGTTTTGTTTTACATTTGCAATAACAAGATCCGAAGAATTCACATTTAGTACAAGCTAACCCATCCACCATCATTGGTCCTAAATCTGTACACTGTTGTTCACAACAGTAACGAGGTTTGTACTTGTATTTTTGCTCTTCCATGTTGACGCTGCGGAGTCTAGTGAAAGAATAAGATTGTATAGTGATGAATAGCGAGTTTTATGTACTATGAAAAGTGGTAGGGGTAATTTCAAGGTCATTCAAATGGAGTTTTAAAAAATTATACCTTACAAGTGTAAGGATTATTGAAATTTTGGAAGTTTGTTTCTGTTTGTTTTCTTCAGACTTTTTTTCTCTCTCCGCCTTAGCCATAGCAATAAGTTCTTCTGTTGATAGTGGATGTACTTCAGGAAATTTTAAAATTAATTTAGCTTGATATCCTTCTTTAGTTAATACATCTAAATCTTGAGTCATTTGTTCAACAGTGTTATAATCCTTTCCATAGATTTTCCCATCAAGTTCAATCATCATTCTGTATAACATTTTGTAGAATAGATCTTGTTGTGGCGAGAGCTGAGAAGCGAATGATTATTTATCAAACTGTTACATCCTTTTTATGAACTTGATATTGATCACGTGATTCCTTAGTTGTAATTTTATTTATTAAAAGTTATTCAACATAGGTAATACTTCTGGAACTTGACGTTATGTTGACCAGCTGGCGATGAAGAAGTTGTAGGTTGTGTAGAAAAAAATATTTCATCATCGCAATATTTTGTTTTAGTGAACATCCTTGTATTAGTAGCACTAACATCAACAGTTAAGTGATAACCACCGGTAAGTAAAACTCGCATTTCGTTAGTTAAATCTTCAAGTTGTTCAAAAGTAGTTATGGTGTTGGTATCATAAGACGCACACTTAACCTTTAGGGACATGTTGAAGTTTTGTATTTAGTGATAGAGAGTGAGATGTGTACGGTACGAAAGGTAGTCGTAGACTGATGAATTTAACAAGTTGATTTTCACTTTTATTATCACACAAAATTGGGTCAAGGTCATCCCATGGAATTTTTAAAAAAAAGCAACATATTGTAATGTACAAACACATTACAATATGTTGCTTTTTTTATTTATTTTTTTTTTTTTTAGGTTTATATCATATTTATTGAGAAACAAATACAAAGAAATATTTACAATCTTATGTACAAACTAATCAGTAGTAGGTGTTACATGAATTGTAAGTTCAGTAGAATTGTTTCCACTTGGTCCATGTGATACCAAATAGAGTGCGCCGGGTTGAATTATACGAAGATCTTCATTTTGTAGTAGTTGTACGAAGCGCTTTGGTAGGAAGATTTGAAATTTTGCTTCATCACCAATTGTATAAGGTGCCTCGCTTAATGTGCAATTTATAGCATCACCTACTGAAGTTTCCATCTTCTTTATTGTATGAATGATGTAGTGTTTTTCTTCTTTCAGCTCGGAACATTTTTTTGTAGGTAGGATTGTTGATTTTGAATGAGCGTTGAATTGTTCAACTAAATTTTGAAGTAAGTTGTTTGATGCCATCTTAATGTTTTTGCTGATGCTAATCTTCTTGTTAATAAGAATATCCGTTGGAGATGTTGTCTCTTCGGAGGTTCGAGTAATACTCATGCTGTGTCATGGTAGCGCTCTCACTTTTATTATCGAGACTACCCCCACCACTGACACTACCCCCACCACTGATGCTACCCCCACCACTTTGTTGAAGGAAATTATTCAAGCGGTAGGCATTCTTCAAAGCACACTGTGACCTTCGATGTTTAAAACTTTTTGATGAAATACAAAGTTCATTAAAGTAGCATTGGAAATCTCTATCTATTATTGCATTTATCACTTCATTGCTTGTAAATGATTGTATCCAATTTGCTTTTTCCAATCCTCTTGTGTAGATAGTTTTAAACTCTTTACAATAATGATTCATAATATGCGGCATCATGTTATAATGAATAAAACCTTCATCCCATTTTAAGTTATGAAAATGTTTGTTTAACCATTTGTTTGTAACTTTCGCTTTAGTTGTTAGTTTATTGAATGGAAATGGAGGTTTGAACAAGTAATGATAAATTACAGATGTGTTCATATCCAAAATTACTAATTCTTTAATAATGAAATTTCCATCATTCCCTCGAAAAGCTTGAAATTCAATTATACCTCTTTTAACTTCCATTAACTGTGATGCAGTAGAAAACGAAACCCGTTTGTTCATGATGAAGTCTCATCCACAACTGACTGTTATTACAAACATGATTGTTCTTCTTTTATTTCTTGCGCTTCTTCGTTTATATTAAAATTGGTGTGATAGTTGTTTAATTGTCTCCACATATCCACTTCTTGAGGTATTCGATTAAAAATTGAAGTATCCACAGGACCATATAAAATTGGAATGAATGGTTGTCTGTCCAATGTATCGATTAGATAATCTTTAATTATTGTACTTGAAAATACTAGTTGTTTTAAGTATCTAGTGACAGGACCGGTAGTACAACTTAAAGTGTAAAATTCTTCTTTAGTGAAATGTAATTTTACATCATGTCTAGTTAAATCTTTGAAGCGAACAACTTGTCCCCCACGATGTTTGATTATATCAACTTCAATATTTGATTCTAATAAACTTAATCTTGTTCTTTTTCCAAATGTGTTGTTAGTTAAATAACATTCCAAAAGATGTAAATGTTTCATTAGAGAATCCCAAGAAGTTTCAGTAAAGATAACCATTTTACTTCCTTGATTTAACATAACAATTGGTGAATAATCCAATGATTTTACAATTCCAACAGATATACTTTTTGTCATGCATGAAGAAATAGGGTAGAAAATTCGAAGAAATACTTCTGTTAAAATATTTGTTGTAATGTTAACTTCAACCTTTTTTCTTTTTACTTCTTTTTCATCTTCTCCTTCTTCTTCTTTCTTCTTATGTTTGTTAAACTTGAGGAATTCATCCATTTCTTGTTCAACTTGCTTTTCTATATCAGAACTATTTTCATCCATTAGAGGTGTATTTTCTTCTCCGTTAGTAGAATTCATCTTGCGAACGATGTTTCCCAAACGACGGTTGAAGATAGAATGAAGTTTCTACTAGTTAATTTCCTGCTTTTATATTTTTTGTAAAATTTTTGAAATTTATACAATTACATAATTGTTTATTTTCAACTTGTGTTTTATAAACAAAATTCTAACCTTAAAAATTGAGGAAGATAATTCTAACCTCAATATTTTGCAGTAGTTGTACTAATTATTCTTAAAGTACATTCTTCACTATTCCGGTCAGTGGTGTGTAAGTAACTATTTTATCATGTAGAATTAGACAGTATGCCGAAGTTCCATCCGCTACTGGTTCTTCAAATTCCATTTCAATTTTTATATCCACACTTGATGATTTTACTGATTCATTTTGTTTTGAACAATCGATTACAATTATTGGAGCTTTGGAATAATACTGATCAGGTGATAATAGTGGTGTATTAGTCTTTCCATAATATGATGATTGAAATCTTGCATACATATCATATAAAATGGAAAAACGTTTTTTGCTAAACATGACATTTAAATTGTCATATGGAAAGAATTGAGAGTTTAAGAAAACTTTACAATTCTTTATTTTACAGTGATCAAATTGACCAGCATTTGCAGTAATAACATCTTTTCGCTTAGTTTGAAAACCGAGTATTATGTACCTTGCACGTTCCAAGTAAGTTGATGTTTTGACGGTCCATGTTTGTCGTTCTGTTTGAGGTAATGTAGGGTATTCATGAAATTCCCAACTTCGGAATGGCATTACAATGTCACGGTCAGATTTTAACTTTCTTAACAATACGATTCTATGTTCATCAGCCAATCTTACATGAGGTACTCTCCAAACAACTTTATCCAATTGTAGTTGCCATTCCAGTTTATCTTCCGTAGTTGCAGGGTCTGCAAGTATTAAGTCCTTATTAGTTGAAGATCTGAGTAATACTAATTCTTGTTTAACATTTATTATAACCCTTTTGTAATCTTCAGCAAATCCTAAAAGCAATCGTAAAGGTACATGAAAATCAAAATGACCGTTGGAAGCAGGTGTTATAGTGTCTTTATCAGGAGCAACCCATCCGGCAGTGACTATTGAATTCTTCTCATGTGGTGTTAATGATGTTAATCCTTTTAATGTAGTTGTTATACCAACCTTTTTTGTTGAATCAACTGTCACCCCTGATATCTCATATCTTATTTCATCAAAAAGATATGCCATTGGGTTATTTATAAAAGGAACTGTTGAAGCAGTTTTTCCATCCAATTTTAATACCCTTCCTTCGATGTACAAATAACTTTCACATGGTAATGTGTAAATATCTTGTTGTTGAATGGGAATTCTTATTTCATCATTATTGTTTAATTTTGATGAAGTGTAAGGGTTGTGTGTGTGATATTCCTTCTCCCATAGTGTTTCGTCGAATGTCGGTCCTTGAGATATATCCAGGATATCCATCGTTGTTAAGTTTCAATCCAATCTTTTGTAGAAAACGAATGTTGTCTGATGTTAACTCTTCCAATGTCGAGGAGCTACTGAGCTCCCGACTCTTCCGTTGTGGTTTAAATGATAATCCCATGTTGATTTTTATGTCGCCGCTCTGATGTGTATTCGTATAGTAATTGTTTCTCCTCTAAAGTCAACACTATGACCGTCTTGATCCAATATGTTCAGTACGATGTCTGAAATGAAACTGGTGTTTAACGGTAGGTATATCAAGTTTTGTGGCTTCTCAACAATTTTAAAACCTGGAGCAACTGTTGGATAAAATGTATGTAAAATATGCTGATTTACTCCTTCTCTATATGATCCATGTATAATATTACATGTTACATCAATACTATTTACTTTTAATATTGTAACAGTTGTATTACCTGAATGAGTAGTTCCAGGAGTTAAGATTTTCTTTTTTGTATCTGTAAATCCAAGTAAACTGCCAATAGAGTTTTTCATTCCGACATCTATATAATATTTTGAAGTTATTTCTGCTTTTAAAGTATTATTATTTCCTTTGATTGTGATATTATCTTCTCCGAGTTTTTTCTGCAATAATTGGTTTATATCATCAATTTCATAAGCTCCAGTAGGAAATGTAATTATTTTCAATTCTGAGTATTTTCCTGCAGCATCCTTAGTTTCATAATAATGTAGTAAATTGTTTTTTCCTTCTGTAACATTAGGAATTGAATTGTAGGTAGTCAAATCAAGTAATGCCGCTTCCCATAATCTTTCCTTGGATAAACGCAATGCTGGGAATAGAGTACTTTTTAATGTGGATGAATTTCCACTCAGTGACACTGTATACGATGACATCTTAAAGGTGACTGACACTTTTCGCTAGAAACTCCAAACATAAATGTCCACATATTTCAGTATTGTTAGGTTGTTCTCTTTTGTAATTGTAAAAAATGTTTTTGGAGTTTTGAAAATAATGTTGAAGTTCTTTAGGCGGTGGTAGATTGCCAAAACTGTCAAAGTAGTAAACGGTTTGTCCGAGCTTTTTATAGCATACCCAATGAGTGCCTGGACCATAGGTGGAATCCAAATTTACTATTCCAGTTTCATTTTTCCATATTTTAGTTGGTAATGCATCTTTCATAAAAACTCCTCGAAAGAATGGTATTTTCAAACATTTTACATAATCATTTAACTGATGATTAGTTAAGGCTTTATTTGGAATTATCAATTGATTTTTTTTATTTAGTACACACGGTACGGTCTTAGGTATAAACCTGCTCCGTTTTTTACCATTGACCAAACAGAAGCCTTTTTTACTTTTGCTTTACGAGTTCTACGACGTCTCTTTCTAATATTTCCACCTTTTTTGGGAGCTCTTCTTTTTGCAGGTCTTCCTCTGCGACGTCGTCTTCCACCACCAAACTTAGCTTTTGTCTTCATGGCTGTTGTTACTGCCCAAGCCGCTGCTTTTTCTGCAATACTTGCGTCACTTGATTTTACTCTTTGCCAAGCTTTTTCTGCTAGAATTTTATCTGCTATTGATCTATTTGTTGAATCTTTAAACTTTGAATATGCTATATCGTGTTGTTTGCAAGCTTGATCTAATTTATTAATTCCAGGATCTCCTCTTGCTAAACGTTTTGCCAACTTAGTTCCAGGTCCACAATATTGATAACCTCCAGGAATATGTAATTCGTATGGTAAAGCGTCTATTGCTCGATTTACAACAGCACCAATAGGTATCCGTCTAAGCAGGGATAACGCAGTTGAAGTTATACCACGTCCTCTCTTGTTGCTGTCTTGATGATGACTGAGTGATACAGCCTTCATTATGTAGTCTTATATAAACTGGTGTGTTTACTCCACAAGATACATTACATAAATGAATAAGTTATGTATAATTTTTTATATTTAAACACTTAGTTATTCAAATTAATTATATATTGATTTATAATTCTATTTTTAATCCAAGCTTCCCGTTCATCGGGTTGAATTATCACATGACTCGTTGTACTAGCTATATGATTATGGGTATCAATAAGTAAATTGCCCACTATTCTTATTAAACAATCTAAATTTACAGCATCTTTTGGATGTTGAGGATCATGTAATTGCATAATACGTTTATCATTACATGTGTAAGCTGTTGAATCACTTTTTGATGTTTTTATGACTTGTCCAATAGTAGCAGCATCATTTGAATCTTCGCCTGATAAAATATTAATTATTTTCTTCATCTTTGCATCATATTTGGTCCCAAAGTGTTTATCCCAAGTTATTGTTTGTTTCATTGTAACACAATCATTTGCTTCGTAACCAGGATAAATATCTTTTATTCTTCTATTACGACCATTGTATGTACCTAATGTACCACCAGTAGCAATTAATGTTTGCACCATTAGAGGTACATCTGTATCTTTTATACCAAATCTTCCATTTGTTATTGTTTTACGTCCTGCATCCCATTCATCATTATTTCCTTGCATTAAATTAAACTTTTCATTTCCATGTATAAATTTATCTCCCCGCTTTAACACGGCATCTTCATGTTTTACAAAATTGGATGTTTCCTTTTTTAATTCTTTAGATAATTGTTCTATAGTAACAGCATCTTTTGGTTGAGAACCAAACTTTACATTTGTCAATGTTTTACCATGACAATCGATTTCATTAACATCTTGTAAAATACAGTTGTCCTTGATGTATTTTAGGTTTACAGCATCACCGTCTTCCTTTGGGTATCCAATGTCATTTATAATAAATTTATAAAAAGAATATCCATGTTCAGTTTTTTCCGGTATTATAGAATGTAAATATTCTTTATTAACTGAATCTTTATCATTTTTGGGATTTCCCACGTTGGCTATTCTATAATTTCCAGCATCATATGTTTGTCCATCTTTTAAGTTGTTACCCCATTGCAATTTTAAAGTATTTGAAAGTTCAGATGATAAGTACTCTTTAGTAATTGCATCAGAACCTTCAGTTGGTTTACCAACATTAATTAATCTATGTGATTCAACATCATAAGTATTCTTATGTAATTTCAATGATGTTGAAGTAGCTTCTTTTACTGTCTTTAAATTTGCTCCATCAGTATCTTCTTCTGGATCTTTAACTAATTTTAAACGTTTATTACTTATGTTATAGTCACCTTCAGGTGTTTGCGGTAATCCGCTTCTTTTTCTGTCTTCTCCAACTTGCACTCCTAATGCGGAGTAGCGTCCGAACTTGTCGACGCTCATGTTAGAACTGATACATCTTATACTTGTAACTTCTTTATATTTGCGGACAATTATACAATTATACCACGATTTTTAAGTTCATCAACTAGAGCCACCCATTCATTATTTAAACCAGTATGACCGGCTTCCATAGCTTCATGCAATAGTCTCATTCTGTCAACTAATTTATTGATGTCGTTGTAATAGATAACATTTGTATTGTATAGATTTTTCATTAATCCTTTACCAGATGTTGAAGTATCTCCTTTACTCTTTTTACCATGTTGTTCAAGAAGTGATAAATCCATAAGTGATAAAGACTTTCTTTTTAAAGGTTGTCTCACAGCCGGTGTAGTACGTAATGTTGGTAATTTTCGTGGGGGAAACAATTTTTTTATAACAATACTATATTTTGTTGCACGTGAACGATTAATCATTCCATCCTTTGAGTAGTTTCTTTTATGAGCGTTAGTATTTTGTAAAATTTCTTTAAAAGTATTTAAATCTTTTGCTGAATATTTTATTGGTATATTTTTAAAAATTAATTCATATAATCCTTTTGTTCCTTTATATCTATGGTCACCAATAATGATATAATCGTCTTGAGTTACTTCAAGCTTAGAGTTACCAATTTTCAATTCATTTCCATCAATTCTTGCTCCATATACATGTGATTTACTTAAATTTGGATTTGATTTCATGTCATGTAGCATTTTCATTATATATTTTCGTCCAAGAGGTCCATGTTGTAATATATCACTACTCAATTGAGTTAAATTTGGAATAGATTGTTCTGCTTCAGGTATTGGCTGTTCTTCCTTTTCAACAATTGATTCTTCTTCATTTTTTGTTTCTTCTTGTTCACTAGCACTTGTATATGAATCATCATCATCATCTTCTTTTTTTAATGCTTGTACTTCTTGTTTAGAAACTGGTAGTAAAACATCTCCTTCATAACGAGGTTTACCAATAGTTTCTGATATCTGTTTTAAAGGTTCCGTGATAGGTTTAAATGTATTCTCTAAAAATTCTTCTCTTTCACTTAAACCCATCCTTAATGCACGATTCTTTATCCTAATAGAATCACTGAGTGATTTTATTTCTTTTAATAGTTTTTCTTGATTCACCATGTTTACACTGTGAAGTTCAAAGTGTTACTAGATGTAGCATAGGTAGTTCAACGTATTAATACAAATTTATCCAATCCTATACGATATCTACCATTTTTAATATCTTCTTCTTTCATAATAACGAGAAATCCATATTTTTCATTCCATGCTTTACCACACATTTCTTTAAATTTATCAAATGGCATATCCGCATTAACATGATCATTATATATATGCTTTAAATTTGTCTCATCTTGCTTAAAGATGATCAACATATTTGCATTGTCTCTTATAAGTTGTTTTGGAATTTTACTGTACGTTTGACCAATATAAATGCTATCAATATTATTATGTCTTCCCATAGCAAAATAATTTCTTATAGTATCATGATTTTCACAAGAAACATCGTCAAATATAAAAATGGAAAATGGTTTTGCTTCACCTGGTTGCATTATTGTTTCACTAGCATTAAACTTGTAGAAATTCACTTCAGGTACACTTGCAAGTATTTTATCTAATAATTGATATTTTGGTTGTTGCAATGATTTTGAAAAAATATATATATTGTTAAAGCGTAAACCTTTAGGATTAGTTATAAGGTTAAAGACAACATTAGTTTTTCCACAATTTGAAGGACCAGTTATTAAACATCTTATAGTATTTGGTAGTAATTCACCATGTTTACCATGATTTAACTTATTATTGTCAACTGTCAATTCATCAATATTATTAATATTAAATCGATCTTTTTGTTGTACAATCTCCATCTTGTTTAAAGGTTAAACACATAATGAGCTATTTAATAACTATACCAAGTCTTTTGAAGGAATCCAAGAGTCTTCACTTTTATCAAATCCTAACCACCTAACTTTAACCATATCCTTTTTCCTTTGTAAAACCTTTTCAACAAGATATACATCACCAACTGTTGATTTTAACAACTCATGTCCATAGAATCCACCTTGAAGTAATTCACCCTTATTATCCTTTAAAATGTAAGTTTCAGGTATAGTTGGTTGCACTTTATAAATTGTAAATACTTCATTAGTCCAATTTGGCAGATATCTTTTACTAAATACACCTTTGTATTTGCTTATACGAACTTTATCATTAACCTTAAACTTTTTTGGTTGTAACTTTTCTATTTTTGGTGTTGTATTATTTTTGATGCGTTGTAATACAATTTTAGCATTAGCACTGTTTACTTGGATAGGTTTCATTCCAATGGTGCGATGATATTTGTTGTTATACTCTTTTATAAGTTGTGGTAATATGTCATACCACACATATGATCCTCGTTTTGAAAATTGTTTATACATAGCTCCTTTTAATGTTCTATTAAATCTTTCAATTATTGAAGCTTTAACTTCAGAATTTGTAGAATAATGATTTATTTTATATTTTTTCATCAAAGCTCCAAAATCTTTATTAAAATATTCTTTTCCATCATCCGTTTGTAAATGTTTAATTTTAAATTTATTTCTTTGTATTGTTGTCTCTATAGCTTTGGTAACACTTTTACCAGTCTTGTCCTTCAAGGGTAAAGCATCAGCTATTTTAGTAAAACAGTCTATAATTGTTAAAATATATTTAAATCCTTTGTTTAATTTACTGTGTGGTATCATTTCAATAAGATCAGCTTGGTAAAGATCATTCATTCCTTTAATGATTGTACTTCTTCTTGGAAATCTTCTTCTTGCTGGTTTATGTAGTTCATTTACAATCTTATCCTTTACACTTTCCATCTTAAAGTGTTGCTTGCACACTGTTTGTAGAAATACTGATCCATACAATGGTTTATTCTCTTATATATAGTTGAAATATAGGTCAAGGTCATTTAATATTAGTGTAAAAAAGAGGGAACATGGCATTGAGCTTGCCATGTCCCCTCTTTTTTACGGAAAGGAAAAAGGAAGAAGGTAAAGGACGAAGAATAGGTTTACTGGTCGATAGGGTTTAAGGAATAGTGGCCAAATGGTAGAGTATTAATTTTATCTTCTAAAATATGTCGCTTGTCATCTTTGTAGCTTAATGCCCACTTTGTTTGTTTGACACTAAAAAGTTGGTGGTTATAACTTCTAATAGTGTTAAATGTTGCAGTTGTTTCAACATTTTCAAACAAACATCTTTTATAATGTTGAAACTGTACGTTCTTCTTTAGGAAAGATGTCTTTATTCCTTTAGCTTTTTTTGTGATTTGATATTCATTCTTTTCATTTATGTACAGTTGAAATGAATAGAGTTTAGACATTAATGCTACAATTTCCATCATCGGCACACCATTTGTTTCATCTTTAAATTTTCCCAATACTTTTTTGTTTTTGTCATAGTCGTAATTTGGATGGTCCTTAGGATAATCGGAAAAATCAAAATCATCTTTATATACAAAGGTCCGTAAATCCTCATACATGTCATTTGTTTTAATCCAGTAAATAAGTGCATCCGTATCCATATATACAATACCAATGTTATCTCTTCCATAATAATTAACCATCTTCTTATAATGAAACTCGTACATGTGTGTTTTAGAAATATCCAATATTGACATTCCAAGATATAAAGGACGATCCAATAGAACTGATTTTTTGTTCATAGAAATGACGACAAGATTTTCATTTATAATTACGGATGAACCAAAGTTTGGTTGTTGCACTAGTTTCTGTAATTTTACTGGATCAGTTACTAATTTGATATTCTTATGTTTCCTTTTGTTTTCTAAAGTCTTGCCAAATATTGCATTGTTCATCAGTTTGAAGAAATCTTTTTGAAAACTTGATGTAGCAGCAGCTCTTCTTCTTGTGTTGTTGTCGATGTACGGTTTCAGCCAACAAGATTGAGAGAATTGTAGTATTCGATTAATTTTTGTAATTTTTAATCCCAAGTCTAAAGCCTGTTGTATCATCCAATAATGTCCAACATACCTAGACTTATTGTTTAAAGTCATTAATAATTTTGGCCATCTTCCAGTAGGGGAAATTTCAGTCTTTGGAAGAAGTGGTAAATCGTAATGATGATCATGAAGATGTTCAGGATATTCAAAATCGACGTCAAAAATGTAACCAGTTTCACCATGCTTTGGTATATCCATTATGTTTCCAATTGATTCTGGAATCTGATCTATCCATTTAAAATTATCATATGGAAGGGGATTTGACATTGCCCATCCGTATAAGTTATTTGCATCGAAATAACCTAGAAATGTTGTTGGTTTTGATGCATCATAATCGGGCAGATACTTATTATTAGCCTTAACATGTCTGGTTACACTTTGTGTCAATCCCCCTCGAACTCCTGATTCTAACATTAAAACCATATCTATATCAGTAAGAAGTTGTAATTTACAATTTGTTTCTTTCAACATGGCTTGCCATGCTAGTCCAGGTGAAGTGTATGAATGAAGAGGGTCCAATCCATATGCTGCAAAACATGTATTTCTAAATTCTTCCATTATATCACATAATAAAGTTACATCTAATTTAACATAAAAATCTGAATATTCTCCCAATGTTGTAAATCCTAATTCATTCCATACTTTACATGCATGATCATAATCCTCTTGAGATATGTCCATGTCGTATAGTTTACTTTTAAATTCTTCTTTTGGCGGAAGTGATGTTTCATTAAACTTTTCTAAACTGTCTATATAATCATATGGGAAAACACCTTTCCGAAGTACGAGATCCAGTTTGTCGTTACTTACAATTTTCTTTGTTTCAATAAAATCTTGTTTCCTTAAATTTTCAGAAAGTTTAGACAAACTCGACGGCATAAATCGGTAGGAGTCTAAGAATCTTAATTTGACATTTCCAACTGTTTTAGAGAAACTTATAAATTTTTCTGAAGTTTCAGCCAATACATCTATCAAACCATCGTCTCTTCCTAATTCAGGTATTATAAAATGAGCATCATACCCACTGAGGTTATGGAGAACCACAGGAATAAATAGTGGTAAACGATAGCTCAAATTACATTTATTACAAGCAGCACCCCTGTAATAACCTGTAAGGTGGTCATGATCTTTAACTTTATAATTGTCAATGGTAAATTCATTTTTACATAAGAAACAATGAGTTGCATTTTCATGTTGAATTTCCTCTTCTTCCTCCATCGGTTTCATTGGTATGATATTTGTATATAATCTTTGTACATTTTCAGCTATTAAATATAAATGGTCAAGAAATATTGTTTCCACATTTTCACCACGATATACTAGAGGTTCTGAAGTTAATCCATATTGGTTTAAATGTTCTTCTGATAATGTTGATTTAACCATTAAACAAAAACTATTTGGTTTATGCATTTGATATTTGACACTTTTTCTAGCTTCACAATTTTCATCTTCTATAGGAATTAGTGTTGATTCAAAATCAGCATATACAACTATAGGGATACGATATTGATGATGAACTTTTTGAAATGTAATAAATGCTCTGCTTTCTGAAGGTAAAATAATTTTTGCTTCATAATTATTGTTACATAATCTTTTGTGCTCTTGTAACCATTCCATTCCTTGTCTTCCTTCTCGTTGGAAATTAAAACATCTTTTGCAGATCAGCTTTTTGTTTCGATTTTTTGAAAGTTGTTTATTAACAAGAGAGTCAAATTTCTTTATATACACATAATGAGATACATCTCCTTGTGTTAGTAGTAGTAAATCTGTATGATCTGCTAGCTCTTCTTTAGCAATACGTAAAGGATAAACTTTATTTGAACTATCTAATCCAAAAACATTAATAGATGTGCCGGGATTTTTCTTCTCAAATTTTGATATATCTTTTAGTGATACAGGATAACTAATTCCTTGAAAGTTATATCTATATCTTTGATTTTATAGTGCTGGTTTGGTTCATTACAATGATTTGGTACAAATTTACATGTCATCGCATATCTAAAACATTCGTTATCTTGATTTTTCACATTAACACATGATCTTGTATCCTCAATTATTTTTGGTAAACGAATATAACTAGATCCCATTAGTCCATATCCATGTTTATGAACTCTTATATCTAATCCTTCAATACTTATAAGACTCCACCCTGATCCTCGTCCTTCATGTTCCTGAATTTTAGTTAATATTTCTTCTATACATTTTTCAACTATTGAATCAATGTCTGAACTTCCTATGATAGTTTGATTTTTAGTTATAAATCCTCTTGGTGATAATTCTTCTTGTACATTTATAAACATAGCTTCTAGTAGTAATCCAAATTTGAGAAAATTTAATCTTTTTAATTCTTCTTTTAAAGTTCTACTGATGATTGGTTTTGCTTCTCTAATAAATTCTTCTAAGTTTAAATCTTCATTTTGAATCTTATGATGCATTACTACCTTTCCGGGTAAAGCTGATACTTGTAAATTTGGTAAAGTTGTTGTAGGTCTTGCTGTTATTTCATTTTGTTCTTCTTGTTCTTCTTGTTCTTCTATGTTGTTGTGAATTAGTTCCTTATGTATTTCTAACAGAATATCATCATTAAACGATTCCAAACATTTATCGCAATGATACATGTTTGGTGGTGTTCACTCTTCAAAATTTCGCCAAGAAATGAAATGAGCTCTCCCTTTCCTTCTTTTATAATAGTTCCCCCACTACTATTTCATCTTCTTCTTCTTCACTTTCAGAAGAAAACAAACGTCTTGGACAAAATATTAATCTTCTACAAACAGATTCTTCATTAGTATTCTCTATATGAATTGGAGTTTCAATATGTATTTCCTCATATTCAAATGATGACGAAGACTCTGATATTACTACATCCATATCCAAATTTTCATTCTCCACATCATTGGCATTTTCTTCTTCTGATGTTGTTATATCCACATCCATATCATTTATAGTTTCTACTTCTGATGTTTCGCTATTATTTTCATCTTCTTCCATATTTAAATCCTCTAATTGAATTTTATACAATATTTCAATCAGAGATTTCCTTGGATAATCGGTGTTGTCCACAGGAGCCATTTCCAGTAAATGAGGAATAACTGTTTTTGATCCGGCTTATATGATATTTTGCTAAGTATGTCAAGGTCATTTTTGATTAAGCGAGAACTGGGAATAGATCACTAAGCAGCATGATGATTCATTACTACAAAGTGATCTATTCCCCATTCTCTAAGAAGTGTCCAATCAATAACCAAAGTCCAAGTTCATTTTTTTTTGTTTTGTTTAATTTAAGTCTTTTACATCTTCTTCGTTTATTACACAATTTATAGGTTCACTGTTCGATGTTTCAATATGTTGTTTTATCTTGTGCTCCAGCTCTTCTATTCTTGCTTCCTTTATCATTAATTCCGATTGTAAGTAACTGATGTAATCAGCCGCCATGTCTACCGTTCTTGATCTTATTTCTCCTAACTTAACACCAGGAATCAATCTCTGTAGTTTGTAAAATCTCAACCTTATTCTTGACTCTCTTACTTTAGCCATTTCTCGAAATCTTTGTTTTCTATCTTCTTTGCTTGTGGTCAAGTCCATACTTCTGACAAGTTTACTTTCAGAGTGATTCCTCTATAGTAGGCTTGTCCTTTATACACTTTCCCCCACCATTTTCAATTTCCCCCACCCTACTAATGTAGGTCAAGGTCATCCAATATAACGCGAGAACGAGGAATAGAGCACTAAGTGGCATGTTAGTCCATTACCACAAAGTGATCTATTCCTCGCTCTCTATTCTACATCTACTTTTTTTTCATTTTACTATTTTATTATTTTTTTTTTTTTGTTTTTCTTGGGGGGAATGAGTGTTTACTTTTTACAATGTTCATTCTTCTCCTCCAACTTTTCAATTCTTTCTAACAATTCCAACAAATATGCATTGGTTGCTTCCAAAGTTTTTATTCTAGTACATCCCACTTTAATAGAGGGAACTGTTAACTGTAATTTTGTAAATTCTATCCTTTCTTTCTTGCACCTTTCTCTCATGTATGTGTTTTTCCTGATTCTTCCTGATTGAGCTGATATTAACTTATTACAATCTGTATGGGTCTTTGATACTTTAAATACTGATGTACAAAAATGAGTTGATGTTGTCGGCTGTTGATTTTCATACAAATTTTGTGTTGAAGTAGTAATTTGTTGATTTTCATACCAATTTACACTTGAAGTGGCAGGTTGCTGATTTTCATACCAAATTGAACTTGAAGTACTAGGTAGCTGATTTTCATACCAATTTGAATTTGAAGTACTAGGCTTCTGATTTTCATAACAATTTAAACTTGAAGTATTTGGTTGATGCCAATCCTCAGATGCCAATACAGGTGTTGTGGAAGGATGCTCCATCGTTGCATAGAGTGAATTCTGTTCTACAATTTTGCCGGTTTTATCTCATTTCCCCCACCACTAACTTGTACATTTCCCCCACCACAATAATTTTCTTCTTTTCACATTTCAAATTTTGTACCAGACTTCTAATGTTACATCTGCATCTTCTTCCTTCACATACTTAATAAATTCTGGGCTTCTTGAAGTAGTATTTGGAGTATTGAGGTAGTTCATCACCTTCACATGGCTTTCTTCATTATGGGTGTAACAAACTACTTGAACTAACATGTTACTATCTTCTTTGGATTTGATAAATTCTGCAACTGAGGTCCATTCCTCGTATTTAATTTTGAAATGCTGAACTTCAAACTGCATGTTGTTTGAACAAATGCTGCAACAATATTAAAAGTCTCTTCAAACAACCTGCGTTTATACATGTTCCCCCACCACTTTATAATCTCCACTCCTTTCCCCCACCTTCTTCATATGTAGAAGGGGTATTATGATTTCAATGCACTATACTTAATAAATTCAAACAAATTTTGTGCACAAATGTTACATTTTTTCTTAACTGTTTCAAATTTCATCACTTGGCCTTTTACAAGGTGAACTAATTTACCTCCATCGTCTTCAAATTGTTCAAAATCTAAAACAGATGCTTTTCCACAATCATGACACATTTGTGTTCCATCTTCAAAAATATAAGCAAGATAAATACCAAATCCACAATTGTCCTTCTTAAATTTGATGAGCATTTCACGAATTGGTTGAGGTATTTCACATTTATTTGTTCTTATTATATGATGGTAAAGAAACCCATTATTAATAATTTGTTGTAAACACAAAACTAACAAGCTGTCCATAGTGTTAGACTTGTACTGAAAGTTATATCCATAACTATCTCTTTATATGCTCTTACCCCCACCACTTTTATGTAGGTCAAGGTCATCGGATATTAAGCGAGAACTGGGAATAGATCACTAAGTGGCATGTTATTACATTACCACAAAGTGATCTATTCCCTATTCTCTAAAAGGGGTGCTGATAATTTAGATTCCTAAAATTTCTTTTCCTTCTTCTTCACCTTCTTGAACAGTTGTATTACCAGACATGTGTGATATTAATTTCTTCAATTCTCGATTTTCCATTTCTAATCTTTTCAATTTTAGATCTCTTGCTTCAACTTGTAATTTCAAAAATTTGATATAACTTCCAGCCCAGTGGAGAGTTTTCAATCTTGGTGCTCCAAGTTCAATTCCTGGTATTTGAAATTGTAGTCTATTGAATTCCATCTTCATATCTTCTCGGTCTTGTCTTTCTTTTTCTAGTCGTTTTAATCTTTGTTTTTCCCTGAAGGAAGAAGTCGGATCACAAGGTACATGATGAAACATTTTGATCAACAATTTCTCGAAGAGTGAGCTTCTACACAGATAGTCAACACATTTATCCACATTCCCCCACCAAATTTAAGTCAGTAGTGGGGAGATGCCAATGGTGGGGAGACGTCAGTGGTGGGGAGAGTTATACTAATGTAATGGTTATTTCTACCGTTACACTCGCTCCATTCTCGAAAAGATATTTGTAATATGGTTCTGGATATTGTTCTCTTTCAGATCCTGCATGTTCTTGAATAAAGTCGAAAGCCAATCTTTTTGAATAATCATTATGAAACACTTCTCTCACACAAACAAGAATTTTTTCTTCCAAAAATTTTACTTGAACTAATGGTATTTTGCTTACATCGTCCTTGTCCATGATGGGTAGCTTGTAGGTAAAAGTATTAGGTGGTAGTTTTTGTGGTTTATCGAGTAGAGAACAAAATTTTCTGTACAATTTCTCCTCAATGTCTGGAAAACGATGTATATCAAACAGATTGTAGTATGAAGGATCAAAAGGTATTTTACGAAACATCTTCAGTCACTAGTCTCCCTAAGACTGATCTCCTGCACAAATATTTAACACATTTATAAACATTCCCCCACCAACTTTTAACTTGTGGTAGGGATATTTTTCCCCCACTACTTCTTCAAAATGGTGGGGGTACCTTAGTCCAATTCAGATTCAGATTCAGAAGACAGTAAAGGTGATATGGGTGATTCCAACGATGAATCCAATATAAATATTTCAATAGCTTCCTTAATTATATCTTCATCACTATCGTTTATCATTTCTTCAAATATTTCTTGTTCAATCTGTACCATTTCTTCCTCTTCCATCGTAGAATCATTATTAGTTTCATTATAATTTTCCTCTATGTTTTCTTCCTGTATTTCATTTGTGCTTTCAAAAACATCTTTAACTTCAAAATAATTAATAAATGGAGTATCTTTAGACAACATGTTTATTTACTACTTCTTTTACTTCAAATAACAAACTATGTATCGCTTACTTAGTCTTATATATACTCCTACCCCCACTATTTTTGCAAAACAAAGAAATGGGAGGGGGGTTAGTATCTATTCTTCTCTATCTAGGTTATATTTCATTGCTGTCACATCTACTATAATTTTCTGCTCTTCAATTTTATTGCGAATAAATATTGTCCAAGGAAATAGTTCATTAATATTGTTAATTGTTACTTTTATACTATACAAAATTTCAAAATGTTCTACTAATGAAACAAAAACAATAACTCCTAGCTCATTGTTTGCCATAATTTTTTCTTCAATTTTTATCCGTAAGTTTGTTATTAAACTCCATATATTAATATCATTGGCTATGAAACCATCAAGTCTGGTAAGCATCTTGATGCCGCAAGGTGTGGGTACAGACTAGAAACTTGGAGGTTCATAGCCTGCCTTTTTATCAATTTTAAAAATGGGGAGGGGGAAGGAATAAGGATTGGGAAGGGATAGGGTGTAGGGTGGGGGAAAGGTAATTTTGTTATTACACTACTTGTGCAAGAAAATAGCCACCAGTGTCCACACCTTGTTCATAGCACTCCATCATAGATTGTGCCCACTGCAACATGCGGTCTCTGTCATTTGGTGTGACAAGGAAAGAATGACTATCACCATACAATATAAAAGAGTCAATTCGTATATAACATCCTAAATTTAACCATTTATTAGCTTCAACCAAAAATTTTTCTATTGTATCAAATGGAAATTGTGGATCAATTGCTATAACTTTACGTTCTTCACTAAGTTCAACACTATAATCATCATCGTCTTCACTCTCACTCTCACTATCATTATTTAAAATGTCTTCAGGTTGTAGAAAAACATCGGAAATTTCAGAAGAATTAAAATGGTAATTCACATTAGGAGGCATATTTGCTGTGATGTACTTGACAGCACAAAGTGCAAGTACAGACTAAAAACCTGAAGGTTCATAGCCCGCCTTTTATAAATTTTAAATATGGGGAGGGGGAAGGAATAAGGATTAGGAAGGGATAGGATGGAGGTGGGGAAAGGGTAATGTGGTTATTAAGCCACTTTCCAACTATGAATCCAATATAAATATTTCATTAGCTTCCTTACTTCAAATAACTAACTATTTATTGCTTACATGATAAAATTTCAATTTCATTAATTTCATTTTCACTGTCATCTTCACTGTCATCTTCAATTTCATCTTCACTGCTACTATCCATATTTTCTATCACATTTTCTTCATGTTCAATTTCATCTTCACTGTCATTTTCTTCTTGTTGTTGGAAATCATCTACTACATCATCTTCAGGTGGTTGAAAAACAACAGCGTTTTCAGAAGGATTAAAGTTTTCATTAGGGTAAGGAAGCATTTAAAAAAATAAAAATATTAAGACTGGCAGAAACAAAGCAACAAGAGCGGTGGAAGAAACCAGAATGAAACACTAGCCATAGCCGGCTCAGCTTTTATAACGGTATGCAAATGAGAGGGGTTACCAGCCGGTCATGACCGGTCATTGGTCCAGGAGGTGGGGGAAGAAATGGTGGGGGAAGGGGGGGGCTCCATTTTTTTCGGGGGGGGGGGCTCCATTTTTTCGGGGGGGGGGGTCATTGACCTTTCAGGTCCGGTCATTGACCCTAAGGAATGGGGACGGACACAGAACCCTCCTTTGCTTACTACTACACGGATCAAACTAGCCATGTAGCAGAACTTATTTCTGCTAAGTCGCATGTAAGCTAAATAGCTTACATCCCTAAATTTAAGTCTTAGGTGGCCCTGAAAAGGGCCGTTTGGCTGGGTTTGGTGGACTGCTATGGAGCTTAAGCCATAAAAAAATAATGGACTTCACTGTTGTTTTCCAAATGGATTTCAGCAGGATCGGCTTGTATAAACTTGTACAAATTAAGTGCGCAAATATCGCATTTTTCTTCTTCTGGGATGATAAACTTGTATGACAAGTAAGATTTGTATTCATAAATTCCACCATCTATTATAAAATCCAATAATCCATTTCCTATTGCAGCCGAACCGCATTCTGGACACATATTTGTTCCATCCATAAATTTATACTGAAGGTAATGAAAAACTCCAAAATTTTCTTTATAAAAAGAATACACTTCTTGACGTAGTGTTAGTGGAAGGTTTGCATCTTGAAATGCAAGTTCCACCAACACTATATTTGAAACTATCTGTCGCAAACATAATTCTAATAGAGTAGGCATATTGCGGTGGTGGCCTCACGGATTGGAATGAAGACTCTGGAGTAGCTAGTGTAACGGTTAGATGTAGGTAGACAACCGGTCATGACCGGCCATTCACCCAGAGGAGTGGTAGGGGAAGGAGTGGTGGGGGAAGGAGTGGTGGGGGAAGGGGGGGGGCTCCATTTTTTCGGGGGGGGGGGGTCATTGACCTTTCCGGTCCAGTCATTGACCCGAAGGAATGCAGACAGACACAGAACCATCCTTTACTCACTACTCACATGAAAGTAGGTCACGAGACTTAGAGTGTTAAAAAATAATGGGGGAGAAACACAACGCTATAACGCGTTGTGTTTCTCCCCCAGTATTTTTTTAAGCAATAATTTGGAAAAAGCTATGTGAATTTACTTGCTACGCCCCCACCTTGTAATACCATCCAGTTTGTGTCTGAGGAGATAGTCTTTAGAGTCTAACTCATAAACGGATTTCTCTTTGCGCAAGGATTCAATCACTTTAATATTATATCTTACGCCGTTACAAGTTGCCAAAATGTGTTCGTTGTCAATAACACTTTCAAAAAAATAGACACAACCTCTCTTAAGCCTATTTCCTTTCACACCAATAATTTTGGATTGGTATTCAACAGTGGGGGTTTCTGTCACTTGTGGTTCAGAAATGTGTTTTACGACATGTACACGGCAAAAACTTTCGTTTTTTACACATTTCCTCCCACAAGGTGATCCTTTCTTAATTCCCCTAGTAAGCATTTCAGGGCAAGTAGTGGGACGGCTAAATGCCCTACGACGCTGTTCTTGTAATAATTGAAATTGCTCTGAAGGAGCGGGTTTAGGAGTAGGTTTAGGAGTAAGTTTAGGAGCTGGTTTAGGAGCTGATTTAGGAGCTGATTTAGGAGATGATTTAGTAGCAGGTTGAGAGGATTCAGTTTTGTGATAAATATGATCTTCAGGTGTACTAAGTGGTGGGGTAGGAGGCAATGGTGATAATGGGATAATGGGTGTGCTAAGACGATGAACAATGGTTTCAACGGAAGGGGTATTAGGATGGTGGTGAACTGGCTTCTGCGGTGGCGGCATAGTAGTTGATGGTGGTGCGGAGTCCTTTGAAGGCGAAGGCGAAGGCGGTGAAAAAATACTACGAAGTCTAGAAGTGTTGGTTGGCGGAAGAATAGCTCCAGAAGTTGAAGGTTGAGATGCAAGTCGGTTCTTGTAGCAATCAGGAAGGTTTTTGAGGCGAAGAGTTTTCTTAGGTGCAGAAACAGCCGTAGTAGATATAGAAGTCGAAGTAGAAGTAGTAGAAATAGTAGTCGGTAGAGAAGACATGGTTATAACTCCAAGTTCGCAGCGTAACGTCTGGAATCAGAATGAAACACTGGCCGCGGCTGGCTCGGCTTTTATAACGGTATGCAAATGAGAGGGGTTAGCAGCCGGTCATGACCGGTCATTGGCCCGGGAGGTGGGGGAAGGAGTGGGGGAAGGGGGGGGGCTCCATTTTTTCGGGGGGGGGGGGCTCCATTTTTTCGGGGGGGGGCTCCATTTTTTTGGGGGGGGGTCATTGACCCTTCCAAAAGTGGGTCAAGGTCATTCAAGATTTATAATGATCCAAGGTGATGGGAACAGTAATACTGTTCCCACCACCCTGTTTGCCTAGCGGTTCCCACTCCCAACCCACTAGTTACGTTCTGCAAGGGAGGTCCCTGGGCCGTCCGCATCAAAGCGTAACTTCCCGTCCGCATCAAAGCGTAACCATTAATTTCAGGGAAACTGGAACAGTTAATGCAGAAACGCAACTCTAACCCCACCCAAACTAATCCTACCCATCATATTCCTAAACAAAATGCAAAAAAAAAGTCCGGCTTGCGGATGTCCCACCCATTTTAAATGAAGTTCAACTGAACTTCTGAATTTACAGTTAATCTACCCCCTAACATCTAGCTGTAAGGCAAAACAAACATAAATTATTAGTACCAACACATCATTATTAAAAACCAAATAATTCAACACAACCAAATACCATCATTATTCTTAAAATTAATACACCTTAATGCTAAACACCTCTTAAAATTAATACACCTTAATGCTAAACCCAACTTATAACTAACATCGCAATGCGCAAATTCTTTCTTAAATTAAATACAACTTACAACTAAAACACACACACATACTACATTAAAAAACGCAACATAGTTTAAGAAGTTCAAATATATATAGGCCTACTATATATTTGAAACCTCTTGCTGAATCGCCAACAACCTTTCGCTATGAAAGTTTGTTGGCGACTGACGCAAGAATTGGGCTCCTATCCCTCCTCGGTTCTTCAGTAGTGGGAGAAGTTGTTTCACTCCAGTACAGTATTCAATCCAGTCCAGTTGACACCAGTGTAAAAGTAAACCAGAAGAGTGGGGAGCGGCGCATGCGCAGCGACTCAAAAACCAAGGTTTGAGGTTAGAATTATCCAAGTGAGGTTAGAATTATCCATGGTAGCTGCCATGTTTAGTTCGGTGACCGGGTGACCGGTCATTGGCCTGAAGGAGTGGGGGTAGGAGTGGGGGAAGGGGGAAGGGGGGGTGCCCATTTTTTCGGGGGGGGGGAGGGGAGGGGGGGGCGCCATTTTTGGGGGGGGGGGTTCATTGACCTTTCCGGTCGGTCATTGCCCCGAAACCCCCTACTTCTCTTACTACTCTGGTGAAAGTCGGTCAACCAGTCATTTGCTCGGCATCTGCCGCCATCTGACTGGAGTTATTGCCTCTATAAAAGTGGGTTGTTTATCGCGCCACAAACATTCATTGCCTTGCATCCGCTCAGTCATCATCTCTCATTAGTTTTACGTTATGACTACTTCGTTAACTAGGTTTGAGGTTAGAATTATCCATGGAATAGACTTCGTTACTTTTAGCATTCATATTGTAGGTTAATTCTAACCTACAAAATTACTACTCCGGCGTTTTGTTTTAATTTCTTTTATACTTCATTTTATATCTCAGTCTTCTTTTAACTTCTGAATGTAACACATCGGTTATAATGAATGCACAATGTTTAAAATTAAAGCTTTTGCGAACACAACACATATTACGAACTACTTCTAAACCTTCAATTTCAAAGTGTAAAACTAATTTAAAAAGAGTTAGAAAGAAGTACAGTTTTAATCCATTATACTCTTCCACAACTGCTCAGGTTAATGTTGATGATAGTGTCATTTACGACATTTTGCATTATATGTTACACTTCAATAACTTTCAACTTGTTACACCTATCGACTGTGTTAAACAAGTTTTTTTATTTTACCCCCACTATTCCCTATATAAGGGCCCCAACAATAATTCCTACTTCATTATCTTCTATGCTTTTAAGCTGACAACATCTCCACTCTAATTTGTACTACAATAACAATGGAGACCAACCAAGAAAATGTTCAAGTTCAAGAAATATCATCAACAACTCATCCAAGGGAAAATCCTTCTACACCTTTTCCACTTTTATTTCAGAATTTGTAAAATTTATTTCAGTTTAGTATCTTTAATTTCAGATATTGTTATTTTTATTTCAGTTTTAGGCTAATAATTTTAATTCAGAGCGTACCATTTTAATTTGAGAATAGTCACTTTCATTTCAGAACACATTACATTTATTTCGGAATAGATCAAATGTATTTCAGTTTTAATAATTTAAATTCGGAGTGTATCATTTGAATTTCCGAATAGTCAATTTAATTTCAGAACATATTATTTTTATTTCGGAAAATATGAATAGTATTTCAGAAAGAGTTATTTAATTTTAAGAAGATGTCGAATGTACTTCAGAAACATGTAATTTGGAAATATTTTCACTGTATAGACTTTTTTGTGTCAAATGAAAACGGTTCTTTTAAAATTAAAAACATAATCAATTTATCTGGTGGTCGTTTTCTTTACCGTATTTCTTGTTTCTGAAATAAAATTAACTATGTTAATCTGAAGCATAATTTATTATTTCTAAAATACAATTTACTATTTCTCAAATTACATTTATTTATATGAAGTTCAATTTAAATTATCTGAAATGAAAATCACTAATCTGAATTTAATAGTTTGCTTTCTGAAATACAATTTACTATTTCTCAATTTAAATTTATTAATATTAAATTCAATTGACAATCTCTGAAATGAAAATCACTAATCTGAATTTAATAATTTGTTTTCTGAAATACATGTAACAATTCTAAAATACAAATGATGTTGTCTGAAATCAACATGATTGTTTCTGAAATAAAACTGGAAAAGGTGTAGAAATTCAACTTCAACAACTCCTCAGAACCCTGTACAAATTCCAGATGTATCTTCTACAACAATAAATGATGTAGAAGCTATTCTTCAGTCCCTTGTCGGTTTCGACTGACCTGTATGACAATCACCTATAAACTGAACTCTTAATAGTTCAGTCTTTTTTAAAACCCCCTCCATATGACCTTGAAGCAATTATCCCCTCTCCTTTATACACTAACTCCTACTTCAAAAATTAACACCATCTGCTCACCCCTTCTCCACCCCTTCATTTGATTTAGCCTCTCCCCACCTGAAGCTATATGGCATGGCATATGGCGACAGCAACTGATTTGCCATCTGGCCGATGGCAGCTGGCCGGCAGCGGCTGGCAAATGGCACGACTTCCGTTTTGAAAGTAACCAAACCCCACTACTAGTGTGTTTCGTGTTTTATGTGTTTTGTACATTTTTTAAAAACTTGACATGAAGGTGTGGGGGTGGGACTAGGTTTATTTCCATTTGTTATGTCGATTAGGATTATCGTACTATGGGAAAAGGGTGACATACAGGTTCAAATTTGTCTAAAATCGGGGTTTAGGCTAATTCTAGACAAATTTGAACCTTTATATTACCCTTTTCCCATAGTATGATAATCCCAATCGGCACATAACTACCTAATGGAAATAGATCTGGTCCCACACATTCATGTCAAGTTTATGATAAAAGTCGGACGTTTCGTTAACGGGTTTACATGTAGTTGCGAAACAGAAAAAAACATGCATCATGTTTGCGGATGATAGACAATTCTCTTTCCAGTATCTACAACACCCAAAATTGAAACAGAGGAAACCTTACAACTGGCTTCAGAAGTATGCTCTTCACTAAACCTCAAGATAAATAAAACTAAAACAGTCAATATAAATTTTTCAATAAAAACCATACCTACTAGCCTGCAGACTACGAGCTCAACATCAATCACAACCGTATCAGAAACAAAATTCCTCATCTTGGGATCATCTTGGGTTAAAATTTGTCCTGGCAAAAACATATTGAAACTATAGAAAATAAGCTGTCATCAGCACTTTTCACAAGAAGAAAAATACGTTTATTAACTCTCAAGAAAACACGACTTTCTTTTATATAATATATAGACTAATAAAACTCAATAACAACTAATTCTTGGCTACAGCTAGTGGCAACAGTGCAAAAACAGACAACCTCGTTCGCCCATTCTCCCCAACTCGTCCCCGCCCTCGGGCCAAGTCAGTCACAGCCAGAGCCAGTGCAGTGGCAATGAAAATGCTTAAGGCCTATTTTGCCAGACGCGTCTCGTGCGTCTGACGCTCCGCGATGATCGCTAGAGCGATGATCGCTCAGCGTCGATCGCTGGGGGCTATTTTGCCAGACGCGTCTATTCGTTGCGATTATTAGATCAGTGAGTGGTTGTCTAGGTGGCGTAAGGAGTGGTGTTGGGGCTGTTTGTAAAATGAGTACCGGTATTTTAAAAAATGAAGTATTTATTAGCTGAGGAGGTAGCTAATTCTAGAAATGCTGTGTGATCCCAGGGAAGAAGTGCATTATGTTTTTAAAGAAATCTGAAGAAGTATATTAACATAAAATATTAATAGAAAATCACCTACGTTCTGATGAGTCCAAGTTTTCTGAGTTTTTCAGGCTTGATGTTACACAGTTCAACACATGCAAAGTTTAATCGAAAATTAGTTGTATACGGCATCCTTAATAAAAACCCCCATATCCCATAACAGCAGAAGAAAAGCTTGCTCTAACTTCATGGTAAGTTTTAATCATGTAGAAAAAAGGATAATATATGCACAAAATTTCAGCCTTCTTTCATTTTAATAATAAAAAGAAAGCACATTTTAACCCATGGATCAAAAGGTTTTGAACCTTTTAGTTTAGTTAGGAAAAAATAATAAATAACAGCACTTTCGGAACATAGTTTTTATACAGTGTAACTATCAAACCTAATTGCAATTGGGAAAAGTAGCAAAAAACCCTCAAAAACATTAATTATTAGAAAGAGTTCTTTTTTTAAATGCTGTTATCAACAAATTACCTCTCAAGGTATCTAGACGAAGGTTTGCATCGCTTTCCTAGTGAGAATTGTGTCCAAAATTGACGTTGGCTTCACTTAATATACCCTATCTTCCACCAATAGACGCGAGCGACTGCGTCTCCGTCTGCTCTAGGAGCAGAGGGCCGCGTCAGACGCTAGCGGCTCAGTTACAGACGCTGGCGGCTGACGCGATAGACGCGTCTGGCAAAATAGACTAACCTGAAACAATGTAAAGCAGAGGGCAGCGATTGACGCGGAGCGATCATCGCGGAGCGTCAGACGCACGAGACGCGTCTGGCAAAATAGGCCTTTACCGCTCGCTTTTTTCTCAGCAATTACAGCATTCAAGTTATTTAATGACCGCTTGTTATACTTTTATCGTTGACCGACAATTAATTATAATGTACCAAACTATCATTAAGCAGTATGGTAACTCATTGTAAAACCACTAATATTTTCCAAAATGTTTTTGTAGCTATTACTGTAACATTAAAAGCTAATAGTGACTGAATATGACTTTTTTATTTGAGGTGCGCCCCTTTGCAACTTGCGCCCGTAAGCCCGGGCATACTGGATGTTGGGAAATCCGACCCTTTTTCTAAACAGTATGCGCTGATATCTCCTTTACAATGCACAAGAGCTGATGAAAAAAAAGGAGTAGATGTGTTTTTTTCTAATTTTTTGTAAGTAACGTCTATTAATAATTAGTAATTAACGTCTATTGATGATAATTTTTATGCGCAAACTTTAGGTGAATTTAATGTTGGATGGAACTAATTGGAAGAGTAATACATTTTAATAATAGGAAGAGCATTTCAAGTGCATAACTCCGGACAGGCTTTTATGTGTACCGTAACACATCCCACAAACTTTTCGTATTTTAAGAATATTTGGATATTTTTGTCCATCGGTTTGCCTAAGGTATAATTCGAGTGGCAGAGATGCTGGACGTCAATAAGTCCGTTCCCCTCCCCTTCTCGCGCGGTCACTGGCCCTTCCCTTCCCTCGAAACGAAATCGTGAAAGTCAAAATGCATTATGGGACCGTTCTTTAAGATCAACAATAAGTGCACATTGCAACATTGAGACATTAAGACGTCCAACACAATCTTAAGGCTTTATGGCAACCATTAATTATAAATTTTATCGACTTTCCCTATAGGGAATGCGTTATTACGGTAGTAGTAATGGTAAGCCCTAAGCCCAGGACCATGATACTTTTTAGTTTTGAGGTCCCTGGAAGCCAAAACAATATTCGTTCTAATGTATAAAATGCGTATCCTTAATATTATAAATGTGAATGTCCTGTTGTTTGTTAAGCCGCGTCCTCACTGGCCGAACATGTTCGCTGAACAAAGTTCTTCCGAACATTTGCTTGTTAGTTGCTAACCTTTTAGAATGGAAATCATATGGCCGGTTAATTGATCGTTAAGAATGTTTGATGATTTTTGTGTTCGCCGAACAAGTTCGCCACGAATGTTCGCCCAGTGCGGACGCGGCTTTAGACTTTCACGCGCAAACTACTCAACCTATCATCATGACACTTTGTACACATATTATTGGAGGTATTAGAAGTAACATAGGATACTTTTAATTAAGAAAAAATTATGTTTTACGAAATATTAAAATAATTTTTGTATAAAATATCTGAAAATCTATTTTATGTTTTTTTATTGGTAGCTAAGAAACAAGTCCAATGAAAATGTCCAATATTAGCGGAGTTTTATTATAAACTACGGGGCCCGTGCGCAAATTGCGCATTTTGTAACTTTTGTAATTTTTAGTTTAATAACTCACATTATAGTTAAAAACTATTGATCTATTTACTTCAAAAATACTTCCAAACTATTAATCTCTATTTTTGTTTACAATCTCTCTGAAAAATTCGTCTGAAAGTAATCAGCTGTTAAGTTACAATTCATGTTTTGTGTACAACCAACTCGTTTTCTTCCTCCCTCAATTTCTTACCATTCTCACACTAGCCCCTCTTCAATTTCTAATGATTCTCAAAGGACTTTTCAAGATAACCCTTCAAGTTCCAAACCCCGAAAAATCCCTACTCCACACATAGTTTCTCCTAATTTCACTCACAGATACTACAATCAGTTCAGTAACCAACATGTTTCACCCACTGCCCCTGTATATAATCACTCTTCTGCCCCTTCAAACTTTGGTTCTGTGACAGTGGATGATGGTTTTTCGAGTTCCACTCAAAGTGAACTTGTCTCAATAGTTAATAGGTTTGTATATGAGAAGCTTCCGATATCGAATTTGATATCAGCCATACGTAAAATACTTATGAACTATACTGAGCCTTCACATACTGACGACTGCAGTAATACTAAAGCAAATGAAGATCAAGATCAGTAAAAGTTGTGTTACGCAAGTTTTCTACATCCATATTACTTTGACTTTGTGAATACCGCATGTCTCTTCTCAAGGGAAACGACTAGAAGATTTTAGAAGTTCTTTGCAAATTCTTGTTGTCTACTGACATCAATGTGTAACTTGTCAATTGTATCAATGTATAACTGTATCAATGTTTATTTAGACTAATCATTACTAATGTATAATTGTTCATGTTCCTCCAAATTGTATATAGTTACGGCAAGCCATGGACATATTTGTCATGTAGCCAAATAAACGATTAAAAAAAAAAAATTTATAAACATCGTACAATGAAAGTTGGTCAACATTTTAAAGCGCCCTCTAGAAATAAATCAAAGGCGAGGGGGGCGAAGCCTGAAACAATATGCCCTTTTTAATTAGGCCTACGATTCGCCCACGCGCTATATCCTAAGCTTTAAAATGACACCTCAATTTTAAAAATCGGTTCAGTAGGTCGAGAAAAAAAAGGACGCAACAGATGAAAAACTTATAGAAATAAGAAATACTAAATGGTTTATATATCTTACTGTCAAGTGATCCAATAGTAGTTGGAACACTACTGCAGTTTCAATCCATCAAAGAGATCTTCATCAGGTGTGCAGGTTGTCAAGGTTTCATTCAAACTCGAACTCGTCAAGTTATAAAAATCACACACGAATAAACAAATAAATGAATACAAACGATGACACGGACACATACGAAAACACAAAGAGTTCATTTTTCGTATATGTCTGTGTCATCGTGTGTATTTATTTTGTTTATTCGTGTGTGATTTTTATAACTTGACGAGTTCAATTAGAATGAAACCTTGACAACCTGCACACCTTTGATGGATTGAAACTGCAGTAGTGTTTCTTCTACTATTGGATCACTTGACAGTAAGGTATATAAACCATTTAGTATTAACTATAAAGTGATTCGGTTGG
This sequence comes from Neoaliturus tenellus, assembly GCA_030545055.2. Taxonomy (NCBI): domain Eukaryota; kingdom Metazoa; phylum Arthropoda; class Insecta; order Hemiptera; family Cicadellidae; genus Neoaliturus; species Neoaliturus tenellus. Next base: position 209,279 of record JAQYXR010000077.1, read on the forward strand.
CTAACGTCATGAGAAATAAGAAGATAGATAAATAACCAGTTGTTTGGAATTTTTTATCCTCAATGCGAGCGAAGCCGCGCGTAAAAGCTAGTATTGAAATATAGACGTATATTATGTCCCTTTCACGATAGGCCTAACACTCGAACGAAGCCTCCTATTTGATAAAATTTGGTACAGAGGTGTAGGGCAGCATTCATCAGGTTAAGATCGAAAACCAGCGTGTTCGAACTATGGGAACGGGGTTTTATAGGGTTCCACATGGGTCAAAAATGGTTTTTGGAATTTTCGGACCTCAATTTTTTTAATTCAACAATTTTAACTGAAATCCATTCAAAAGAGCTTGAAAGACAAATAATTTATTATTTTGAATTTTTAACCTGGTTTAACAGATTACGAAGAAAAGATTTACATGTAATTTTTATGGGAAATCAACAAACCTCTCTATATCACTTATTTATTGACATAACTTGATACAATTTGGTATGTACATTCTCTAGGTAGAGTGTAAATTACCTTTTCTCACAACACCCATATAGCGGCAATCCGATATACTCACACCCCATGAAATTTATGGGGAAAATAAAAAATACCAGAATTTGATACGATTTAGTGTGTACCTGCACTGGGAAGGAATTATCGTCTATTTGCCTAAAACACCCAAATGGCAGCAAACCTTCATCCTCAATTCCATTGATGTACAAGGGGAGAATGAAAATAGAAAATTCCATTGCAAATTCGCTTAGCAGGCTACGCAGGTCTGCTGCGACTTGGATATTTTATCTTTATTTTTTATGTAATTTTAATTGTAATTTACAAAAATGTTGAAATAGTAGAATTCAATAAGAATTTATGGCAGATGCAAATCTCGTTATTCGTCATTATTTGGTTTTCACGTCCCCGAAAATAGATTTTAGGGTGTCATGCGGATCAATGATTAGCACTGTTGGGTACTGAAATTTGATTGGGATACAAAGTGCAACTACTGTAGTAGTATCAGTTATTGTGGAGTTCTCGATACATTTATAGCACACGTAGTCAGTTCAGCACAGTACCACCCAAACAACGCCAAGGCTCCTGTCTACCCCTGGCGCGCCATCCAAATGCAAGGATTTTTTAGAATCGTCTATCTCCTGCTACATTCATTCAGATAGATATATTAAAGAAGAAGAACTGTACTTATTTTCCTCGGTTACACTTTTTTAATTATTTAACCAAAACCATTGAAAACTTGAGTTGAAAGATGGGGAAACAGATTGTTTAAACAGTGATATCTGAAATTAAAAATTTTATTAAAAATTTCTATAATCGCAAAAAAGATTTGTCTTTCTTTGCAGAAGTTAAACTCGAGTTTGTGACATGACCCTGCCTAAATGGGCAATCGGTAATCCCTCAGGTGACCTTGAACCAGCACAACACCAGCAATTTGACACTACTGAAGAACATATCTATATCTTAATTATTTAATTTAAAACACGGATATCGTAAACCTCTGCAGCCATCAAACTTGTCTAGCGCTACGCACGGCCCCGGGGCGACATTCGATAACGTCATGAGTAAGATATTCGCACAGAAAAAGTCCTTTTTCTGTGATATTAGGCTCAGTAGAGCTGAGCCTTAAAAACGAACTATAGACATTTTGGTGTTAAAAACATTATAGTATTTATTTAACAGTTATTTCTTTGTTACTTTAATTTTTTTACAAAATTTGACGTTGTATTAATTTGATATTAAACCGTCTATTAAACATTTAATTGATAGATTTTACACAAATATCTACTCTAGATTGCGCACATTATATGTAAGTTAAATGAAAATTAGTAAATATGTCAGATATTATTGATCGAACGCTCAAAAACTAATTTTAGGATGTACAACATAAGATGTTAAATCAATGTTAGGCCTATGTCATAGGTCTAACCTATGTTGCTTAGTCTACTTTTTGTTTAGTATACAAACGACCTAAATATTAAAGTAGTTATAGACAACCTTACAACGTCTATAAATTATAGAGACCTCAGAGACACAAAACGAATTATTAACACTTAGGTTTTTATTATTGGGAACAATTACGTAATTATGGACTGATATTGCAAAATATTCAATTCTACTTACAAATACAATTCAATCCTACAATACCGCAATTATTTATTTTTTATTATTGCTAGGTAGGCACTACACTGTATTTGTTTTCATTTGTTTCCATTTGTTTATGTGAACGCTGACGTTTTTTAATGGGATGGGAGCTGTCCAAACACCGCCGGTATTGTTACATATTATCTAGGTTGACCTTTTGTTGGATAGCATCAGCAATAGTCCAATGACATATCGCAAATTTATATATTATAAAGTTTCCTGAGTTTGAAAACGTTTTAACTACTGTATAAAAAAATACACCACCTGTATGACGATAGGAAAGTAGGCCTACATACGATAACCTAGGATATTATTATCATCGTAAAACGAGGGGGATACCGTAGCGGATTGAACATTATTATCTTTATCGCCAGACCATTTGATCGACTTTTATAGAAAAATTAGTTTTTGTCTGCTCGAAATAATGGACATGCGGTGCTTGTCAATCAAATGGTTCATTTTCATGACGTGATAGACTTTGCAAACCCGTCGCAGAACACGCGTAAAATAACATTATGTAAACAATGTAAAAATTTCAGTTTAGCTTTTCGTAAAAAAATTTTGATACGGTCTACTAGCCTATCGCCAACTAGTTGAATGATTGATAGTTAAAAAAAAATAAAATAATAGTAGGTACTAACATCTTTGCAGTTTGATTTGTCTCCTTAAACTTTAATTCATTAAAATGAAACAATGATCCATCAAACGCCGCGAGTCGATCATTGAGCCGCGAGTGGGTTGGCGGGAGGAGGAAATAAAGGGGGGGGGGAGTTATGATTATTGTGAAACGGCGGCAAATTCAAATCAGCTGATTCGTTCAACACATGTCAGCTGATCACTCACCAGGTATTTGGGCATCTTGTCGCCGATGTCCGTCTTCGGCGTGGTGTTCGCCCTCAGGAAGCTGTCCAACTCCGTGAACCAGAAGACACTGGGCACGTAGGGATCTCTCCCGAGCATCTTCGCCGTCTGGATCTTCTTCAACTCCTGGCAGTACGTGGACCGGATGTTTTTGATTTTGTTTTTCACGTCCATCACCGTCAGACCGGGCATGTCCATCGCGTACATTAACCGCTCGTACGCCTCATCCCTGGCCGTTTTGTTCTTGTAATCGGGCGAACTGAAGTCCCACAGACACTGGTTTTCGCGGTAGTTCCGGATGAAACGGAGCACCATTTCGTTGTCGAACGCGGGCAGCGAGGACGCCATGACGGTACGTTCGACTAGCACGACCGCCCGTCCACTGTAACTGCGTTCGGCTCGGTTCGTGCGAGTTCGTGCGGGTTCGTGCAAGTTCGGCGCTCGTACGATCGATGTCGGCTCGCTCGCCGGTCGCCGGTCGCCGCACGCGACGCGACGCAATATTGATCGACCACGGCGCCGTACGTGCCGCCGACGAACGCTGCGGCGCGGCGCGGCGTGTCGTGCCGCGCTATGTCCGACACGTACACGTACAGTACAGCCGGCGCGGCTTCGTGTTGCCTGATTGTTTTACAACGCTCTCCTTCTAACTTCTATAACTTAATCAAAATGTTCGTTTTAATTTCGAGTTAAATGTACAATCTAGTATAAAACACGTTTTAGTAAGGAGAATTGTGACAGATTAAGACATTTATTTATTTAATCTTATAGAATGATTCGTACAAGTAAATCCTTTTTTTTGCAGGATAAAAATTAAGATGTGAAAAATTAGAATATTTGTTTCCTAACTAAAAATTTGCTTAAAAACCTTGGACAATCATGTTTTATAACAATTCGAGAAAACACTTAAAATTGATTTTTTAAATTGGTAACATGATTATTTGAAGAACTTATTTTATTAAATGCAATTTGCTTTTTAACGAACTCGAACTTGTGTCTCAATGTTTTTGTCAATGAAATATGTCAAAGGTCGCAAATGCAGTTTGACGGTACTCTTTTATATACAGGGTAGCAAAAATTAGTGCCCTCCTACTCATTAAAACAAATTCTTTAAACTATAAAAAAATCAGGAAACATTTTACAGTTCAGTTTTTAATAGACAGAGTCAGTTACTACAGATAACGTAGCTGAGACGATGAGTAAATTTTACTAGTGTGTACTTGTTGCTCGAAATCTAGCAATTTAATGTGAACAATGGCATGCCATTAATAAAAATGTTACGTTTACATCCGAACAAGCCAATATTTTCATTAGTAATCACCTAAAACTACACTTCTTTACAGCTAAACATTAACATATGTTTAAAATGCTCAACCCAATCCCAATTTTATTACAATGTGAAAGTTTCAAATTTAAAATGATTGCAAGCACCCTTATTTTGAGTACGACCATCGTCAATTTTTGGCGAAAACAACTAAAGACCAAGGCTTATCTAAAAAAAACATGAAAATCGAATGAGAATTGTAGGAGGAGTTCCAATCATAAAAAACCCCTTGCGTAATAAACAAGACCAGTTAGATATGCCTTAGCAATATAGACATTACTGCACCAATACAGGCTATACTGTTCCACCACACACACTAGTGTGCGTATAGGCCTACATAAAATTTATATTTAAGTAAAAGAGAAATGATCGCAACTTTGCAATCCAATACGCCGCGCCTTAGCTAGGAGATTTAAGACAAAGTTTTATTCATTTTGACATAGCAATAGCATTTCTAACCTATATAACTTTGTACGAAAAAATCCTCCCTCAAAATCGTTGGCGTTTTGCAAATGGGATGACTATTTGAGGTGAAACATAAAAATGTTTTTTTTTTATAAACAAAAGCTGCATGATTACTTAATTATGGCTTTAAGTTTTTATTTCTAGATATATACAGTAGATAGACACCCAGTGGCAAGGACACGTCGCCAAGTCCCACCCAACCAAACAGTCTATATATATACACTAAGAATTGTACAAAATCAATAAATACATGAGTACCCTTTTTAACATTTTTATTTCACTAATACGTATTTCGACACTTAGGTCATCATGTGTACCTATGACCTAAGTGTCGAAATACGTATTAGTGAAATAAAAAAATGTTGAAAAGGGTACTCAGGTTTTTATTAATTTGGTATACTTCAATAGTAGCCCTAAAAAGTGAACAAACCTCAATAAAATACACTAAGAAATAAACAGTCAGTTTTCACTTCTCAAAATAGCACAAAAAGTACATAACTAATCCTGTTTTCCCTTTTATCGCCGGTTAATTTGATGGGTCAAAACATTAAAAATCGCTAAGCTTAATACATTCAAAACTCTCATTAAAGTAAAAGTACCAGGGGGACCGAGCTTAAGCTCGGTAAAATTATTACTTTCGTTTCTCACACAAAGCTCGTTCGCTCCGCTCACTCGCCAGGCGGAAGGTTTGCTGCACATTGGTATGATTTTCCTAAAACCACAGGTTAAAGATGTAACACATTGGTTTATTTTATCTACAGTTATCAGCTGATTTTTGTTCAGTTAAAAAATTTCCATAAGGATAACATGGGATCTTTGAAGGGCTCTAGCGCGAAAACCGGATTTTTCCCAGCTATGGGACCAGCTCCAATCGATTTCTGGTGGCCAAAACCCCCATATTCCAAAATTTGAAGGAAATCGTCGGAGCCGTTTTTGAGATAATTGTGCAAGCAAGCAAGCAAGCAAACAAGCAAACATTGCTCGTATAAGAGTAAGTACCAGGGGGACCGAGCTTAAGCTCGGTAAAATTATTACTTTCGTTTCTCACACAAAGCTCGTTCGCTCCGCTCACTCGCCAGGCGGAAGGTTTGCTGCACATTGGTATGATTTTTCTAAAACCACAGGTTAAAGATGTAACACATTGGTTTATTTTATCTACAGTTATCAGCTGATTTTTGTTCAGTTAAAAAATTTCCATAAGGATAACATGGGATCTTTGAAGGGCTCTAGCGCGAAAACCGGATTTTTCCCAGCTATGGGACCAGCTCCAATCGATTTCTGGTGGCCAAAACCCCCATATTCCAAAATTTGAAGGAAATCGTCGGAGCCGTTTTTGAGATAATTGTGCAAGCAAGCAAGCAAGCAAACAAGCAAACATTGCTCGTATAAGAGTATAGGATAAACTTATAGGATATACAATGCATATGCGGTCAAAATTAGCCTGAACAAACTTAGAAATGTGGTTTCTATATACACAAAAACTGTTTATTTTTTAACAGGCCTACAGTCTTAATCATTGATGGAATGTGCATTAAACCGTTGCATGGTCAGTGATTTTCAAAGTAAAACATACGCAGAAGAAACCTTTCAGTCCTGTAAAACAGCTATTATCTGTTGGCTAAGTATGTTTTAAAATAATAGTAGTTTTCATCACTAGGAGCAAAAGTGGGTCTTTTTGGTGCTCAATCGTGTTTTAAAAACGAGGCGCAGCCGAGTTTTTAAAAACGATTAAGCATCAAAAAGACACTTTTGCTCCGAGTGATGAACAACGTTTTTTATCATAATGCGAAATTGACTTTTGATCATTAAAAATTATAACTATAAAGATGTATTTTCGAGGTTATATTTACAAAGTTAGTAATATGCAGTGTTTACATTTATGTTATTTACAAACAATGCTCTTTATAAAGTTTGAATTTCAAAATTCTGCTCCTCAACATTAATAAATGAATAATAATATACATAGCAAACAGCTGACTTTTCAGTACTAGGACCTAAAAAATTCTCCAGATGATTTTTCAGTCCTAGGACAATAAAGAATCGGTTTTGGTACAGTTGAGAGAACAAAAAACAGGCTGATTTCGTGCAGAATGATAAAAAATTATAATATTTTGAGAGTCATCTTCACCTTTGGTCTAGTAGCCCATTGTTGCGCAGTCGACAATGTTAACCATACGGATTTTAATGCAAAACATGTCATTTCATTCAAATGTTTCGGACGCCGATTTTCAACAGATTTTCTTTAAACTTGGTAGGGTAAGTGTTTAGTTGAATAGTTGTATTAGGCCCCTCAAACCTCTAAATTTTGAAAATTTAACAAATATTACTCTCTGTGACGTCGCAAAGTAACTCGTTTCTTCTTAGTAATATTAATATTATGTAATGATAATAATAATTTGTCAAGCAGCCATGTTAAAGGTGATGCCACTGAATTTTTATGTAATTATATTTTAGGATTAGGCAAACTGTTAGCACCTTGTGTTTTTGGGTATGACAAGCTAAACAAAAAGATTTAGACGAAATCTACAAATATTTCGTACCTATATGAAAAATCTGAATGTGTAATCTAATAGCAATAAATAAGTTTAGCTAATGGTAATTATTCCGTTAAAGAAACGGTGCACAACATAACATATTATATAAAAAAGTTCGTTTAGATTCTCTCACGGCCCAATAACCTTTACATAGCATTTAGCTATTGTTGCAACTCAGGAATTATCTTCCAGTGTTGCAAGGGCAATAATTGTGACGCACTACGCATTTTTTTGCTTCTCTTCTCTTCACTTCACCAGATGATTCAGTGCAGTATGCTATGTGCAGTGGCCGACGCAGCATCTGGTTGTGATATAAATACAGAGAAATATTCTCTCACCCATTCTATTTCCTCCAAAAAATAATTTCCTCCTATGATTGAATGTTCTTACATTTAACAAACTGTCTCTATTAATTTCGTTTTTGAATAGCATTTAGCTTTGTCTAACAAGTTATATTTTGTTGAAAGCTACACAAAATCCAGAGAACGTATATTTGTTGAAATATATCGTAATATACTTTCAGACACTTATTTTCAAAACAAGTTTCATGACTAAGAGTTCTGGAATATTTTTTTCCTTTCCCGTCCCAAATAAACTATAGGCCCTACTGTACAGTAATACGTCTAAATTTTGACTCATGATGGACTATAAATTTTGTTTGATCTCTTAGTGAATTGCTGAACGTATACACATAAGTATGTAGCCTCTCAATACGATTTTTCGGCAAAAGGCGCCTCTTCTTTAGTAAAACCACATCCATTAATATCATTTAAGATATTACTCATGATTGTTACGACACTTACACCATATAAACCACGCTCAAGCGGAAACGCAATACGGCGATCTTGGCCTACTGATGGGAACCTCAATCAATAATTCACCAGATTTCTGGGGAGTCCACGCTGTAAGGACGAGTTGCTGAAAGTGTGATTCAACGAACGGAAGCCGGTGGACTAGGTCATGGCATTCGTGGTGCGTCAGAGAAAGTGCGTGATCAATTTTGCGTCGGTGGACCTAAAACTTTCTGGGTGGTTTATCGAGTAAAAATGACTAAAAATATGATTAGAAATTTGTCAAGGGCAACACCGTTGACGATAAATACTCGTGTATACATATTCAATGTAATACAATCTAATAACTATTAGCTGACATAAATGGCAAACAAATTAAGGGGATTTAATCTTTGGACCTAGTCATTGTGATATTTTAATCCCCATAGTATTGTTATCACTATGTTTTTACCGTATTTTTCAATATATCTACTTTAATGTTTATAACTTTTTTATCATTTTAGGAGCTTCACAAACTGTAGGCGAAACAAATCTTAAAAATAGCTTTTCAGTTTTTAAGCATACGCTATGGTATCTATAGATAGATTTTTTATCTATGCACCGGACTCGCCACCAATGTATACAGAACCGAATAAGTATAGGGACATCCTTAATGGGGAAGTGAGAACGCCGCCCCTGAAACACATAGCAAAAAACAGATAGCACCACCAAGACGTATTTTTTATTCAAGGATCATGCTGATTGGTTGAATGGAAACAGATGGCTGGAATAATTTTGCAGATGTTTGTTATTGTTTTGATTTTTTGTACAACAAATACCGGTACAATCATTTTGACATTTAAGAGGTAGAAAGAGCGCTTCCTGTGACAATAAGTAATCCTAGCATCAGCGCTTTATTTTACTCTGGTTTTCGGGGGCAAAACTAAAATTTTTTAACATAGGATGTCCCTACTTATTCGTTTCTGTATAGATTGTCGCCACTCGAATTGCATCCGGGCAGCCGTCGTAGTTGACACCAGCTCCACCAGGCAGCACTGGGCACTTTCTTAACTTGTTGCCTACTTACTCTTTTTCATTCGTTAGTTTGTATAATGCTTTTTCAATTTGTATTAAAAACCTAAATCACTTTTCCATCTATCTTTGTAAATCTATGTATAACTTCTATTGAAAAATGCAGTAGTTTCCAAAAAGGTGCGCGACTTTTTCTTCCATTTACAACATTTCAACCCAATATCCTCTGGAATGCCCTAGTTGTGGGGTTGACCTCTCGATTTTCAACCCCGTAAACCCTAAAAGTTACAAGATGGAGGACTTAACCCACTCTGCCTGCAACGTTCAGTGTACTTAAATAAGACTTTACTTAAAGTTAAAACTAATTATTAGTTTTAATAATGAAAATACTTTTCAATAGATCTTGATTTTATAAACAAAATACGGCACTGTCTACAGTAGTTTACAATTTTGAGTATTGCCAATAATCTTTTGACTGGGATATTTTCAATGTACTAATATGAGGAGTTATCGGCCTACAGTAGTGTGCACTGTGCAGTGTGTCACTCATGTCAGTATTCGGAAATGGCCTGACCACCGCCGCCGCCGCCCTTGGCCCGGTTGTGGCCGTGTTGTGCGGCCTCCGCCCCGGGACCTTGGCCGCGGACCCGACGTCACCCGGGGATCTCCCACACCAGCGGCAACGGTAGCTTGCGGTGCCATCCGTGTGTCATATCCGAGAGATCGACGGATACAAAATGAAGGTTATGTGAGTCATTAATCAACTCATGGTAACCCACCATCCCTAGATCCGAACTCTGTATCGTCGTTCCACCTAAGTTAAAAATGCAGTGATGGAAATTAACTGAAATAATATTCGCTATATAGTTTCCCACTCATAATTAATTATCTGCCTGACATAAAAAATTTGGGTCCTACAACTGGTTTCAAGTTTCCAAACTTCTTCGCCCCTTCACTGGAACTCTTCCAGAGACCATATCCATAGTCGCAAACGTTTCTATTTAGCAAAAAAACCAGCAGTAAATCGTATAAATGTTCTCTGAAAGCAAATTTTACCAAATTATTTTCAAGCTACAACCGGTGCAGGTGGACTGGGTGGGGAAGGTACAACCAATCAAGTGTTAATGAGGAGAAGTACAGACATAGACTAATCCAACTATTATAGGGGCAGTAAGTCCTCCAAAATGGGGGGAGCTGAATATACATTAGAAGTTTTGAAGTAGAATTGAATTCGATTAAAACTAAATTAAATACCAACTCTTAGATATTTTGTAGTTTTAATAATGTAAATTAGAATGTTAAGGAGGACTTGGGAAACCTTTATCTAATAAAAGAGTGCAAGTCCACTCAGTCTTATACAAGTTGTAATTTTGAGACAATACTACCGGTGTGTGCGGCTTTGACGATTTGCTGATGGTTAGAGCTGTATAATCGGTCGGCATTGTTGTTGTTGGAGCTAGAGCCAGCTGTCGTGTCATCACACACCCACGTTGGTCTCAAGGCTGAGCGTGGTCAAGACTGACTAACCTGCTCAACATTGCATCCTTTACCTTACCTCGCACGCATGCTGAGCCTAATATGTGCATAGGCGTGCGCACGGGAGGTGCCAGGGGTGCCACGGCACCCCCATTAGGTCAAGACTCGGTTTTTTTTAGCAGGCTAATAACAAGATTATAATACAATCAGGTAAATTGTGAAATAGAATAATTTGTCAAATGGAAACGATTTAGTACATGATGGATAATGGTTGTCTTTTTTAGCCATTCACTCAGTTTAGCAGCGTTTAACGTGAATTTATTTGAGACGGAATTACTGTATCACCGCACGCTCACCGCGGGAAGGTTTACTCCTTGGCGGCCGGTGGGTTGGCAACACTGTCTGTCAACCCGGCGCTTGACAGCAACAGTGCTGCGACAGCAGTAGCAGTGTTATGTTAACTTATGTTCGTTATTATAAGTTATCGCACTTGTGTAAGTTTTTTAACCGAAATTTGATTACACTTCATGATCCCGTTCTTAGAACAAGAACTGGCAGATAGAGTTAGCACAGAATCTATTATTAATGAGTTCAAGTCAATGGTGCCTTTCAATAGGCGGTTGAGTTTGTAAGACTGTAGGCTATAGCTATATAGATATTGATGGTGTCAACAAATTTCAAATGGAGTAGGCCTATGTCGTGCTGTGTATCATTTTGTAGCTCTTAAAGAACTTCTTACATATGATCCATGCCTCTATCTTTAATTCGCTAATAATTATGTTGTAGTTTAGAATATAAAGTACACAAATTAAAATATAGTATGTTAGTTTATTAATGTTTGATTATTGATCCTTGAGTGTCTAGTCTACAAAGAATTGGTTTAATGGGAAAGGGTTTCAAACTCAGAATAACAATGTGAAAAACAAACAAAAATACGCAATCTTAAATATATAAGGTATATATCTTGAAAAGCATTAAAATTCGTCATTTTGGCTCTAAATTTTCAAAAAATTTCCGGGGGAGGACCCCTGGCCCCCCTTTGGTTGGGGGGTATTCCATACCCCCCAAACCCCCCGGAGCATTTGGCACCCCCAATTCCAAGACCCTGCGCACGCCTATGAATATGTGCCTACAGATTTGTAAACATATCTGCAATGAGAAATTATGTCGTCTTGTTTGTTCGACGTGTTTTTCATGTTGATAATGTACTTGGGGCAACACCTTGTTGTTTAAGTGTTGTTGACCCATCAACAAAAGCCACAATTTTTATTGAATGCACGTTCTTTGTTTTCGGAACCCTACATTTCGTATATTGACCTGAGAAATCTGAGTTTTAAGTTCGTTGATGGCGTGTTTATTTACTGACTGCTGAAATGACCACTACTTTAATTGGGAAATAAGATCTGGAATTCGATCCTGAATTCAGGTGGCAGGAAGGTCAGTACCTAGTTATTTTTTATTTAATTGTATTTGGTATTGCCGTGACATTCTTTTGCTGCTTTAAAGTTGTCTGTGTTTTAGTATTCATCCATAGGTTCTTCTGCTGTGTCACTATAACAAAGTTCTAGGCTTTCCTTCAACCATTTAAGAAGAATCGCTACTATAATTGGAATTGACTTTTTATAATTAGAAAAATGCCTAACATAATTTTTTTGATTCAGGACATGCTATAAAAATAGAAAATATGAAAAATGTCATTTTAAAGTTTTAGCATGGTAAAAATTTTTTTAACTATGATTTTGGGTGAATTTCATTCATTTTCTAATCGATACAACTCAAAACGTTTTCGCAGGATTACAATGATTTTTACATTATTTTAACTAAAGGACATTTAAAGTACTAAAAATTTAGGCAGAATCAAGTTTATTTAATTCTCAAAACAATCTTATCAAATTTTAAAAATAAAAGGAAATTTTCTGTCTTTTTAATAATTTTACTTTTTGACCCTTGAAAGTTAAGACACAAATCTTGTTCGCTACATAAGTCAAGAGTAAGTGGTAAAAATTTAAATAAAACCCAACAAGTGCTTTTGAGGTATATTAGTTTATTCCGAAAAATGAAACTTTCGCTAAACAACATTTGGACAAACGTTTTTATTAAGAAAATAAGGCTAAATTTGTAGCTTTTTGCAATTTTATCATACTATAGCCGCCTTGAGGCCGTCTTTAATGAAGGCTATGATTATACTCTAAATTTTTTACACTGTTTTAAATCATAAAACTATTGGTCTTTACAACAGTAGGCCTACACAATGTAAAAAAATAACTTAGAAGTATGCCCATTTTCACATGAAAAAATCTTTCGGACACTTATAAGTTGGAAAATTAATTTCTGTTCTATTTTTCTTACGTACGTATAAGACCTAAGGGACAAAAATATTAAAAAAATTTTGGCAATTTTTTTATCTTTATTAGGAGCAAATCCAATTAATTAGATAAAAATTAGGATCCTGAAACGCCCGGAAGATTGTTACCTCAAACAACAGTGACGAAATTTCCAGGTTGTATTAAATTTTCTCATTTAATAGACCTATAAAACGTTAAATGTAATAAACACAAATGGCAGTTATTATGAAAATATGTCCTGCTCGTCCTGGCTCTCTGTCATCGTTATGGTTTATCATTCAACAATATCAATGTCACAATGTCACTTTTTTTATCATCATTACCACATCATCAGTGGTGTGATGGTAATCACCTTACCATAGCTTTGACTGCGCCAGTGACATTGTCGCCATGGGTCGGGGTCCAGCGGTGAGTGTAGAAGATAAACATTATAGGTTCCATTGTAACATTTTAAGATTCATTTTTAACTTATCAAATGAACTCTTGGATCAGTATTCTGAAAGGTCTCACTGTTGTTGATTAAATTGTTGTTGAAATTAAATCACCTGAATTTTTCTCAAGTCCCTTGTACTGTTATTTTGAAATTTGCACGAACATCTCTTTTACAGTTATTAATATATAACATTATAATGAAAATATACAAAATGTCGGACGTCTCAGCATCAAAACTTTTTTTTTTTAATGTTATTTTTAAATTTGTTTTTATTTTAACCCATATATAACTTATTCCCAAAGTTTTTCTACTTACTTCCGGGACACCCAGTATATTATTTTAAATTTCTCCTTAACGTTATCAATTCTTCATACAAAATGTAAAAAAATACAATCTTTAAATTTATGAAACAAAAACCAGTTTATTCACCATAACAAAAAACTTTGTTCTTCAAATAAACGTTGTGTTTTTAGGTTTTCGTACTTTTGCTCTTCGTCCTCCACGTTGTACTCAGCTCCCACTCAAGCTCTAAATCTTCCTCATCTTGTTCTTCTGCTGCAAGTCAATCACAAAGCAGTGACAGTGACAAGTCTTCAGGGCAATGCGATCAAACCTCATCTGCAACAAACTCCACCGACACTGACAATTCTTCATCCAACAACTCCACTTCTGGAGATTCGATGGAATCAACAGAGTCGTCCAGAGGATCAAAGTCTTCAGGTGGTTCCAGAAGTAACTCCAGATCATCGTTTTAATGTGCTAGTTAACCGGATTAATTAAAGCATGATAAAATTTTTCGATATCTTATATTATTAATTTCCTTGTTACTCAATTTTTAAGTAGTTTTTATAGTAACTAAACTTACAATCAAAGTAATTTACACAAGAAAACTAATATTAAAATTTGAACCATTAAAAAAAAAATGCATTAAAGAAAATTGGCATAACAGTTTTTATTTCAATGTGTTACAAGACATTGTCACGAAGCTTACCCAATGATTAGGCCTATATCGGAGGTAAAGGCATCTTTTAAAGAGTAGTCCAATTACACATTTAATAAATCTAAGTAAAGCAACTGGAAATTTCCAAAAGTTTTTTTTTTAAATTGCGAAATAAAATCCAATATATAAGTTGGGGAGAAAATCATTAATTAATAACTTTAGACCAATATTGTTGTTGAGTATAATAGATAAAATTCTATCAAAATGTGTAGATTCACATCTAAAATTAAATCTAACGAGAAAATATTATCTATTTGAATCAATACGGATTTCGAAAGGGAAAAAATACATCACATTGGGAAAAGAATAAAGTCATGGTAACGTTTTTGGATCTAGCTAAAGCCTTTGACTTGATTAATAGGAACATCTTGAGTCATCCTCACCCCTGTGCCAGTAGCCCATTGTTGCGCATTCGGCAATGTGAACCATACGGCTTTTATGCTAAAACATGGTACTTTATTCCCCTGTTTCGGAAACCGTTTTTCAACCGATTTTCTTTAAACTTGGTAGGTGTTTAGTTGAATAGTTATATTAAGCCTCTTATACCTCAAAATTTGAACATTTAACAAATATTACTCTCTGTAAAGTTGCAAAGTAACTCGATTTTACTTAGTAATATTTGTTAAATTTTCAAAATTTCGAGGTACCTAATATAACTATTCAACTAAACACTTACCAAGTTTAAAGAAAATCGGTTGAAAAACGGAGTCCGAAACAAGGGAATAAAATACCATGTTTTGCATTAAAAGCCGTATGGTTAAAATTGCCGACTACGCAACAATGGGCTACTGGCACATTGGTGAAGATGACTGACTCTTAATAAACAAATTACAACTTTTAGGTGTTAAAAATACGTCTTGGATAGTAAAGTATAAGAGTAAAATTTGTGATTACTAATAACCTGATGAAGATGATTCTTGACCAAAGAATTTAGTTATATTATTAAATGGTATTGTATAGTTATGAATTTTGATTGTAAAAACGTTTGATTAGAGTAAAGATTTTTGATAATTATAGTACATTTATTTTTAAACTATGAAGAAGCTATTTGATAATTTAAATTGAGCTCTCTCGCTGCATTCTAAGGAAAATCTGTTAAATTACTGAAGTAATATGAATTATATTGAAACGTCTTGTAGCAAATAAATATTAGTATGCTTGTCTGCGCATATGATAAACAAACAAAATAACAATAATCTTAAATTTTGTTATTTTGCTAAACCTTAAATATAAAATCAGATTATTGATACTTACAGCCTGAAGCAATCTTCGTTTTTTGGTTTGTGACGCGTTTCGCCGTTTACGGCATCCTCAGACTTCACAAACACACTTGAACTAATAGTACATTACACACACATAAATATCACCTTGCGGATCGTTAAGTTTATTTAAAATAGACATTGAATTACACACGCACAAATAAAGAATTCGGGGAGCTCCCATTACGGCCACACGGTAGAGGTTCGTGCACGGACTGGCTTGTTATCAGCAGATGATTATTTCTCCAGTGTTTGACTCAAGGTCAATGAACAGCTGATATGTCCCCCAAACCATGTAATGTAGGATGCTTTGTTTTCATAAAAATAGAAGTTCTGTTAAAAATAGGGTTTGATCTTGGTCCAATTCTCTCATTTAAAATCATACTATTGTTGTTTTTGTGTTCCTTATAAATTTCCAGTTCCTCAAGGCGCAATAATCGTTGTCCTTTTCTGGCGTGATGTAATATTGTCATATTACTCTCTACATCTGTATATGAATGATTATAGGCTACTAAATGTTCAGCAAATTTTGAACCTCTTTCGGGATGTTTGATAGCTGAGATATGTTCTTTAAACCTTACTTTAAATGATCTGGAGGTTTGGCCTATATAAAACTGGTTACATTCATTACAATCTAATCTATAAACACCAGAGTGAGAAAAACTGTCCTTTTTAGTAGATTTAGGCTGTAATCTATTTCCCATAGCTGATATTTATTTAAATCACCTTGAAAATAAGATCCTAAATGCCGATAACACCCATTCAAAGAAAGTCTTATACTGGCACAGGTACGTCGATGATGTTTTGGCTCTTTATAATGGGAATGTCAGACAAATAGATTTATTTCTCAATCACATCAACTCCTACCACCCCAAAATCAAGTTCACATCAGAAGTAGAAAACAATAAATCGTTAAATTACCTAGACTTAACGATAAAAAATGTAAATAACGCACATCAGTTCTCCATATACAGGAAGCCCACCCACACTGACATGGTATTACACACAACTTCCAATCACCCCCGCCAACAGAAACTCGCTGCATTCAGATCCATGTTATATCGCCTCGAAAATATCCCAATGCAAAAATGTAATTATAATAAAGAACTGCAAACCATCAAATTTATCGCTAACAAAAATGGATACAAACAAGCTGATATCAACAAACTCCATTCCACCATCAAATCAAAATTAAATAAAATTGACAAAGAACCAGTTGCTAAACGTAGATTCTCATCTGTTGAATATCACAACAAAATGGACAATGCCCTCACCAAAACTTTCAAAAAACATGATATAAACATAGCATTTAAAGCAAACAATAAATTGGGAAATAGATTACAGCCTAAATCTACTAAAAAGGACAGTTTTTCTCACTCTGGTGTTTATAGATTAGATTGTAATGAATGTAACCAGTTTTATATAGGCCAAACCTCCAGATCATTTAAAGTAAGGTTTAAAGAACATATCTCAGCTATCAAACATCCCGAAAGAGGTTCAAAATTTGCTGAACATTTAGTAGCCTATAATCATTCATATACAGATATAGAGAGTAATATGACAATATTACATCACGCCAGAAAAGGACAACGATTATTGCGCCTTGAGGAACTGGAAATTTATAAGGAACACAAAAACAACAATAGTATGATTTTAAATGAGAGAATTGGACCAAGATCAAACCCTATTTTTAACAGAACTTCTATTTTTATGAAACAAAGCATCCTACATTACATGGTTTGGGGGACATATCAGCTGTGTGACCTTGAGTCAAACACTGGAGAAATAATCATCTGCTGATAACAAGCCAGTCCGTGCACGAACCTCTACCGTGTGGCCGTAATGGGAGCTCCCCGAATTCTTTATTTGTGCGTGTGTAATTCAATGTCTATTTTAAATAAACTTAACGATCCGCAAGGTGATATTTATGTGTGTGTAATGTACTATTAGTTCAAGTGTGTTTGTGAAGTCTGAGGATGCCGTAAACGGCGAAACGCGTCACAAACCAAAAAACGAAGATTGCTTCAGGCTGTAAGTATCAATAATCTGATATCAAAAGCAATCTAGGACCAGATTTTCCACAATCTTAAATATAAAAACTACATAAATAAGAAACGTTTTTGTAAATTTGTTTATTTCACATTTTTCTACTACATGTTATTTATTATACTAGGGGTACCTGTGCAGCGCAATGCGCTGAATTTACTCGTGTACTTGGAAATAAAACCTTGTCCCTTTGCATAAAAAATTCAAAGTTCTATTTAGATTTTAACATGTGTTTTCCTGTTATACAATCAACAGCTGTTTTTTTTCCGAAACTCAATCTATCTATATATTAATACGCAAGCATGTTTAATTTCCTCCTTTTTTCTCAGCTTGTGTGCATCGTAGGATAAATTCGAGCATACCGTTAGAAAGGTATAGTCCTGTAGATGAGCAGAATCACACTTTAATTCGCATCGGCCCCCAGGGCTATGCCCTACAGGCTTTCAAAGTTTCAATGTTAATCTTATGGGATAAGAATAATTGATCATTAGACAGCTGTTGTAATAACAAATGCTAGCAAGTCAGGAAGAACAGATGTTTAATTTATAAAACATTTAAAAACTAATTGGCACAAGATCAACTTAATCTTTGGTCGAATTTCGACCAGTGGGCGATCCCTAGTCTATATATTAATAGGCAAGCATGTTCCTTTTCCTCCTTTTTTCTCAGCTCGTGTGCATCGTAGGATAAATTCGCGCATACCGTTAGAAAGGTATAGTCCTGCAGATGAGCAGAATCACATTCTAATCCACTTCGGACTCCAGGGCTACGCCACACACGCTTTTAAAGTTCCCATGTTAATCTTATGGAAAAGGATAATTGATCAAATCATTCGACAGCTGTTGTACTAACAACTGATGGAAAAACAGGAAGAACAGATGTTTTAATTATAAAATGTTTTTACACTTCTTGGGTCCAGATCAACTGAAATTTTGATCGAATTTCGATCAGGAGGATTAGATATCAAATTACAAATTATACAAAACAATACAAATTATACTCTAGTACAAATTATTCCCCATGTTAATCTTATGTACAAAAAACTTAAGGGCTTCCCGTGTCCTTCAGAATAAAAATATCAAAAATCTAAAACCTTTTTTGCAAAACTACGAACTAAGACGAATCTTTTAACAACTCAAACGTAAAAATTGGTCCAGAAATAAGGGAGGAGTAGTGTTCACAAAAAAGGGCATCACATATTATATACATGGATTTGAACAAATAATTGTATTTTTATAGTAATATTACAGTAGCAGGAAGTATTTTTCTAACCCTTACTCTATGTCTGGCTCATACAGGCCTAAACGTTATTGGTGCAATCAACTTAAGCACCACTAAACCTCTAATGTAGACTATTTCTTATGGGGAATTTACCTACGGATTATTTTATTTTTAGTTTATTAAATGTCAGAAACCCAGTACTAATGTAAAGACATTCACATATTATTAGGAAAATCTACCCTAAATATTTTGATGTTGATCTGACTCTTTGTTCGAGAGTAAACTTTGGCCACTGAAAACGGATTTCACCAATGAAGTGAGGCATTGACACTCATGTATGGGGCTTCTCTCCTCATCTATTAGTTCATCAAATTATTTATGCAGAACTGTGAAGAAAAACTATAATCACAGTTCTTTTCTCGTTTGTGCAATATCTAAAAGAAATCGTAACCTTTTTGCCTGATTACAAATTTAACCTTTTTGTATTATTAATACAAAGTAATATTAATGTAAAAAAGTTGGTGCTTGAAACTGAAAACGCTCTTGCTTATGTTTTTGAAGTATCAAAATTATTATCGGTGCTGCAATCGTTATAGAATGTAACATTTGAACTATCTCGAAACCTTCAAGGAACGATCTTTTAAAAAATACAAAACATATGTTGAAAAACTATGGACTTAGATCTCTGAGTTCTAATTTTCGGTGTTATGGTAAATCCACATCCAGAGCCTTTTTGTATTCCAACTAAAGTTTAACAAATATGTTAAATGCTGCAGAAGTGTTAATACAACAAAAACGCTCTACTATGATATATTAAATGTCAACCAAGTAGAGAATAACTTCTGGTTGACTAGTTGATAGTCATTACGTTTGGACCTGTAAATACGACTCTCTAAAATTGCCATAGTTTATTTAGAACTTGTGGAATTAATTAAGCCACTCTTTGCATAGTTTTGGAATCCAGAAATGTTCCAGTACCTTAAATCAAAGAATAGGCCTTGGCTCGAAAACCGATCATACATCAGTACAAGAATAGCATATTTGTGTTAGATTTGGGTTTGAGGTAACACCGACATTTTATGGCCTCGGTGGACAGGAATAATACAGCACAAGGACAAACTCGGAATAACTAGGGCCTTAACCAGTTTTAAGTTTGGTGCCACTAATGTAGGTTAACCTTAAAAAATTAATACACCTCCGTTTTAATGTTTTAACCATTCTCAGTGAAATTGATCTGATATTGTCCGACTGAGTCTACTTAGAGAGTTTTGGGTGCTTCCTATAGGACATTATATTAAGACATAAAGTTGAACTTATCCTTATTATTATTATTCTAAAAGTGTACGATAACTGACTGTGTTTTATTTTTTGGATGTACTTAAAATGAGATAGTTAAATATCAGGCCTAAATTTCGTAACAAATAAGGACCAAAATGGCGTTTTGCCGGCCTGGAGGTAATGTTTCTAGTTCTTTACGTACAATGAGTTTTGAATGTTTTTATGTAAGCCATAGAGCCAAACATTTTCGGCCCTGTAGACCTCTAAAGATGATTTTTGTTGGAAAAGGTGAGGGTCGAAAACTGCAATCGAAAACACATACTATATAAACCTGCTTTAAAATACATATTAAAGTCAAGAGCCCTTCTCTGTGGATGTTGATGGCAATTAAAACAAAAACAAATAAACTAGAACAAATGTGTTAATAGATTTTTCTCTCTTTTTGACTCACTTTGCCCCGTCCACATAGACTATTGACCTATGCGTAGATCGAATTAGACAAAGGAAGGAGGCGAGCCGATACAGTAGGCCTACAGGTGATTGGTAATGATATAAACTTCCTGACAAAACACGGATTCGAACCCACAACATCACTGCCATGGTTTCAAAGTTATGCTTTCTAACCACTACACACACAAATCCCACAGGCTCATCCAAATCCATACATTTTACAAAGTAAAAAGTGATATACGTATATATAGATGCCTGTTCATAAATTTAATTTGGCTCTAGCCTTGAATACATTAGTATGCTCTAAACAATCTCAAGCATTAATCAATTTAACTAGTTCACGTGTTGCTTGACATTGAGCAACTTATTTTAATACAAACACAAAAGTTACATTTAGTTCTAAATCAATGAAATCCAACCAATCATATACTGTGAATATCAGTGATCACCATAAAAAACTACAGCTGTACAGATGTTTAAATTGCTCAAACCAATCTCAATGTTATTCTAATGTTAAATTTCATATTTAATTTTTGGTCGCCCCTTTATTTTCAGTCCGATTCTCATCAATTTTTAGCGGAAACAACTACAGGCCAAGCCATTTCCAACAACACCAAAAACTTGAAAATCGGTTAAGAACTGTAGGAGGAGTTCTCTACATAAAAACCCCTTAGTAGATACGTTAAACTAATATAGTACGTAAATACTTAATATATAAAACTTAATAATACGTTAAACTAAGCGACTCATAAATGCAATTCTCAAATATAGGTGGGTTGATTTATAAATATAGATGTTATACTCTGCTAAGTTTGCTAAAGCTACAAGTTACTATAACATATCTGCTCGACTCGTTCGACCGTATGGAACTGTTTGAAAAGAAAATTTTTCTAAACATATTGACATTGCAAATGGATATCGTTATCAATATGTTTTGAAAAAACAAAACCTTAATTATTCGTTAAGTACCTAAAACAACAATTTTTTGTCAATTAAAAATCCATCATATTGGGATGAATGTTCCAAGGTGATAGGAAAGGTCGTTATTGTTGCACGGAATAACCATGGTAACGTAGCGGTTATCTGATCTGTGATTCTGCTGTTGAACCTGGCGTTTTCCAGTTCGCAACTGGACGAACGAGCGACAACTGAAGTTCGTTGCGTGATGATTTTACGGTGAGTTTATATTTTGTGTTGATTACTTTATAGGCCTACACAGTAGGCCTATTACACATAATCCCCATAAAAAATAGTTATTCAGTAATTATATGTAGATAAAGGGCTGTAGAAATTTACCATTCCACAGTTTTCCAGTTTTCTGACCCGAGGGAAAGTTCTCTTTCAGTTAAAAGTCTTTGTTTATCGAGTTTTAAATGAGTATATAGTTAAGAAAAAGATAGTTGGTTAGTCGGAAAATAAGTAAATGCACGAAAAATTAAATAAATACTATTATGTTTGTATCGGTTATTTATTGTACTAGCTAGCTGTAATGTTTTACCTAAACACAACCATGATAAAGTAAGTACAACTTAGGCCTACTTGTAGAGTCACATAATAAGTTTATTGTTCAGAGGTTAGAGGTAATTTGTTGGACATTGATTCGAAACTTCGAAGCTATGGAGACGTCTTTTAAAGTATTATTAAAACAGTCTTTCTTAATTTGAATATTTTGACACTACATTTTTGTGAGAGGATATGAGTTTTGGATAGAAAAAGAGGATCTTTTCAAGTACAAATAGACCGGTGTTCTAGAATTTGATTCTCAGGTAATTCCTCTCGTGTAGAGACTTCAAGTTTAGCGGTTTTATTTACAGCATTATCTTGTATCATTTGCCCATACAATAATGGAAAGTATGATGTAACGAAGCATACAGTACCTTCAGTATAGCCTACTAATAATGAATCTATCGGCGCTTCTAATGTAGGCTATTAATTATTCCCTCGGGTTCCTTTGTTGTTAAGATAACTTAATAAGAAGCGTTAAGTTTTGCCCTTAGTACAGAGTAGTAAATCATAAAATCTCATTTTTAGCGAATTTCCCATAGGGAATAAGCTATTACCGTAGGTCTCATGGTAAGACCTAAGCCCGGGACCATGTTACTTTTTCGTTTTGAGGTGCCTAGAGACCAAAAATAATAGTCATTAAAATTTATATATATATGTATATATGTGTCCCTAGACACGATAACTCTCGTAAAAATGGTCCGATCAACACCAAATTTGGTAGAGATGTGTAATCCTACGTTTATTCGGATGAGTTCGAAAACCAGACATATCGACCTACCGGAAGGGGTAGTTTTGGGGGGGTTTGTACTCCAAAAATGGGTTTTTTGCATTTTTCATATGTAAATTTGAAAAATTTTAAATTTTTATTTTGACCATTGGATTTAGCTCAAAAAACACACAATTTAGTATTTTGAAGCTTTGCTCTATCTCCATTGGTTACCGAGATATTACAGAGTCTAAAGACAGTACATTGTCTTTTGGGGCTCCAATCTTAATCTTATGGAGAATAAGGATGTGTTAATATTTCACTTATTAACCAATATTTTTGGATGAAACTTGGTATTTAGCTTCATTTGGTTGAGATTCATCCATTTAAGGTAAAAAATCTTGGTTTTTGTACTTATCATGGCAGCAAACCTGCATACTCTTTTCCCATGTTAATCATATGGAGAATAGGCAAACTCTTTTATTTATGGACAGATATTGATGAAATTTACTATATGGCTTTATATGGTCAAAATAATTTTTTTTCTATGCTAAAAACCTACTTTTAGTGTTCCCCATGGCAGCATACCTGCATACTCTTTCCCTACATTTATCATAAGGAGATAAACATTTATTTCCATATTTATGAGCTTGTGATGATTTTTGGTTTACAGGTTTATCTGGTCATAATTAATACTACTAATTTGGAAATTCGCTGAGTACGCAGGTCTGCTGCGACGGGGGGTATTAATAAAAAGGACAGTTTGCTAACTTCTTTATTAAATAGTTAGCAAATAATAAAAAGTCTGTTACTCATTTTATATACGAGCAAACTAAACCATTTCTATTTACCTGTCTCCGCAAAAGAAAATCCAATATATTGTGATGGAATTCATCATCAAATATGTGAATCTATGAGCGTTGAAGGAGTTAAGACTGCCATGAAATATTATTGTAGGCTTACTCCGGACATGCTTTGGATCATCTTCGTAAACACTCTCTTCTTGAACGTGATCTAGAAAATAAAAATTACCTAGAACATGCTAAATACCAGTAACCCAAATATGGTATTATTTTTATCACTATCACTATCACTATTACTATTACTATTTTGAGACAGGGACCTCACATAGTGGGTATTTTAACCTGAATATGAATGAGAGATCATTGCACAATCAATAGTCCCAATAGCTATTTTTAGACTGATTTTGATTTAGTGCTTGTTTTTCAACTTTAATTTAGGCCTATAAATAGTGAAAAAGGATTACAATTCCTGTCATAATGACTATGGTACAGAACCACAAGTAGTAAAGAAGAAACATATCTTAAGCACCTACACTTACAGATTATTATTTAGCTGAAAATTTTAAAATTAATTTAATTAAAATTTTTTTAACGAGGTAAATTAAAATATAGCTTCCAAAATGTTCACAATTAATTTATTATTACTATTAATTTGTTGCTTGATAAAAATTTTTTTAATTTAACTTTCTTAGTTAGTTCTATTATTAATTTAATAAATCATAAGTAGTGTTCAATTTATAGCGGCCCTATATGTTTTCAAAATATAGATTGTGTATAGACATAAATTTATTTTAACTGAAATTTATGAAATAGGCTACATTAAAATAGGGAGATGTAGGTACTAATGACATCATGATCGTAAGAAAGGTTTGATCTTGTATGTATGATTAGACTGGTATAGACTTCGTAGGCCTATGTTTTAGATGGTTCTAATTGTTTCATTTTATTAACGCAATTAAAATTTTACGAGTGACAAAGTTATAATATGATGATATGCATTTCGTCGAATTGTTTCAGATAAATGCACTGTGGGGTACGAAAGGCTTACTTGAATTAATCTGCTGGCTTTATAAAGTGTAGTAATAAGTTAACATGACCAAATACCTCGTAAGTAAACACAACTATTATGTACTATACAAAATTAAAAACATCATTATATTTTTTAGCAGAGTAAAATTCTTATGAACATCAAAAGTGATATAAAAATTGGCAGTATAAGGAAGGGTGGTGTTTGAATTTAACACACCGTGAGGCAAATTAATGATGAAATGTTGATTTTTGTATGCAAATTTATAAGATTATTATGTTGTATCTTACATTTAACATTAATACCTAATACTAATTGTAAATTTATTTAATATTAAACTAAGTTTAAATTCATCCGCGCATGCCGCTATAAAGGTAACGAGTGTCCTGTAGAAAAATAATTAGTTAGTTGTTTTTGTTACTCATTTGATTGTTGGTATATTTTTATTTTGTTTGTATATTAATGACGAGAGTTGTTCTGAAAAGCAGTTGTACCGAGAAACGCTTGATCAATAAAGGCATTTTTATTTATTATTTATTTAGAAGCAGAATCCCATTAATCGGACCCTAGGACTACGCAATGTAGGCGTTCAAAGTTCAATCTTGTGGAAAGTATT
>JAQYXR010000078.1:0-231702 GCA_030545055.2 Neoaliturus tenellus
CCCTGAAGAAACAGTTTCTCATGAAAATCACCCATTATCGTTTTAAAAATACATAAAGTTTTTTATAATTGAAGACCAAAATATATGAGGGCTATTCAGAAAGTAAGGAACGTTTTCGTCTTACGCCGTTGTACGAGCGCGTATCGAATATATTAGGGTATGTGAGTGCTTGGGGCCTCAGTGGCTATCCAGCCGTGACACTTGGAACATCGTCGCGCCGCCTGTTTTCTTTCTATTTAAATTCAAAATGGCCGCTTCCGTAAAAAGTCCCGCCAGTTGCGAAGTGCGATCGGTAACACGGTTTTTGTTGACAAAAAACTTAAAACCGATAAAGATTTATCGAAAGGTGTGTGGAAGTATGGGAACACTGTCTTGAATGAAAGTTCTGTGCGTAAGTTGTGTATTCAGTTTACAAATGACCGAACCAATGTTCTTGATGAGCAGTGGAGTGGACGACCGAGAGTTGTGACTGACAAACCGGTCACTAAAGTTGACGATAAGATCAGTGGAAACCGCTGCTCCACCATAACAAAGCTTTCGTTATCTTTCCCTCAAGTTTCACGGACTTTGCTGTGTTGAAATTGAAAGAATAAAAATCGATAAATCTCTGTCGGGTTTTAGTTTTGTGTCATCAAAAACCGTGTTACCAATCGCACTTCGCAACTGGCGGAACTTTTTACGGAAGCGGCCATTTTGAATTTAAATATAAAGAAAACGGGCGGCGCGACGATGCTCCAAGTGTCACGGCTGGATAGCCACTGAGGCCCGGAGCACTCTCATACCCTAATATATTCGATACGCGCGCGTACAACGGCGTAAGA
The DNA here is from genome assembly GCA_030545055.2 of Neoaliturus tenellus. Classification (NCBI taxonomy): domain Eukaryota; kingdom Metazoa; phylum Arthropoda; class Insecta; order Hemiptera; family Cicadellidae; genus Neoaliturus; species Neoaliturus tenellus. The sequence continues at coordinate 822 of JAQYXR010000078.1, forward strand.
CGAAAACGTTCCTTACTTTCTGAATAGCCCTCGTAGTTATTTAACATAGTCACTATAGACTTTTTAATATGGCTCTTCAAAGTTACCTACTCAAATTATAAATTGAACCTAATTTTCGTGTGTAAAGCTCTACAGCATGTCAAAAGATTATCGACAAAAACTTCGTCAGGTTTTTTTATCATCTTGTACAGTCATATCTTGCTTAGTTTTCCATCTGTCTGGCTATACGTTATTTCAATAGGCCTTAGTATTTAAAAAAATCCATAGCAAAATACATATCGTCACTCGAGAATTATATGGTTCTATGTGATATTTTTGGGTGTTTTGAGTTAAGAGTACTATAAAAATCTGTGAAAAAATCTCTATCTTTCAAGCTAACCCTGCAGGTTGCAGCACCATCCTATCCAAAGTTATTACAAAAATAACATGGTTGCATATGCAAAAAACTGATGTTTTGGAGTTTTCAGTAAATTCCAAAGTTGTATGTGTCACTTAGAACCAGTAAATTTCTGAATGTGATCGTACAAAGTTGTATGTGACACATAGAACCATGCAACTTAAAGATAGCTCATTCAATTGAAACTGAGGGGTTCTATGTGATAAATAGAACTTTGTTATTTAAATATATTTAATTCAAAAAGGTTGGTTTCTAACACGTAATCTTTGTTATTTAAGGTCAGCGGAGGTGCCCTGAACCATTTTCAAATAAGATGCATGGGATTTAGTTAACTCCAATTGATTAACAACTAAGTAACTTATAACAAATAAATTGATTTTGCTGACCTTGAATCATTTAATAATTTTTCATCAGCTCTGTAAAGGTTATTAAAGGGGTGTTAGGTTTAAAACAAACACATTCACGAGTAATCACAATTTTAAAATCATGAAATATTAACAGTACCTTCTTTGGGTCAAAGAAATACTACAAAAGAAAAAAGTTAGTCCTAGTCCAAGTCCATATCCATATAGGTATAATACCAGGAATAGATCAATAGATCTATTAACCAATCAAATCAGCATAACTTAAATCTTCTTGAGCAAAATCCGGCCTATATTGGAATAAAGTTTCTCTCCACACTGCCATCAGACTTTAGAGTGATTTCGAAAGTCTAATCTTAAGGCCTAATAAAAAATTTTAATTATAAACTCCCCTTTTTCCTGACCTAACCTGGCCGAACAACCCAGTCCTTATTTAACCTGGTTCGACCGAACTGCAATAATAACGAGACGGGTCCACGATGTCGTCGACAACACTACCTGAAGAAAGAAGGAAAGAAGTATTGTTGGGGTCCTGTCTGATATATGTAGCTGAAGATCAGAGGATCCACTTCAGTTGCAGGAGAGACAACCCACAACTCATCCCATACCCAAATTTTTCTCAATTTTCCAGTCAATCACGTTAACAGAACTTGTGAGCACTGAAAACCATCCGCTTTTTCAAAGCCAACAAAAAACTCCGACGTGTTTAGCATTGCTACCTTCCTGCTCAAAGAGATAATGGATTTTTATTGCTGATTTCCTCGCAGTTGCTGCTAATGAATACCTGGCCCGTGGTGTGTTCCCAGACTTTTTTAAAGACATTATATAAAATGAACTCTTTCTGTTTACAAGAAAGGGGACCACCAATTACTCAATATAGGCCAATATAACTATAACTCATGTATTTGGAAAGTTTATTGAGACTCTGTCATTAAACCATAAATTAAAACCTTCTTTGAACATCAGCATCAGCTTATTTATAGAAAGCATTATTTTGGCCTCCGTAAAAGGCCGTAAGTCCACCGATGATGTTGTTGCTAAAGAAGGTTGCAGACAGCATTAAAATTCTGTTTGGAGTCATGAAGCTCTTTCTCTTTCTGCGACCACAGCGAGCTTTTTACTGTGCCTGTCACGATATCTTGATCAAAAGCTGTATTTTATATGGAGCTAAGGACACTGCTCCTTTCACCTCAAGTTTCTTCCTAAAAAAAGAACAGTATTAATCGTTGTGATTAATATGGAGCAGTTTTAGGCAAGAAAGAATGTTGAATCTGGTATTCCCCATCAGGGTTCGGTTTCGGGTCAAATATGTTTCTTGTTATTAAAATCTTGATGACCCTGTGATCATGTTTGGAGGGAATACTTTCCCTGTTGGCTCTGACCGTGATCAGGTTTTTGGAAACATCTGTCCATATTAGCGTCTTATGATGGTTAATTACTTTACTACATGTTTTTTGTCAATCCGCTTCCAGCAAAGTGATGAAAAACAACAAACTACATAGTCTTTCAAGAAAACCGCTGGAAAACCAAGATTCTGTAAAGTTGCTTGGCTTCGTATCAGACGAAAACTCAGCTGGGAAGGTTATTTTGACCAGACAACCAATAGTTTGTCTCGATTTTGCTTCCTTCCTCTCAATTGAGGAGCTGTATGACTGAGGTATACCTGGCCATGATTTACCATGCACAATATTCCATAATCACCTTTCGTTTCGACATTCACCAATAAGAGTGCATGAAATAATGCTTAAGCTTCATATACCGTATTTATACCATCCAAATCATCACAGGAGGCAAATTCAGGCTTAATGAAAGCCACTTTATGTAAGATTAGGTACCTAAGCATGCTGTTGTCGGCAACTACCTCCTACTCTGTCTGATACACGTAAGGTAAAATATTGAGAACTTTATCACTCGACAACATGCAGTAGACACAGATAGACACAGAATTCTTGTTGTCCACAAGAAGACATAAACAGCGTTTCTGTTATGAACTTCTGAATTAGACAACTAGCTTGACCTACAAGTTTCGTCTGGACAATGCTGCCTGAGTTTCAATCATCCTACACTCATCTCTCATTCATATTCATGTTAAAATACCCACTAGCTATGTTAGATTCTTGTCTCAAAATAGTGATTTAGTTTATCAAGAACAGGAACTACTACAAGAGTGATGAATTTCTCAAGGATGACCTTGCGGCTTTGTAGCCATGCTGAAGGGTTTAACTCTTAAGTTAATATGATATTTATTTTCAAGTTTTAATTTTATAAATAATTTTGAGTACATTTTGACCATTATCAATCCAAAGTTGTGGGCAAAATATGAAGTCAGGGGTGTTTTTAACCAAGAACTTGAACATTTTAAAAGTCACATACAACTTTGGAATTTTGAAAATTAACTGACATCCAAACCACAAAGTTCTATTGCTTGACATACAACCATGTTATTTAACAAAGCAGAACTGCAAGGTTCTATGTTTAAGCAACTATTTTTTAAATTAATTTTTTATACAAGTAATTTTCAGTTTTTCTTTTCGGTTTTTTTTAAGGCAATACAAAAATAAACAAAGAACATAATCCAGTATCAATGAAAACAATAGCTTGATTAGATTTTAGTAGAAAAAATGTCAAACTTTAAAAATCGATTTTCTCAAAACTAGTAAAACATCACATAGAACCGTATAATTCTCGAGTGACGATATATATTTTTTAATTTCAAATATTAGTAAGTATTTTAAATATCATTTCCGCTTCCAAATGGCGGCAATTAAATTTTTGCAGGAGCGCTTTCGGCGGCTTGCCATTGTCAGCTACTAGTTGCCGAAAGCGCTCCAACGAAAATACTCAAAATCATTGGCAGTCTAACGGACAACATCACCAATTTGTTGAACACCGGACCACCACGACATCTATGTTGAATTTCGAATGGTCTTAATTTATAAGAAATTCTACGTAATTTTAAAATAATTATGGATGATTTTTTTTATAAACCTTTCCTTCAAGATCAAACTAGCCAAACGTAAGAGTGAAAAATTACACCAGTATTTAAGCTTTTTGATGGTAATCCGGAGGGTCGGTAGGGTCTAAAAATGTTAGCATCTCGGTACTATCACAAAATCCCACTTTGATGACAAAGTTAGTGTACTAAGCCAGTGATTTTTGGGGTTGTATACATTGCGCGGTGAATGGCGGGAAACAACCGAGATTAGCTGAAACTTAACTGTTCGGAGCTTTGGGCTCGCCAACATTGCGCCCGCGTTAATCGACATTCTTGACAGTTCGGCTTCGCATGGTATACATGCAGCCCTTTGAATGATTGCAACGCTGACGCAGATTGCGCAAAACCTTCATACTTTGATATAGTCTCTTATAATCTCTTAAAAGTGCTTTGAAAAGTTTCCTTACCGAGGGGGGGGGGATTGCCCCTCCCTGGATCCGCCAATGGTAGCAGAGTACTCAAGCATTCCCAGTAACTGGCAGTTTTTTAAAATTAACATAGTTGTTATCGTAAGTATGGCAACTTTTTTTATATTTATGTTCTAAGAACATGCCTAGCTTTTAATTTTAAAGTGTCACATTTACTAGATTCTGATATCCTGTGTTTGCATCAATAATGAATTCAACAGTAAGGTTTTATGGACTTTAAAAATCTCTTTTAGCAGATTGCAATTTAACCTAACATATTCTTTAAAGAATACATCACTCACCACAAACTTCCTTTGTTGAAAATGCTATTATTATAAACATATAAACAAAGAGCTAACTACAAACAGTTTTATAACTAATCATTCATTTATCAAAATTATGTAGTATTACGAGTTTATCATTGAGCATCCAATTCAAGATTTGCTTCTTCAACTCAAATGTTGATACAAACTCTGGCCTCCCATCAACCTCAGTCAACTATTTCACAGGTTGAGAAGATCATCACCATCATGTCACACCCCAGACAGTACAAGATCCCCGATTGGTTCCTTAACAGACAGAAGGACATCCAGGACGGCAAGTACTCGGCAGCTGACGTCAAGTTCCCTGGACAGTAAGCTCCGAGATGACCTCGAGAGGCTCAAGAAGATCCGCGCCCACAGAGGAATGCGTCACTACTGGGGGTACGACTCATTCAAGCTCTGACTTTTAGTACCGAAGGTTTTAAAAAACAAAAAAAAGATTTGAAAATTCATATAAATTCATTAAGAGAGCATTCAGGGGTGATTTTAGATTTAATTTGTTGGTAAATATTCGAAAAGTTGTTTTACTTTCCACAAATGTTTTGTTGAACTTGACTCTCTTGCTTGAGTCAGGTGAATGAATTTCTAAAAATTGTTTTAAAACAATTGCCACTAGCGCTTCTACAAATAAGATTCAGGAACTAGTGAACTATGTGTGTAGAACCTTGGTGTAAATTACCTACAAAAAGACACTAAAATCAGCAAATCACTTACATTTTTTCCGTCAATGAATTTATCTAGACTTTCCAAATTGTTGTAAACTTCTTTTTAAAACACCAAGTATAATAAGTTTTTAAAAAATGTTTGCCATCGTTCTTTCTGCTATCCAATTGAAGGTAGGCTAAGTATGTTTTATTTTTTATTATGAGTGTGAGGTAATTTAATTATTTGATAGATTTGGTTGCACACTGATCGATGATTAATGTTCTGACGAGAGCAATTATTTATCAGAGTGCTAAATTAACACATGGTGTTTGAGCTCCTTTACACGCTGTTATGGAGTTTGTATTAACATGTTACAAAAAAATATAATAATGAAGAATTTTTAGGTGGCTTTTGTAGGTTTGGATCATCATAATTTAGGTATAAGGTGGTTGTTTACTTCCAGTTTTTGACCCAGTATAGTATAGTTTCCAATATAGTGTTTGGCTTGAATGTTCAATGTTTTAGTGCTATCCTAGATTGTTCTTCAACAAGTAGGCAATATTGAATGTAGGCCTAGTAGGTTAATAGTGCAAAGTGAATTTAGGTAGACTAATTTGTGCACCATTAACGGCATTCTGTATATGTCTGCAGAAAGTTGGTAGCTGGTGCGAAATAAAATCTTTATGAGTTTTCATGAAATGAGGTTGTGGCAAGTGTGCAATCTCACTGAATCTTATAAATACAAGGCAATGTTTAAAATGACACAAGACTATTTTAAAATACCAGCATAGCTTCATTTGGGCCACGCCAATTCTTTATGAGGGACTAAGTTGCCCTCCAGGATGTAACTCAAAATATTTTCCCTTCTTGGAGCATCAAGACTCAACTTGGAATTCCCTGATCATCCTGCAATTGATCTCACAGAATTATGTATTAGCTGAGTTTAAATTTAAAATATACAATAGTGCAAACAAGCCTAAATGAATTTATCAAGAAAAGTAAATAGGAACAATTAAGGCTTCTCGAATTAATAGCTAGATGCTTACCAAAGACAGCACAGAACAGCTCTTTAACTCTAATTAGATTTATCTTCCCATTTATGCTTTATTTTTCTACTATCCCTGGCTGGATTTAATGTTAAATCTTTAAATAAAGTTTATGCTTTGACAGCAAACATTTATCTGGTATTTAAAATTTTACTTAAAACTAACTAGGCCTAGGCATTTTAACTAAGGGTTAAAATGGGAAAAAGTTGGGAATTTTGTGGGGTCAGGAATTTAACTCATTTTACATCCAAAATTTTTATGTTATTTTACAGACTTTACAAATTACATTTTACCAAATAATTGGTGGTGGGTCTGGTTTTTTGTCGGGGAATGTTCAGAGAAGTGCCCCGGAAAACTCAGAAATTTCATTTGGAAAATTTGGTCGACACCCTGTACGATAAAGATTATTTAAGGCCTATCTAAAACTTGATTTGAGTAAACTTGGTAATGACAATGAATTTTACTACTGATAATGTGGTTTTTAAATCCTTCAAAAAGCAATTGTTAACAAGAATTGGATAAATAAAATAAAAATAAACTTTTAAGATAATTTAGAGTGTGGCACAAATTGTTTTGCACCTTAAACGGCACATTCTAGAATCTCTAGAGTGAGCTGGTAGCTGGTGCTACAGTGAAATCAGCTTATAACATTTTGTTACTCTTTTAGTGTAACGTTTATTGTAAGTTGAAACATTCATTCGTGGAAGCTAGCTCGGTTTTCATTTACCAGCAGGCATGATAACTATTAATAAAAGATTTATAGTTTTAAGATATAGTGAAACAATCCTTTAACAAGAATAAATAGAGAATACATGATAGGAGAAGAGTTGACCCTTTCAATACTATGGCACAATATTTTGTTTTATGTCTTCTATCAAAAAAGTGTTAAGGAACGATATATTGGCTCGTCATCACTGTCTATACTACGAAATTATGGGCATATCTGCTGACTTGTTAGTTTGAAACACCAATGCTTCCATTCAAGTCTGTGATCAAGATACAAATATAGCCAACATTTTTAACATTTTTGGTAGATTTTATTTCTCATACGCTCGCCTCAGCTCCCTTCTAAACCCTAGCTCTACCAAGAAACCAATGTAAATATTTAGCAAGCTCTAAGAGGGTTAATACTTGGCTGAAGATTATCAAATTGGTTTATAGGAAAACCAAGTATAAACATTTTGCATATGGAAACCCTTAAAACCAACATTGGTGTGCCTTTTAGAGTACAAAAGTAGATCAATCTTCTTGGTGAGTAAGACAATTGATGTTTTCTCTGTCAAGTTTAAAATAAAGTGGAACCTGGATAATTCAAACTTCTATAATTAGATATAGTTTTTATTAGAATGTTCATTGCGTTCAGTAGCACAATAAAATATGCCTGTTGGTTAATTCAGGACTTTGGATGGTTGTAAATTTTCTTCTGATAACTCGAGTGTTTGAATTAGGCTACTAGAAATTTCACTGTACCCCTTCATTAAGCAATTTTATTCTTGAAAAATGAACTGTTTTCAGCTGGGAATGGTTCAGTCATTGACATGTTGTGTTTCAGCCTGAGAGTGAGAGGTCAGCACACCAAGACCACCGGCCGAAGAGGAAGGACTGTCGGTGTATCCAAGAAGAAGTAAACTTGTTACATTTTTATATCAATTGTAAGATGCATTTACAAAAATAAATGTATTTTACAATCCTGGTGTTATTATATTTTTATCCCAGAAACTATTTACGCATATTTAATTACCTTTAACTACCACTGCATGGAAATTTCACATTTGACACACCTGTAAAAACAGTATGCAAAACAGTTAATTTCCACTTTATTAATTTCATTCCTGCTCTATAGCAGGGAATGTTCTTTTCCCACTCGCTAAACCAAATATCTATTAAAGTCAGCTGTTGTTGCAAACCATACTACAGCTATTGGTCATTGTTGTCGTTTAGTAACTGTTGTTTTCTTAATTTCTTATGGAACTAAATACCCCCGTCGCAGCAGACCTGCGTACTCAGCGAATTTCCAAATTAGTAACATTAATTTTGACCACAATAAAACTATAAATCACATGCTCATAAATAGGGAAATAAATGTCTATTCTCCTTATGATAAATATAGGGAGAGTATGCAGGTATGCTGCCATGGGGAACCCTAAAAGTAGGTTTTTATCATAAAAAAATTTATTTCAACCATTGAAGCCATTTACTAAGTTTTATCAATATCTGTCCAATGCTAAAGAAGTTTGCCTATTCTCCATATGATTAACATGGGAAAAGAGTGTGCAGGTTTGCTGCCATGATAAGCACAAAAACCAAGATTTTTTACCATAAATGGATGAATCTCAACCAAATGAAGCTGAATTCCAAGTTTCATCGAAAAATATTAGTTAATAAGTGAAATATTAACACATCCCAATTCTCCATAAGATTAACATTGGAGCCCCAAAATACAATGTACTATCTTTAGACTTTGTAATATCTCAGTAACCAATGGAGATAGAGCAAACCTTCAAAATACTAAATTGTGTGTTTTTTTGAGCTACATCCAATGGTCAAAATAAAAATTTAAAATTTTTAAAATTTACATATGAAAAATGCAAAAAAACCCATTTTTGGGGTACAAACCCCCCCAAAACTACCCCTTCCGGTAGGTCGATATGTCTGGTTTACGAACTCATCCGAATAAACGTAGGATTACACATCTCTACCAAATTTGGTCTCGATCGGACCATTTTTACGAGGGTTATCGTGTCTAGGGACACATACATATATACCATATATATACAGTGTGTTCATTTTTTTATGCTCACCATTGGGATCTCCCAAACTATAAAAGTTACAGCAATGGTCAAATTAGCTAAGTAGTGCGGAATTATAAGCTAAACAAAATTATGTGTAAAACTCCCAGATATATCTACTGGTTCGTTCGCTGTGCTCGAAAAACTGTTTTTTGCTCAAAACTTTTGCGTATAACTTTGTTATTTTTTTTGAAATACAAAAAAAAACTTTTTAGATGAAGCTTTACTGAAATTTTACGTAGATTCTGAATATTAAAACTAAAAGTTTTTACTTCAAACGGTTTTTGAGATATTTTAGACAAGTGATTATTTTTATTTAATACAAGTATGTATTTTTTCATCATCATAAAAAAGAAATAATTTTTCTGATCACTGAAAATACCAAATATGGCATATTTATTTATCCATAATAATAATTTCAATATAAAAAAATCGTGATTAATAAGCAACCCTGAAATGCTAATAATGAGGATGCCTTCTAACATGCGGTGCAACAATGGTTTCAATCAGCTGTTTTTCATTTTGTGTTTCATATTTGTGTTGATTACATTGTTGATCAGCTGTTTACCGGCATCCCATGTAACAGCTGATTTACACGTTATATGGGAACCGCGGATGCTGGTAAACAGCTGATCAACAATGTAAGCAACAAAATATGAAACACAAAATGAAAAACAGCTGATTTACACCATTGTTGCACCGCATGTTAGAAGCATCCTCGTTATTAGCATTTCAGGGTTGCTTATTAATCACATTTTTTATAATGAAATAATTATTATGATAAATAAATATGCCATATTTGGTATTTTCGTGATCAGAAAAATTATTTCTTTTTTATGATGATGAAAAAAATACATACTTGTATTAAAAATAATCAACATGTCTTAAAATATCTCAAAAACCGTTTGAAGTAAAAACTTTTAGTTTTACTATTCAGAATCTACGTAAAATTTCAGTAAAGTTTCATCTAAAAAGTTTTTTTGTATTTCAACAAATAACAAAGTTATACGCAAAAGAAGTTTTGAGCAAAAAACAGTTTTTCGAGCACAGCGAACGAACCAGTAGAAATATCTGGGATTTTACACATAATTTTGTTGAGCTTATAATTCCGCACTACTTTGCCAATTTGACCTTTGCTGTAACTTTTATAGTTTGCGAGATCCCAATGGTGAGCATAAAAAAATGAACACACTGTATATATATATATATATATATATATATATATATATATATATATAAAATTTTTAATGGCTATTATTTTTGGTCTCTGGGCACCTAAAAACGAAAAAGTAACATGGTCCCGGGCTTAGGTCTTACCATGAGACCTACGGTAATCTTATTCCCTATGGGAAATTCGCTAAAATGAACTTTAATCGCCTCCAGCTCTTAACCATTAGGTTTAGAGAAAAATGTCAAAGATAAAAAAGTCCTAAAATTACATGAAAATTTAAAAAATACCATAAAATGCATGGTGTACCAAAATAAATTTTCAAAATAGCTGCCATATTGGAAAAAATGGCGAGAGAAATTTTGAAAATTTAAAATACATACCTGAAAGCAACATAAAAAAGTAAAGGGGGTCCCTATAAGAAGTATACTGTCAGATAAAGAGTAAAAAAGTTAGCTATTGGATCACTTTAAGGAACTCGCCCTGTATATATATTTTTTAATGACTTATTTTTGGTCTCTGGGCACCTCATAACGAAAAAGTAACATGGTCCCGGGCTAACCATGAGACCTATTGTAATAGCTTATTCCCTATGGGAAATTCGCTAAAAGTGTTAAGTCACCTATTTGTAGTTATGAATATACATAGGCTGTGCTTCAGTGTCTGTATTTATTGATAATACAGTATTAGGCAGGGCGCGCACTACTTCGGAATCGGAAATTTGCTTTGCATGTATGTGCCGTGCCGTCCCGATGTAGTGCGCGGGTCTCCATTACATTACACGCAAAGCAAATTTACTCACCGGGCCGATTCCGGCCGAGCCGAGCCGATTCCGAAGTAGTGCGCGCCGTGCCTTATGAGGTGGTCGTGAACTTCAGTATGTTGATGTTTATAAAAAATAATTTTGATATACCTCAGTATATTGAAGACCTTTATATTACGAAGTTTTTACATTCCCCTTCAGGTCCCATAATATATATTATATCGAGCTTCCACTGTATGTTTAATGTATTGTGTTATTGGGTTAAACAACATGTTGTTCTGTATCTATTTGTTGACTTTGTCCAATCTGTAAAGACAATAACAATAAAATGATTCTGATACATACCAAATTTTATCAAGTTATTGTTCAAGGTCTACTGGTCACTGAAGTCACCAAAGTCACTGATTTTAGTTAATACCGAAGTCACCAAAAAGTCACTGATAATCGAAGTCTTAATAATTTAAGAGGTCACAAGTTTTTAGTATAAATTGCAAAAAAAATGCGATTGTGAGCAAAAGTTTTGAGAATTTCACAATTTCCTCCAACATTTTCTATACTAGAGACGGAAACGTCACTGATTTTCAAACATACCCCTCAAAAGTCACTGATTTTTATATCTCTGGCAATAGACACCCTGCGATTTTTATATCTCTGGCAATTGACACCCTGCGGTTTCTTTTAATTTTCCCCATAAACCCCATGGGGGTGAGTACATAGGTTTGCCGCCTTTTGGGATTTGGAAGCAAATATAAGTTAAACCCTTCCTAATTAAATGTAGATACCAAATTTTATTAAGATATGTTAATAAATAAGCAAGATAAAAGATTGAAATTTAACATGGATGAAGCCATGTATTTTTAATGAGCACCTCTTTACTCATAGGTGAGTCTATGCTGCTGGTTGTGATAGCTGAGTTGGCTTAGAGGTGTTCGATATATTTGTACCGGTTACTTTGTCACTAATACTAACTTGTCACCGATTGTACCGGTGACAGAAAGTGGAAAATTCCAGCTCCAGTTACTTTCAGCTATTACACAATTTTGTAATTTTCAAATTATGTTACACTAACTGAATGCTATCTGTGAACCAATAAAAAGCTTGATTCAGATTTTACGTAAAACACAATATAAAAGTACTATTAGTGAAAACTGTCACTGTCACTTAATGGCGCAGCAGCCTCGAATCGTGCACGGCTATTGGTGTATGAGGCACTGGAACTGATTCTGAAGGAGCTAAACACAGTTCTATTCTCTGGTTGGTTGTACTGGCCCTGTAACTGGTAGTATAGTAACCAAACATATTCTCCAGTCTGATTGGTTCTAATGTCGTTGGTACTGAAGTCACCGAACTCAAGCCTATTCCCTGATTGGCTCTCTTGTCGCTGTCTGCTCTTGAACACTGGATGTGGCGCGTCAAGCGGAGTTATGTGTAACTATCTGCAGCTCCTGTCCTAAGAATTATGTCACTTAAAATTGGTCATCGATCCTTGTAGTTGCCTACCATTGGCCTAGATGGCGCTGGCGCTGGATTTAGCGCGGTGCATAGTAGGTAGCTGAAAGCATGTCACCGGTTAAAGTCACTAGTTTACGCTTGGCGCTGTCACTGAAATAACCGATCCGGTAAAGTAACTTTATCGAACACCTCTAAGTTTGCTAAGGCGTAAGCATCCTTGGCCAGGATGTCTAAGCCAGCGCGGGTTCGAAGCCGCACATGACCAAACCTGATCTGATAGTGCAACTTTTAAAAGGGTTAGCCGATCTGTGGCAACATTGGTGGGAGGGCCCAAGTTAAATCAACGGTGGCAGGCTTGCGTGGAAGTTGACGGGATTGGTTGATTCTTTGAGAGTTGCACCTCGGTCAACACTGATTTTGCTACTTTTTACTACTGTTTACTGTGTGTGTGCCACTACGGCTTTGAAACATGGAAGATAACAATATTTTTACTCCAAGATGCCAAAAAAAACTGTTTCTAATTCCACTTACATTAATTTAATTAAATAAATAAATGACATGTCCAAATAAATGGACACTGGGTGAAAGGGTTATGAGATTTTATTGCCTATAGAATAAATTGAATCACAGGCGAAGCCATAATGGGCAACGTCTAGATAAAAAAAAGGATAAAATGAATCTAACAGTTATTATTTATAGTTTTATTTAATGTAAGACTGATATAATATTTTACAAAGAAATATAATACACCATCTAATTGAGAATTATTGCTTATACATGCGTGAAAGCTTTAAAGCTGAGGAAGAAACACACTAGTTACTAAGATTTAACAAACTTCTCAACTGAATCACAAAAGGCATGATAAATCAAAAATGCTCATCTTTCATTTAATATACTTAGCAATTCTTTACAAAGAATTAATAAATTACCTCTTTCAGTTAAGTAAAGAAAAATACAATAGCTCTGTACTTAAGAAATCGTATTAGTCTGATAAAAAGTTTTTATCAGTAGGAAGGAGATTTGAGCTTACAAATACGAACCCCCTTCTTAACAAACGCTATCCATAAAAGCTTCAAAAGGAAATAAAAATTAAAACCGGCATCCATTTAACCTTTTTCATTTAAGAATGTTCATCCTTCAATAATATTTTTTTCCAGTCAAAAGTTAGATCCAAAGTCAAATACATGGAGCCCATGAAATACTATAAATGTCAGAGATATTTTTTCTAATAAAACAAATTTTTGTTCTTGTTTCAGTTCAACACAAATATAACTGTTAACACCGTGGCCAGCAGAGTAAGCAGTTTCCGTAATGCTATTTATATGGCAGATTGACAGGATATGAATAACTCAGTATGTAATGCATTAAATTGCACTATTTTGTGCATACATTGTACAATAATCATTAAGACTTAACTGCTTCAAGACACAACCAAACCCGGAGGGTGGTTATGCCCAAAAACTATTTTTAAATTATCAATTACCCACCTAAATGTCTTTTTTAGGAAAACGTTTTCTTTCATTTAGTTTTTAAACTAGATCACATTACTTGTGTGAATGGTAAATTGCAAAATTTCTACAGGCCTAGCTGAAAACGTTTGATAAGCTGTGGAGATAGTAAAAGCGGAATGGTAGAAAAGAAAATTAGTTTCCTGACAAGCCTTTGGTAAAACAATTTTTATAAATTTCTTTTGATTATTTACCTATTATAGGACTTTTTTTTGCAAAAAATGTTTTATATTTTTTTACTTAAAAACACAGTTGTTTTATAAGTTTTCTGTGGTATAAATTTACTTCCCACCGTAGCATAAAATTACAGTAGAAGCTCTCCTAACCAACCTCTACGGGACCAGACTATTGTCGGATAACGGAAAGGTCGGTTAAACTGAATAATATGAGAAACATGTGTTAAAATCATTTACGCAGAGAAAAATGCTAAAAACTGTTGCAACACAATCAATTTGTTAATAAAAGTTAACACACAGTTATGATATAAAAAATTGCTAAATAACAAATTTAGCAAACACAGTTGGCATAATAAACAATGCCTGTACAAAATATTGAGAGCAACTGGCTAAATTGGACTTGCTATGGAAACATATGATCAACCTGTTGAAACATGAAAGTTACTTGCAGATCATTATCGCAAAATCGGCTCGGCTTGCAAGGCGGTAGTTTCAATATTCATAGAAAACAGTCGGTTAATCCGACGGGCAGTTGATCTGAGGTTGATTAAGAGAACTTCCACTGCACGCCTCAATGTCAGCAAAAGTGTAATTCATTACGAGGCTGCAAAATGGATGTTTCCAGCAAGAGGGTCGGGTGTAGAAAATTTTTGAAATTAGAAAGAAATGATATTATACTTTAAATGGCTGAAGATGATAGACTGAATCAAGATATGTGAGGCAGAAAGGAAAAAGGTACCTGTTCGCGGCAATTTTCAATTTGAGTTATTCATATTTTGAATTCTTCATTTAATTCCTAACAATTTGGCCCAAGTCCCGTGAGTCTACGATTTTTTTTTTTTTTAAAGATATTGAACTTTGAAATAACGTGAACAAGATGGGCTATTTTGTGAAAAATCGATGTGAAAATTCAAATTAACATAAAACATGTATTTTTCATATTTAAGAAACTATTTTGGTATCAAAAGAAAGCTCTAAAAATTACTTAAATTTGTCTTCTTTAATGGGAAGAAAAACACAGTAGTTTTCAAGAAAATAATGTTTTTATCGAAGCATATTATGAAAAGTGATATTTCAGAAAAGGGACCTCTTTGCGGCATTTTCGGTTTTTAGTTATTAAAAGATGTTCTACATTTACAATAAACTTGTAGTAGTTCACCTCGTCGCCGATAGAATTCATCAGAGTGCAGTTTTCAATAGTGGTAGCATAGCTTTTAGATTGGTTTTGAAAAGTGCCTGTTCGCAGCAATGTTATTTCTCCATAAGCGCGAAGAGGTACCTTTTCTCAAGCTAGACATCGACTGCTTTAATCATTATTTTGAATGTTTTATTCCATTACAAGTGTTTTGTAATCTATTTCAACTGGTAAAAAACAAAATGGAGCATATTAAAATGCAAAAAACCGAAAATCAATATTTTTGACCTCAATCGATGAAACTGTCTATTTTTACTTGGTGGTCCCTTTTTCCTTTCTCTCTCACTAAGAACTGGAACTGACCACTCTGATTTAAATACTGTACAAATTAATGTTGAAGAAGATAGTTTGTTTTATGTTTCCGCCTTCCAGGACCGCATGAAACAAGATTATTTAGAATTTAGAAATTGACACTAATTATCCTAATTGACTACTGAATTTGATAACAACTATTTACACTATATACAATCACAACTAGGCCTACACTAAGGCAAATCCAATAACAGTCAACAATTTATCAACAGGGATTTGAAACTCACCCATAAATATATCAGTTATTGAACAATATGGCATGATTGCATTATTTGACTCAATCTACAAATAATTTACATAGGCTTCAACCTCAACATCAGTTCTAGTTGGAATGTTCTTAACCTCTTCATAAAATAGTTATATTATAAATTGTATTCAAAAACATTACATAAATTCTCTAGAGTATAGCATTGTAATGCAACAGTTAACACAACGACTTATTCAGTTAAATGTGATATTCCCTTGTTGTAAAGTTACTGATATTGGTAAACAAGATTCCAACAACCATCTCCACTATCACTTACAACTATAAGTCTCACAACATAAATAGATGAATGGCCAAATCAGCTAGGATGGGTGTGGGGTGAAAGGGGTTACTTTTCCATAAAACATAAAGCTCACGTTATATTTTAATTTTATGGAACAGATGATTATCCAATAATAATTTTAGCTCAATAGTAGTGTAAATTCATTCGTCAAGTTACGTGGCGAGGCTTATAGAATCAACTTACGGGAAATTTTAGTTGTTTTACTTTGATACCGTCTAATAAACAAAAAGCTGTTTTAACACACAAATAAATAACCAATGTTTAACATCATAAAACTTAAATCTCACTTATTCAATGATCTTAGGCTAATGCTTGATATATATATATATATATTATCAGAGTATTATATTGTTAAACATTGAAATTTTTATGGATTATAAATTATGTCTAAATTTTATCAACGTGTATTCAAATAATAAGAGTTTCTCACTAAAAAAATTATTTTTACAAGAGTCATATTCTTCAAATTTAAATACTAACTAAATTTGCTAGTCAAAATTAAGAGAACAAAAATTAATACCTCCAATTCAAACAGATATTTAGGCAAACAATGCTCTTGCTTGTTTATGAGAATCCAATCAAGTTTTACAAAATAAGCCTTACCTGAAGCCATATTATAACAAAATGTAAAATAAATACAAATAACAAAATAATTTTACAATGGTGTCACACAATTTGAAGTGCTATGAAGTTGCGAACCACTTTAATTTTTATGATCAAACACATGTGGAGCAATTACTATACAAACAATTCGTGCTTTAACAGGCTACTAAGCATAATAAAATCTCAGCGTAGTTTTTAATAACTGTAATGAATATTAACTCACAATGCGAATGAGTTAGGCCTATCCTACCTTAGATCAATACCTCCCTACATAACCATAAATTTAAACTAACTAAAGGAACACTCTTTCTTAATTAAAAAAAAGGTATAAAAAATATTAAAAAGAAAGAAAATAAATATTTAACAAAGTTATTTTATATTTAATAAATAATATTTTACTTGTATTATGATTAAAATGAAAATTGTGTTTTATTGCATTAATACAGAGGCTATTACAGTCTATATAAGGAAGACAAAATATTATAAATAATAGATAAAATACTAAAATGTAAATATAAATAATCTCGAAATAAAATAAACTTAACTAAGAGATACAAAATGCTTAACAAAACAATCCAAGCATCGTTGATGTCCACAGGTTAGGGTTCACTGGAAACAAATGAGACAAACTGATTTACAAGCTACAACTTCAAAATCTTCTACAAAATAATAGTGTTTAATTTAATATATTTTGACTTGTAAGGGTTAATTTTAAGACAATAGCACTATAAAAAATATCGAAAGAAATATTTATTTTAATGTATTAACCCTCAGTTACCTTATTTCCTACATCCTGAATTAATTGTCCTACAAAATCCAAGTATACATAATTTTTTTGTTTAATTTTTACAAATTGATAAATATAATGAAAGTTGAACGACTTTTGGTTGAAAAAGGTTCATTATTTTGTTTCAATATTAAAACTTTAAAAATAAAGCCTTAGGCCTATTTCATCTTTGACATATTATACTAAATATTTTACAGTTGAATACATTATTTTACTGAATTATGTATGATTATTTGTCTTCAATTGTTCTTTTAGGTTTATTATATTTGTAACCAGTATCAAAAGAAACAAAAATCATTGTATTATTCATTTTTTATTTGCTTTTTTCAATTCTGTCCTGTTAAAACTATGAGGAAGGGTACGGAAAAAGCACAGAAATAATAATCATAAAATAATTATATTTAGCATGAATGAAAGTTGAAATTAACTTTCATTCATATCAATATTACTTGAAAACATATGTTTATGGCTGTTTATGGCGTTATTGTGATTTTAATTTGCAAACGTAGTAAAAACCAACTAAGCTTATTAAAACAGAGAGCAGTTGAAAAATTAGTGATTAAGAATAAAAATACTTTTTAGCTCAACTCATTTTTCATCTGAAACCTATAAGTAATGATTTTTTACCAAGCCTAACCCTAAGTGCGAGAGTTAAAAGCTGGCCTACAGACCCCTAGATCTGTGACTGTAAATGAAAAATTATTACTCTAAAACAAACATTTTACTAATTTTTATGTTTTTTTCAACTATCCTCTTGATGAATGTTTTCCCATACACACCCAAAAAACACTACCCCTTGTCACTCACACATTCATGGGTGCACATTTACATCCTAATTCTTTTACTTGCATGTGTTGGTTAACTTAATCCCTAAATCCCCTCTACTTTTGAAATATCACCTCAATGCACAAATATTTTTTCATATTTCCTTTCATATTAATCTCATAAAAAAATGAATACTTGGTACCAGTACCAAGAACCAATCCTTTAAAAGAACCGGTACCGAATTTGAAATTTTGGTAGGTACACATCACTAAACAAAACATTTCTTAAACCATAATTTGAGGGCATTTCTAAACTTTTTTTAATTGGTTGGATTTTGATTTTATTACTGGCATTTGTATTCTATCCTCCCACATATTTCATCAATTCCTACAAAAATACAGAAGTCAAAACTATTGATTGTTCAAAATTTTTTTTGTTTTTTGTTTAGTTTTTGTTTAAAATTGCAAATTTGCCCACTAAAATTGTTGTACAGTCACCTCCCTATTATCCGGGGTAATGACTGGTTGAAGGGTCCCGGATAACCCAAAACCACGGTTAAAACAAAGAATTCAATAAATTGAGTAAACACACGAAATAAACAAGTTTTAATTAAGAGTCTGCGGGTTTCCATTGGGTAAATTATTCGTTATTTTTTACTGAACAAACCTCATTGGAATAAGTAAACAGATCTTCTAGTTGAGTGAACAAGGAAACTTAGTATCAAATAAGGAAGGAACAATGTAAAAGGGTCTAAAACGAAAAAAAGGTTCGGTTTTTTGGCATTGGGGAACCAGCTTAGGTCTGAAAATGACTGCCTGTAAGTTGTTTATTACAGTAGAACCTCGATAGTTTGACACTTGGTGGACTTGAGGGTGTCGAACTATCGAAATGTTGAACTATAGGGAGTATATGGGGAATTTTAATTCTTGGAGGATAAAAATCATGATTTTAATTTAGGAAAAACTAACCATAACTAAACCATAACTTAATTGAGCTTTAACGTAACAAACATTCAAATTATTCACTTATTTACATTTTCATCTTTGTCAGTCTCCAACATGGACACTAGCTGTCGTTATTAACATGTTAAGTTGTCATGGACCCTGTCGAACTATAAGAAGTGTCGAACTACCGAGAGTCGAACTATCGAGGTTCTACTGTATGAGCAGTCGGTTATTGCATCACTAGGAGGTTTACCTCAAGTCGATGCTCTGGTATTTGGGCACGGATCAGTTGAGAAGGTCGAGGAATGCGGTCGGCACTCGCCCCTTCTGAGTGCCGCGCTCGGCCATCATGTAGTCCGTCTCACCCTCGATCTTATGCACAACGATCACCTGGCGACAAAACCGAGTTACAAACATACTGCGAACTCAAGCGTTCTTCCCCTTTAAACAATTACCCTCCAATACAGTACAAGGATGACAGTAAAAAACTACGATCACAGTGTGACTTGGATGGTTCAATGCTCATGAACTAAATTAGTTTTTTCGATATATATACCTAAAAATAAAAACCGATTACAAACAAGTTAGGACAGTTAGGTACAGTTTTAGACAGTATATGTGTGCCATAGATTAGACTCGATAATCTGAGATATATGAGACCAGGACTCTGTCGGATCATATAAGATTATGAAGATTAACTTGGTTATAAAAAGTATAGGTGTGCGAATGGTGATTTTTGGGTTTAAATTGAATAACTATTTAATATTCCAGATATAGAATACTTTGAATTGAATATTAACTTGAAATTAATTTTTCACAAGGCATCTCTTTCAACTGAGATGGCTATAAAATTCAGTCATGTTGTAATTAAAATATAAGCTTTTCACAAAAAAACTGTGTTTTACATACTTTATCAAAATAAGGTGTTTTTTGAAGTTTTTCATTTGGTTTTGGTACATGTTCCTGGTCCCAGCGAAGGTAATTTTAAACACAATGTTTAGCTTAAAATAAAATTATAGGTCTATGGAAGGGCAATATAGCAATTATAAACACACAATTGTTAGAACGAAACATACAGAATATTAGCAATATTATAGCCTATAAGTTATAATATTTTTTATTGCCTCTAATTTTAAACACATCAGCAGTGCTTGGATTATAAATATGTTTTTAGATCCTAGGATTAATAGCCTACCTATCTTTACTAATATTGAAATGAAGAAATTGAGGTAAATACCAGTACATAAGACATACAACGCATAGACGATAGTCTAACATACACCACAAGTAGCAATGTGGACTGAATGCCCAGAAGTTAACTTATGATTTAATAGCCTACTTATTTTTCTTAAAATCACAACACAATCACAACCATTTAATTACGATGACAAAAACCTAATTACCCCCACGAAGTTAAACAATTCAACAACCACAGCTGATCAAAAAACCGCAAGCGCAATTTTAATTTTTTTGTGCCCTGAGATGGCTGACACAGAGTGCAATCAAGTTGTAATTCACAAACGGTATACCATTGGATTATAACATGCGTATTCTATCTATTTTTGATCAAGCTTAAGATGTAGATCTATTATACAACCCTTGACTTATAGAACTGTAGATAACACAAGACAGCTAAGCTAAGCTAAAGATTATTTTAATCCCCTTGTACATGCTGAAAAAGTGCAATAATTTTTTTCATTTCAAGTATTGCACAAGTGGCCGACGTGACAATGGCAACACTGCAAAGTTAGAACTACAGTAAACTTCCTGTAATCCGGCATTTTTGATCCGGCACAGCTTGAGAAAAATATGTTAGTGATAAGAATAATAACCCCGTCGCAGCAGACCTGCGTACTCAGCAAATTTCCAAAAGAATTTGAGATTTTTTATTTCCCCCTTAAACACAATACAAATGAGTATTTAAGTAATATATACTCTATATAGAGTATATTCAATCCAAAATTATTCTAAGTTTGAATAATCGTACACTCCTACAAAAAAGCCCTCTAAGTGTAAAATAACGCAAAAACTGTTTAACACGTTGAGTGCGGCTTATGATTAATATTGCTCACGCCAGTGGCTGAAATATAATAATAAATTATTCACCAAGTAAACTATATGAATGCATCCAAAATGTCATAATAAGATAGCCAGGCCTCCATTTTGGTCATTATTTGTGATGTCACTTCCGGTACATCAATTGATGTAGTCCGCCGGTGGCGCCGGTTGCGTGAGTCATTGCAAGGCATTTTTGAGTGGCTAAAATAAAATAACTGATTATACACCGAGTAAATGAGAGGAATGCATAAAAATATTATCTGAGGATCGCCAGGACTCCAATTTTGTCATTATTGATGACATTACTTCCGGTACATCTATTGATGTGGTCCGCCGGTGGCACCAGTCGCGTAAGTCACCGGTAGGATAAAGTAGCCCGTTTACTACCACAACTGTTTCTAACGATCCACAAACTTGTTTTTTTACACAACAAGTACTAAAAATAATAGAATAGAAAAATAAATGAAAAATAAAAACAACTATACACACCAGACAAAAGTATGAAGTTACCACGGTACCGTCCTGAACAGAAACCCTAGAACGGAAAACTATACGCACCAAAAGGGACCTGTGTACTGGCACGACAGGCGGCAAAGTGATAAAACGATCCCGGACAATGGCTGAGCTCATACTGAACTAATAAAGTGGGAGTGGCGCGACTACATCAATAGCTGTAGGCCGCCAGGAGGGCTGGCGCCACACTACATCAATAGCTGTAGTCCGCACGCAACGTGTTAAATGGATTAGGCCTACCTACTTACCACAAACCTTTTAAATTTTTTTGTTAAATTTTTAGATTAACATGGAAACACAATTTCAATTTCAATCTTAAAAACCTATTACAAGAAAACTTGCCATAAATTGAAAAAAAAATCATACTGTTCTACTGACCTCGTCAGTCATGAGGCTCAGCTCGGAGCTGTCCTTGGCATCGTAGTCACACAGGACCCGGGCACGCTGGCCACCGCCCGCCATGGGGTCTGATGTGGCGGGGGCAGCCCTTGACTGTGCGGGGCTGTTGTTCACCTTGCCGCCGGACATGCTGGAACACACCACAGGCTAACTTACATCTTGAATCACTCATCACCATTTTATCACCTAAGTGATTAAAAGCCTCAGGATGTTTTTTTTATTTATTTGCCTAATCCTAACTTTCATACAAAAAAAATTCGCTACCTCAGATATATTTGTTTCGATAAAGTGGTTGTTCCATAAATCTAGCAACCCAATTGGGTCTGGTAATTACTGAATGAGGTTTTGGAGAAGCTATGAAAAATCTTGCTTGAGCACAAATTTGAACCCTAAGTAGCCTTATTTAAGACAACCCTAAATTTTGGTTCACAGAAGAAGACTATATAACAGATAGTCTTGGAGTTAATTGCTAAGATTCATATACTTTACTAAAAAACAACAAGAATTACAAACTTAGGCGCAAACAAATTAAAATCATAACAAAATTTTGAGAGTCAAAATTAAATTAAAATAAAACCAAAAGAGTTATATAAAAATGAAGGTTTTTATTGTAAAAGAAACACCATAACATATGAATTAAAATAAAAGTGGGATAATCAAATGTATGAAATTGGAAAGCAAACTATTTTAAATAGGCTAAATTCTAGGATATAATCTACAAGTCAATTATTTGCCTATTGTGCAATTAAAGCCTTAAAAAGCAGAGAGAACTTGTAAACAAAATATATCTTCAAGGGTCTGCCTAAAAAAGCTCAAAGTAGGGGCGAACCTTCATGATGTCAAGCCCTTTCTTTATAAGGGAGCACAATAAACACCGATGCCATTTGAAAGTAATCCATAAGAATTCACATATTTCTCAATAGAGTTATTCCATCGCAACTAGTCACCTTGTTAGATAATGGTTTGTTTTGTATATGTCATATGCCGATTGTGGATTCACTATATGACATTTTAACTGGTTGCAAACAGAGAAGCAAGAAATTGCTATGTGCTATTGATTAGTTTGAGACCATGATTTAGGACAGATTATCAGTGATCTAAAATTGGTATCTGTGTCTAAAATTTATTCTGGGGCTGGAGCAAAGTGTTTTTTTTTTTGTTTGTTTGTTTAAAAGTTGTTAACATTATATGTCACCGGCTTTTAGAAGCAAGACAATTTTTGTTCTCAAAAGAAACAATTATAAACAAAACAACATAACTCGACAAAAAAAATATTGAGACTGTCTTCATCGTTGTGCAGAACATATTTGTCAGAAACTAAACATGCCAAAAGTTTTAATTTATGACACACTATCATATAAGAACACTGAACATAAAAAAAATTAAGTTTCAGGGGTGTTTATACAGTTTTTATTATGATGTACTGTAAAATTAAATGAAAATATTCTATGCAACCGTATTTCTTCCCTAGGATTTTCTGTTGCACACAATTGAAGTGACTGACACATAAAATGTGTAAAACCATAAGATTTAACAGAAAATTTAAATTAACGTCAATTTTAGACAAAAAAGGATGTATGTATTAAGAAAAAAGGGAAGTATGTTTGATCTCATCCCTGAAGGAGAAGTAACTGACGGATTCACTACGTGTGCTCGACCTAAACTATGAAGCGATGTGAACCAAGCACTACAACTGACGAGGGGATCATGCTAGAGAGAAAAAGAGAGGCATACACAGCCGTCTGTTGGGAGACGGGAATGTACGCAGCCGCACCAAAGTCCATCTCTTCACTGTTTACTCGAACAATAGGACTGGGCTTCCGCTCGCTATTCCAAAACAACACACGGTTCAAATAGTTCACAATGATGTACAAACGAGGAAAATTAGACTGGTTTGTCCCAGAACAGCAGTATTATAAATGTTCTCTTTTGTTTATGGTTTTTTTCTATGTAAATAGTTTTAAATGATAAAAATACCAAGAAGTCAGATGTTAAGGTGATTTTTGTAATCAATTAAGGGTTGGTGAAGACTGTTTACCACAACAAAATTTGTTAAAGAAAGTAAAAATTTTACAGAATTAAGTAGATTATTACTTTGATAAAATTAGTACAAACATCATCAATCAGGTCCATTAATTGATTTAAGATATTTATGTAAAACCAAGTAGAGGCATAAGTTATAGGGAATACTTAATTGTTTTTGAATATGTACTAATGCGCGTGTTGCTCGACATCAAGCAATTTATTTTTATACAATACAAAAGTTACATTTAGTTATAAATCAATGAAATCCGACCGATCCAATATTGTGAATATCAGTGATAACAAAAAACGACTAGCATTTACACCTGTACATTAACACATGTTTGAAATGCTCAAACCAATCTTAATGTCATTCTAAAGGGTAAATTTCAAATTGAATGTGTGGATAGCATCCTTATTTTTAGTCCGATTCTCATCAATTTTTGGCGGAAACAATTACAGACTACAGAAAATCTGTTGAGAATTGTAGGAGTTCTCAACACAAAAAAACCCTTAGCGTATTAAATAAGTATAGATTATGTAATACCATAAGATAGGATCGAATTTCATGTTTAAAACTTTATGTAAATTTTACATATTTTTTTTTTATATTTTGAAGCCATCAAAATAAAAAATGTCACAAAAGATGTAGGTTTAGGCATAACCTATGTTATATTTATGCCAAAATTAATTCTGTGCCTCAATTTTTTTTAAAGAACAGGCGTAAAACAAACAAAGGTAGGACACATGTTGCATGGTAATTTTTTTTCTTTTTTTCACTTTTGCTTAACTGCCTCGATTTTGGCATTTTTGAGTTTGCTGTATTGTTGTCCACGTTCTGCGGGACCCTGCGTTTGCGCCTACCTGGCGATGTCCTTCTGCAGCTCGAGCATGGTCTGGTGGCACTGGGCGTAGTAGGTGGCCTGCGCCTCCACCAGCTCGTGCAGACACCGCAGGTGCCGGGTGTGCGAGCTGCTCACGCCCTCTAGCAGCAGCTTGGTGATCTCCGCCTGCCGATCAAACTCCGACTGGGCCACTCGCAGCTCCCGCTCCGCCTGCCGATGTACAACATGAATCCGCTGTAGAGGTGTCATGGCCGATTTGAACAGCTGCTATGCTGATGCGATAGCTGGGATTTGAATAGGCTCAGAGCAGAGGAGTAGCAACTACGACAACTCTCAATCTAGCTGGAACTATCAGCTCCTGTTGCTTTTCAATAGAGGACTGCTCGTCTACCTTTTTCAACAAATTTTGGTCACTGACTTTCTGAAAGGTGTTGTTCTCTGAAGATCAATATGGTTTCAGGCCCAAAAGAGGTACCTGTGATGCTATACTTAGTTTCATGAAATGCTGTATTTCTAAAATATAAGTTACTAGGTAGTTGGTACGACATGTCCAAAGCATTCGATACAATTTCACATGATGTCTTGTTGGAGAAGATTGTTGGAGAAGATTATGGTTTGATCATGTTCTATAGATTTTATCACACCATATCTTGTAGGAAGATACCAGAAAGTTGATTTCAATGGTTGTTTTATTCATATTTACATGTAAGCTGAGGATACCATAAGGATAAATTTTAGGACCAACAATGTTTGTAATTTATATTAATGACTTGACTGCAGATGTTAAAAGTGATCACATTAAGTGGTATATTTATGCAGATGATTTGGCGGTACAGATTCATTGTTAACTTTTTGCCTTGGTGAACCATTTAGTTAATAATACAAATGCTGTAATTTAGGATTGGGCTTCTGTCAACTCATATGTTTGAATACTAGCAAAACACAAAATATCGATTTTAGTTTTGGTTCCACCAATTTAATAAGTATTATTAAGTTTAAGGTTTAATGATACAGTCAAATGTTTGAATACTAGCAAAACACAGAATATCGATTTTAGTTTTGATAACACCAATTTATGAGTATCGTTAAGTTTTAGGTTTAATGATACAGTCAAATGTGCAGCACCACCGTTTCATATAGATGCTGTTAGTAAAACGGTTTCGAAGGGAATAATTTTGCTTAGAATGCTTAGGGCCTATGTTAATATAGACACATTGAAAACTGTCCATTTTGCTCATATTCAAAGTCATTTAACCTATAGTATTGTTGTATGGGGACATGTTTTTGCTATAAATAAAATTTTAATATTACCTAAAAGAGTAGTAAGAACAATGTTTAAGGTCAATAGTGTAACTCATTGTAAACTGTTATTTAGGGGACTCAAGATTTTAACTGTTATGTCATTGTATACACTAGATAGTTTGTTGTACAAAATAATAGTTTGTTGATAGTAGATAGTTTGTTATTAAAAGTAATATAGAGAATCTTTCTTTGAATAACACTGTTTTTAATCATTTAGTTAGGCAAAGCAGATTTTTACACAGAGATCAGTATAATTTTAAAATTACTATAAATAATTTCTGTAAACTCGTTTTAAGACTGTTTAATATGTTACTTTGTCATGTTAAAAGTTTATATTTAAGAAGATTTAAAGCTACAAACTGGGTGAACATGTTTGCCAAACCTTGTTTGACCGAACTTTTGTTTGTTGGTGAGTTTAAAGAATGTAAATCATATGACCAGTGATGTTGAGTGAGAAATATTTGTTGATATTTTGTGTTCCCCAAACAAGTTCGTCACGAATGTTCGCCAGTGCGGACGCAGCTTAAATGTGTTATTGGAAATATGTTAGTTGATTTATGTATATATGATGTTAAAAGAGTTTGTTGAATATTTAAAATTGATTAATACCAATAGGCCTAATCAAAGTATGTTGTGATTTATTTTGTGATTGAACTACTATTTATTTGGCGCTGATCTGAAAATTGTATTGTGACGTTGCTATACAAATTACTGTCTTTGTTATTTGGCAATAAATGATTCTGATTCTGGTAGTACATCAAATGGAAGGTTATCCCATCAAGTTTTGATTACAAATACTCAATAAGGCAAGTGCTTTATGTCCCAGATATATATCCTTCCTAATAACCTATTTCAATTCTGGTTCACAATTTAGCTTAGAATTCTGAGGTGATGAAAACCATGATCTTATTAACATAAACCATAATTTAATTGAAAATTAAATAAATCATTCTAAAAGAAATCCGATGGCTTTTTTACTGAGACAAAAGGGTTTACTAGCTATAGAATTATTTTATAATTTAAATAACTTGTTAAAGTCATGAAAATTGTTATTTATTTGTTTATTATTATTATTTTGTTTATTTTTGTTTTTTGTATTGTGGATGCAGTTGAGAGAGTTGACCCCCATAAAAGATGACTTTAACCAGTAGAATTTGAATCTAGCCTGTGGTTTTCAATGGTAAATTCTCTTCTTTGAATATAAGTTTTAGCAGACTCGACACACAGTTTCAAAAATACAAAGATTAAAGATGGTCAAAATACATTTTTCTTAATGTTAAAACTGTTCTATTAAAATTACTAAGATATGCAACTAGCTTTGTAAATCCATTGAAAATCAACTCAAATTAACTTACCACCTCCAGCAGATATTCAGGACTTGGCCCTTCCTTTCAGAAGCATGAACACAAAATAGTTGCTTACTGCAGAATCAAACAAAATATCGAAACAATGCATCGAAGAAAGAATTGCTGATCCTAGTTTTTGATTCTACTAGTAAAATAAGGAGAGAGAAAAAACTACGCCTACTAAATGTAGAGCAAACATGGCAAAATTAATAAGAACAAACATCTGCAATATGTGAGAGCATTTTGCTAAAAATATTTTTTGCAAAGAAACTATTGATTAAAAGTTGAGATTTTTCAATATTAAATTTTAATATTCAGCATTTTTTGGCATTTATAGACCCCTTTCCAGTTTTGTTCCAAAGCTTTAATTCAAGTCTGTTATTTCTGAACTGAAAAAAGAACGGTCAAAGTGAA
Organism: Neoaliturus tenellus; assembly: GCA_030545055.2. NCBI lineage: Eukaryota > Metazoa > Arthropoda > Insecta > Hemiptera > Cicadellidae > Neoaliturus > Neoaliturus tenellus. The sequence goes on from JAQYXR010000078.1 coordinate 28,906, forward strand.
TCTTACACGGTCAATACGGATCGCGATATTTGGATCGTGATCCTAAATGAGTGATTCATGAATCATACATCAATATTTAACTTTACACACTCAATCCGTATCATAATCCAGGATCACAATACAAATATCGCAATCCGTATTGATTGGGCAAGATCCGCCAACTGGTATCCAATTACATCCGATAGAAATCTGACCTGTCCTGTTAGACAGCACATGTTTAAAATATTTGACATTTGAGTTTGAACTAGATGTTTTTGTTGTATGATATCATTCTACGATACAATGGAAATGATACTATTAAATGTATCTTTAAAATGAAAGAATGCCTAGAATGATAGAATTGGTCAATATTATTGATCAGTCGCGTAACACTTCCGTTGCTAATGGTACCGGTTGTTAAAAAAAAAAAAACTTTGATGCGTTACTTAGTAGGCCTATTATACAAATTACTATCGTAAATACAATCATCGTTATAATTTATTATTAATCATAAATTATCATCTATGAAGCCTAGAAATATCATGATACAAGGTACCGGTAGCCCGGAACTTGAAGAAAAACAGCCTAAATTTTTGCAGTTCCCAAAAAGTGGGCATCTATTTACTGTGCTGACTTAAAAGAATAAAAAAAATACCAAGTACAGTTTTTTAAACTGAAATTCACTTGTTGAGTAATTTGAAAAATGGATTTTATTATTGTAAAGACTCATGACAACAACTGACTATGTTTATACTTATTTTGATGCCTTTTAACCATTCCAGGGTTAATGATTTTTCTACAAAAAAAGATTCAAAATTACTCACCGTGGGTTGTCCCAACATGCTCCTGGCTTTCCGAACTCGATTTTTACATGCATCCAAATCCAATCTGAAAAGATCCACATTTAATCTGAACTGAGGGGACATTATTAAAAGATGGGAAATATGATTTTCTTAACTAAACAGTCAGCCAACAAATTATTAAATGAATCTATTATCTATATTCTTATTTCTATAAGGGTTTCGTCTGTTACGTCCCTTTTTCTCTCGACCTACTGAACCGATTTTGAAGATTGAGGTGTCATTTTAAAGCTTAGTATATACCGCAGTGACGAATCGCAATTAAAAAGGTCATATTGTATCGGGCTTCGCCCCCCTTAGTGTAGTAAAATTAAGCCAAAATATGGCTGGAAAATGAAATAATTTTTGGACAGCTAATTTTTGCTGAAATGTGTTCTATGCCATCCCCTGACCTCCCTCAGAAAAGTCCCCTGAAATCCCCAGTGGGCAACATGCCTAAAAATGATGGGATGGCCCACGTGGAGTCAGAAATAAATCTTTCTTCGACTGATGGGTTTATGTACATCAAATTAAAGCTCTTAAGTAGTAGAATTTAATGCCGCAAACCCCATCTCAAAAGGTTGCCTGAGTCGAAAACGGCAGCCTGTCAAACATTGAATAAAAATCAAATTTTAACCTAAACGCTTAAAAATGTAATAATTTTCGAAATACTTGACCTTTTGAGGTGCGGTTTGCGGCAAACGTTTGCTTTTACAATTACCTTTGAAAAAGAGGATAGCTAGTCATATGCTTATCATACTACCCTTGAACCACCCTCCACATGGACGTCCCAAAGAGGAAGTTTTAAAAAAAATTTCTTAGACCATAGCCATCCTATACATAATTTTAAAGGTCTTATTAAGGAGAGTACATAGCCGAAAACCAGACCTCAAAAGGTCAAATATGTCGGAAGTTATTGTATTTCAAAGTTTTGATGATATTATTTGATTCTAAACTTTGAACGCCTGCCATTTCACTCCCGACAGTTATATTGAGGTCGGGTTTACGGCATTGTATTCTACATTTGAAGACCTTTAATTTTATGTATATAAACCTTCTGGAATGTATTTAAATTTAGTATGCTTAATATCAAATTTTAATGTAACTCCTTTATGGGCCAACCCCTCATTTTTAAGCGTGATCCCCATATGGGATTTCTGGGGACTTTTCGGAGGAAGGTCAGGAGACGCCATAGAGCACCTTTCCAAAGAAATTGGCTTTCCAAAAATTATTTCATTTTTCCCGACTAATTTTACTACACTACCTCGTTTTTGATTAATTTCTAGAGGGCGCTTTAAAATGTTGACCAACTTTTATTGCAAGTTCTTTAATGTGAATTGTAGTTTAACAGCTGATTACCTTCAAATGAATTTTAAAAGACAGATAGTAATCAAAAATATATCTCTGTCACTTCATAACCAATATTCACGTACTGTAGGTGAGTTTCACTCATACAGAATCATAAATGCGCAATTTGCGCATGGGCCACCTCGTGTGTCATATAATTTTGCTGGCATAAGAGTGATCATCATTATAAGAGTAACCAACTTTATTGTACATTATGATATCATCATAAAATTGTGCATTTTCTCTGTAATCTTAGATTTTTTAATGTAGAGATTAGATTTAATAAATAAAGAATATTAAATAGTTTATTGTTATTTAATACATTTTATTCAACAAGTATCAAAAGACACAATAGAAACATTTGAAATTATTTCCCAATAAACAGTTTATATGAAGTAAGTTAAAAAAATTAGAAACACAACTTTATGTCAAACATTCTTTTGTACCTCCTTACAATGTGCAATAAGCCACAGTTCACATTAGTTTCAGCTTATAAAATATTTACAATGTTGACAGGTTTTAACCCTTCGACAAGTGAGGTATTTTCATAGAAAATGAGTATGGACGTTCTGGAACGTCCAGAACTAAACAGTAAAAAAATAGTAAAGACTTTCTTAAACATTGTTGGGTGTTAAATTTACTTAAATTCACTATACTTTATTTAAAACAAATGAGATAAGAACGACTCTAAAACAAATTAAAAATAGAAAATAACTCAATATTAAACCTATGGATAAGTACAAAAATCCAATAAGAATAATTCATTGAAATATAATTAAAAGAGTTAGGGACGCATACACAAAAATGAAGTAAGGGCGTGCTAGCGCCCTCCCCCCCCCCCCCCACCTGCTGTGCTAGCGTAGAACTTGACACTTATTAGCAGTCATTACGTTTACAAGCTTTGATACAGTGCTTTTTAATCTTTTTGATTAGTATTTTACATTTCCAATGTGAAAAATAAATACAGTAGAAGCTCTCTTAACCGAACCCTATGGGACCAGCCTATGGTCGGATGACGGATTGGTTAAACCTAATAATACCAGAACTATGTGATAATCACTTAAACGTGATTAAAATTGTGGCAACACGATCATTTGTTCATAACACAATCAATTAGTTAATAAAGTAAACACAATTATGGTATCAAAAACTGTTAAATAACAAATTTAGTTATTTTAATAGAGAATACCTACTTGAAATTTGAGAGCAACTGATTAAATATGACTTGCTAGGGAAACGTATAATCGACCTCTTGAAACATGAAAGTTATTTTAAGATCATTCTTGCAACATCGGCTTGCTGTAGAAGTTTGTATATTCCTCAAAAACGGTCAGATAATCCTGGGTCGGTTAAGAGAGCTTCAACTGTAGAAACATTGACACTGACACATTGACTACCGAGAAATAGTGAAATCAGGGACAAACATATTTCACTAAATTAAGTTTTGATACTGCTCGTTTACTGTTATAAGTTATGAACTTACATAAAAAAAGATCTGGTGCAAAAACAACAAATGTTTATCTTACTTCTCTGGATAACTTGAAAGTTTTAATTGGCTACTCCTCCTACCTACGAACAGGAGATTAAGACGTTCAGGAACGTCCATACTTGTGAAAGGATTAATAGGGGTAATAACAGTTTCCAATTCAGATTTAATCAAAAGTCCCTTTTTTTAAACTTTCAGTCAATTCTTTAACACATACCTCTTGCTCTCGAGAATGCTTCTCTCTTTGATGATTGTTTTCATCTCACCATCCAAGAACTTGCGGAGAGGCACAAGGAAGCAATGATGCGAGGACGAGATGAAGTCTCGCTCAATGTGGCCGAGACGCTGCTCAGTCTGGCCAACTTTGATCAAGGCGCTTCCTTAAATTAACAACACTAGAATGGAACAGGCCCATACAATGAGGCAACATCCAAGAATTTTCCATGCAAAGAAACTACAAACTATTTCTTGGATCAACTATTGTATATTTTATATGCCATGAGATTATTTTTTATAAATGGGCCTTTCTTCACTGGGCAATAGTATCATAAAGTGTTGAAAAACATTTTTAACATCCATTCAATTAAATTTAATTTTTGTTTCACAGTTTATATCCAATGGCATTTTAATTAGAATGGTGAAACCGATATTGTTAATTGTTAATTAGTTGTAGTAAGCTAGTACACTTAACCAGAAAAAAATCCTAGAGCAAAATAATAAAGATTAATTATAGATTTTTTATTAAAAGAGTTTTATGTAAAAAGAGTTTTAATAACTAGTTTTTAAAATAAAAAAATTATAAAATTTAAAGACCGAATATTGAAACTTATCTATCACTAATTGATTAGCCTATTACTAATATAGAGTGGAACGCCAAAATTGCCATCCTCGGAACTGGGACTGTGAAGCTTAAGTGAATAGATGGATAACAGAAACCTCCTTGGTCAGACAAATCAATTTTCGTAAGATCAAATAGTCCGATAAATTAATCAAAAGTTATATGTTCATGCCATGATCTTTTAACACATCTCATTAAGTACATGTGACATGAACAAGAATATTTTGAGGCAAAAGTATTGATTCAATTATCATGCAGTCTTACTGGTATATCTTAGGGTTTTATCGGTAGCAAGTGTTTGTTCAGACTTAAATAGCATACCATAGGCGGTGCCGGGGCCGAATTCGTTGCCAGCCTCGATCATGTCCAGGCCTAAATATTCTAAATTGCTGAGCCGATTTGGTCTTTTCTTATCAATTTTTTCAAATAAAAAATCTTCCACCCTGTAGCCTGAAACATAAAAAATCCTATTGAAATGACTAGAATACTCTTGGCAAATTACAGTATAGCGGATAGGCTATTATGTTGTTGTAATAACAGTAATTATTACTGAATTACTGAATGACATTATAATAAAACTAATTTATCAGCTTTTAGTGAATTTTCCTATATTGGGAATGTGCTATTACGGTAGTAGGCCTAGTCAGGGTAAGATCTAAGCCAGGGACCATGATACTTCTTTGTTTTGAGGTCTCTGGAAGCCAAAAGCACCATTTTTTCAAATAGTGTTTGTCCGTGAACTTGATCACTTTTGAACGGAACCTCCGATTTCGATGAAATTTGGTAGAGGAGTGTAGACCAACATATACTTGGATGACTTTGCAAAACACAATGATCGGACCATAGGAACAGGGTTTTATAAGGTTTCATAAGGGTCAAAAATGGGTTTCTTGTACTTTTTTACTTTAATTTTTAAAATCCAACAATTTTAACATAAACCATTTACAAGAGCTAATAACATAAAAAATTTGGTATTTTTATGTTAGAAAATGGTTACGGAGAAAATCCAAAACAATTTCCCCCATTATATTCTTATGGGAAATCAACAAAACCTCTTATCTTGCTTATTTATAAGCATATCTTAATAAAATTTGATATCTACATTCATTAGGAAGGGGTTAACTTATATTTGTTTACAAAACCCAAATGCCGGCAAATCTATGTACTCTTATAATACTACATGCACAAAAAGTATTACTGCCTAGGCAATTTAATTCACAGAAAATACGGAAATATGTATTAACAGATTACAAAAAAAATTATTAATTTCTCAAAATCATGGTATTCAAAACAAGATTCTTGATTCAAATTTTTTGCATCTGGATATATATTTTCTTATGATGTTGACACTTTTTTCTTAGAGCAAAACAGACATTGTTGGCTGGGAATTTTCAAATGATTGGGTCCTTCAGAATGTGATATTACCGCTTTCTTACACTTTACTGAGCTTTAATGAGTTGTGACACCCTTTACAATAAGCAAAAGAGAATCATTAACTACCAAGTCTACCCAAATCACTAATTTCAGGAAATATATTGGCATCAGGCCACAATTTATTAAATTTAAGTTACTCTATTTAGCAGCCATTGTACAGCTATTATTCCAAGCACAAATGTACAACAAATAAAGTCGTACATTTGTGAAAAATCCCCAAAAAGACGCTACCATAGTCGGGTTACAGCCGACTGCAATATTGACAAGTCTCCTCAAATCCATCAACAGAGTGAATTTCCTTAACTTTTCCAGACTCTTGCCTATATCCCAGAATTTAAGTTATTTCATTGACTTTCCACACTGTGGACACACTGAATATGTTCTTTAACTAGGTAGGGTTTAACTTATACTTACAAAACCCATGTGGCAACACACCTATGTACTCAACCACATCGTTTATATGGGAAAATAGAAAAAATACTACAATTCCATTGGAAATTCGCTGAGTACGCAAGAGACATGATACAACCCGCTACTGCCCTGCCTAGCTCACATTGAAATTGAAGCTCTGTATCGCGTAAATTTCTTAGAGATTTTTGACGAATTGTAACAAAATTTCAAAATCTTTAGGAGTCATTCTTGTAAAGTTCCGGAAACATGCGCCATCTTCTAATCGGAGGTCACTTAGAGTAGAATTCACGAAATATAGTCCGATGAAAGTCGATACATTGTTGCCAAATTCAAATTTATTCTTAAACACATTTTTATAGTGTATTACAAATGGTAAATATAACCACAATGACGAAATGACCACAATGAGGATTTTCATTGTTGAACGAGAGGGGGTGAGGGTGGACACAGCTGTTAAATTTTCTATCGGACTATTTTTGTGCATCTTACTATAGTAAATTGTGGGCATAATAGGAACTTTCTTACAGAAACTTATGAGTCCACCATTGGCTCTTCCTCGGTAAATCAGCCACATGATTAAGCACAATGAAGCATGCAGAAGCTAAAACCAAGTCTTTTTCGGTCACCATATTGTCAAACACTGGCTTTCTAGTATGGATGCAAAACAAGTTGAAAACTTGAAACAAAAACTGTGTACGGTATGCAGACAGTCAACCGACAGTCTGCTTACAGTCGGCCGATTGTCTGCATACACAGTCTACAACTGTGGATTGTGATGGCTCGTGCCGCCAGCACTCCATATAGTAGCGATTGTCGATGCACTGGCCACAGCGCCGGTATCCGACAGCCTCTTTCTAGAACGTTCTCGAATCGGTTCGCGAAGTCGAAAGATTCTGAGACTCTCTCTCTCACGCTGGCCATCAAGAAGAGAACTACATTTTCGGGATTCGGGAGCATCACGGGGAAAATGAGCAGCTAAGTAGAAAATATTAAGGGGGACCGTGAGGTCCCTGGGGATGTAGGTTGTGGGGGATGATAATTATTAATTAATCTCAAGTAAATTTATTATTTAACCAATCAATAAAGGTTATAACTTACTCTGTACAGGGCGGTCTCAGTGCCTAGCCTACACATGTCATTTCAGGATTCAAGCATTAAGTATAGGATGGGTTAGTTTTATAGATACAGTTGATTATTAGTAAATTCACCTTGCAATTAATTTAGTATGCGTAGATTATAATTAGAACGCTCATAAAAATGGCTAATAGGTTTCTGGTCCTGTGCTTGGCTACGATCCGTCTCTGGGTAGTACCCTCAGTGTGTCCCTTCAGATACGTTACCTAGGTTCAGTCAATAAATCACGTAATTTCCAGGTATCTCACTTCACGGTTTAAACCTCAATCCTCACCCATTTCCATAGTCACCCTTCAGTTAATCACCTACAACCTAGAGATGGCCACTCAGCCCGTTCATGTTGTTGCTCGAGCTCAGTAGTCTATCACTTCAGGTTCCCAATAGTTTCACACTAGCTCAATACCACCATAGGTCCACTGTCGACATATCCCAACACCCATTACCCATAGTTAGCCGCCATATTTCCGTCTCAGGATGACGCTTAAAACGTAATAAAAGGTGAGTGAGCAGAGCGAACAGGGTCTTCTGGAAAAAAATGCCTTTTGGGCTTGGCATATTAGCTTACAGTCTGTGACCGATATTACTATGACTACAAAGAATTGTTTAAGTTTACCGAGCAAAGTCTCTCCTCCCAGGTACTATTTTAAAATTTGAGTAGGCTCATCGAATAAAGTTTCAATTAATCTTACCAGGGTTTGGTGTAAGAACTGCTTCTGTATCTCGTAGTAATTTTTCAGTGTACTGCTTTGTAATGTCAGATCTCTCAGCCAGATTTTCAAAATGAGCATCAAGTTCAGTTTTTTCCGATGTTCCAAGTTTTTCCTCTGTAAGCTACAAATGTGTGAATTAAAAACAAGGTCAGTGGTTTATAGAGGGGTAAGAATAATAATTAGAAACAAAGTTGATAGGCTACAGGAGTTTAATTTAGGCTTACATTTTACCTCACCTTGTTATGTTAATAAACTAGCCTATTTATAACCTCAGGACAAGGGTTTTGTAATGTAATAGAAAAGGACTGTCTCACACACTAGGCCACAGAAAGTTGCACACATACCACTTGATCTGATTATAAAAATACTGTATCCCTGTTGCAGCAACCGACTGAATGGCATGTGCTTGCACCTTATACCAGGATTTTTTAGAATTTTTTTTTTTTTTTTTTAATAAAAGCCTTTACTGCTTGGCACCATGGGCCAATAGGCCTGTGCGGTGATCTAAAGACAGCAAGGTACGGTCACGACATTAAGTCACATAGGCTAGCTAGAGGTGACCGCTCATGTTTGTGCGTGTAATGTCGTCGCCCAGGATGGAACCGGGGACCGCTGGCTTGTGAGGCCGGAGCTCTACCACTGAGCTACCGCTCCCGTATAATTATTGTCCATTGTACTCATGGTACCATTGTAGGATAAAAAGGTGAAGTATAAATTTAAATTGGGTTAAGTTATCCACACCTTTCTCAATGAAAGAAAATATCTGACCAAAAAATAACAAAAACTTCCTGCAGAACAACTTTTTAATGTAGCTTATGTTTGAAAAAAATGTGTAGGCCTACTCCGTTCCGCTATGTGTGAGTTCTCATGTTAATGTTTAAATGTTCATGATTTTTTTGTACTAATTATTATTTTAAACTTTTGACACACCAACTATAGGTAAGATTTTAAAGTTCTTGGATCTGAAGATGGCAGTTTAACCTGCCAAAACACGTCATCCAAAGTGAGGACAAGTTCAATCAAACGGCGGACTAACCAGGTAAATTAACCTTTTATAAAGTCTATAATTGATCCGGAAACACATCAAACAATCTGAAGTAGTAAAAAGAGATTTACAACGAGTTTTCTAAGGAACTTTACAAATAATCCTAACTGCCCTTTTCTGTATTTTGAAGACTTCTAATGAGTTAGAACTGTTCCCCCATACAGCAACTCCATAAAACAGCAAGGAATATATCTGTGAATAGTAAACACTTGAAAAGTACCTCAGTGTAAACTGTCCACTTAACATACTTTGACAATTTCTTACTTACATCAATGTGCATGTACCAACTACAATCTAAGGTTATTCCTAAAAATTTATTCAAAAGGATTATGTATTTTGCCTATGTAGGCACTATTTCCATTATTTAATATTTTATTTAGTAGAAATTATTGTTTAGTTACGGTATATTATGATATTGTGCATTGTAATGATCAATTGTATGTGTTATGGAAAATAAAAGAATTTGAATTTGATTTGACACTCACCTTTAGTTGATGAGCACACAACTCAAACATTAAACACAATAAACAGATGATTCATAACAACCCCTGTGTTAACAAATTCAAAGAGTACATATATCTTTACTGTGCCTTCACTTTAATTATATATTTGAAGTAATTCTGTGTTAAAAAGTGTAAGTTGATTCAGACTCAAAACCATAAATATTTCATTAGAAATCGTAACTTGAATCCATCTGTTCAACACAACTTAAGTTTGTTTGAAACAAAACTTGCTATTCTGGGAGTATACAGTTTTTAGAATCAACTTCCCCCGGATGTTAGAAACAGTTTTTTAATGTATTAAGAAAATAACATAGTACCTATCTCATTGAACAATGTTACTATGATCTGCGGCTACATCCTTAATCCTCAACATTTTTCCACCATTCTCATTTCAAAACCATCACCTTGACATCCTTTACACTTGATTGATAACTTCTGATGAAGATGGCCTTTTGAATCTTTTGACAAATAGACTTAGAGATGAGAAGATAGGACTGATCCTATGCCAAACCATGGTCTAGGGGGACTACGAAAGAGGTAACAGACCATCAGGTAGGGCCTGGGTAATCAATGATGAATCAATCAAATCAAATCAAAAATCTTTATTTGTCATTAACAGGTACAAGTACAGCATTGACAATTGTCTATTTTACGGCACTGGTTGCGGCCAAGTCAACAAAATTACATAAAGCACGTACACTAATAATGGAATATTAGGCCTACATGCCGTTAATAAGTGCTAGCTGGTGGCATAATTTGAGCATTCAAATGACTTCAATAATTTGATGCTGTGGTTAAAATTGTCTCTAACAAATCTTTACTGGGCGTCAGCATTAGGCTTCAAATACTGTAAGTTAGGCATAGCCGCTTTTTCATGACTAAATTTGAGAAAGCACTGGAGCCCCACAAGAAATAACTGGTAAATTTATATTGTGCATTTTAATAGGAAGCCTTGTCTTTTACTGATTTTATAAGAACACATTAATTAACCTACCTGTACAACCCTGCTGAGGGCTGTTCCTGCATCTCGTACCAATTTTTTTAACATTGAAATCAAACTCCATTTTCTGCAGTAGAGGAAAAGAACTTCAAATCATAAACAGTTCTTAATATATAATTTGAAACAGTATTGTAAATTACAATTCACTTTATAACAACTAATAGCCTGGAAACTTTCAGAGTATACCAATGCGACCAACGAACCAAACCAACTCTACTTAGTTATCTTTCTTTTCTTTGTCAACTTTCGTTATCCGCTCGCCTGTCATTCAGTCTCCACCACCACAACACTCGAACACTCACCACCAGTCGGTTCAGCTAGCTGTTAGTTTCTTGCTTTGCTTGTCAATACCGCAACCATAGAGTAACATATTTGATTTTACATACTACTTTTAGTATGTAAAGTTGATTTTACATACTACTTTTAGTTACCTGTTACCTGTTACCTCCGCAGTCTGTCCCGTAGAGACCCGATGAGGCATGGGACCCGTCATGATGTAGGCAGCCGAATTTGGCCTTGTCCAACCAGGTGTTTGGGTTTGGGTTTAGGTAGTGCTAAGTAGGGTACGGAAATGGTTTTTAGGAAAAATCAGGTAGCTCATAGTAGCACATGTTGAGCAGATGTTCCTTCAGTTCTCTCTTAAATGTATTAAAATCCTCAATTTCTTGAATATGTCTTGGAAGCTTCGAAAAAAACTTGGTACCGGTATAACTAGGTTTGGTCTCAAACAGTCTTAAACTATGTTGGGTTGCATGATTAACATTGTGGTTTCTAGTGAAATAATGATGAACATGAGGCTGTATTAGATTATTGGCTTTTACATATAGAACTGCTTCAAATATAAAAAGAGAAGGAACAGTTAAAATTTGCAGCTCCGTAAACTTATCTCTACATGAGTCTCTAGGCCTAAGTCTAGAGATACATCTAATTGCTTTTTTTGTAAAATGAAAATGCGGTTTAAATTTGCCTTGCTTGACATGCCCCAAAGCACTATTGAGTATCTTAAATGACTTTCAATTAGACTAAAATATACTAGTTTAGACAGAGGTAAATTATTAAAGACTACTATTTTTCTTAAAACAAAGAGATTTGAAGTTAAAGTTGAAGCCAACTTATCAACATGCTCCCCCCATCTGAGACCATCGTCCAATCTCACTCCCAGATAGTCGACAAAGTTGGATTCCTCAGCAAGAACATCTTCATCCAAAAGCACAGAAGGTGAGAATGAACCGGCCCTAGCTAGATTTCTTTTTTTCTGAGAAGTGGCAATAGGTTTTCTTGGAATTTATGTTCAAAATTGATTGCAGAGAAGTACTGGGAAAGAGCGCCGAGCTGGCGAAACGTCTCTCTTTCCAATTCAAAGAGATTTTTATTTCGAATAAATAGGGAAGTATCGTCTGCGAAAATTGTCAAAGAATTCTGAGGTACGGAACTGGAAATGTCATTTACATATATTAAAAAGAGGACTGGACCTAAAATAGAGCCTTATTGAGGGACCCCTAAAGCGATATCTGCAACTTGAGATTGAAAAGTTTTTTTTGAACCAGAATCTAAAGTGAAGTTAACTGAAGTTTGTTGCTTTCTATTGCTTAGATAAGACGTCAGCCAGCCCATTGCTCTGTCTTTAACACCAATTTGTTCAAGCTTCTTAATCAAGATTGCATGATTCACAGAATAGAACGCCTTGGAGAGGTCAATAAAGCAGGTAACCGCAGTATCTCCCCCTCCAAAGCATCGACACACTTATTCACAAAATCTATCAGGGCCAGCTTTGTGGATTTGTTTTTCTGAAAACCAAATTGGTTACTAAAAATCAGATTGTGATCATTAAGAAAAGTCATTAATTTGTTGCAGACGGCTTTCTCAAGTATTTTGGAGACGGTTGGAAGGAGTGAGATCGGACGCGATAGTTCTCAGGTAGGAGCTTGCTATTTTTTTTTTTGTGAAGAGGCTTAACTACAGCCAGCTTCCCACCGTCCGGGAACACTCCCTCCGTCAGAGATGCGTTGACCAAATGCAGCAAAGGATCAATCAATTCATCAGAACAAGTTTTAATTATTTTACTTGAAATTCCATCGTATCGTGACCTGCAGAATTCTTGTTTTTCATTGAAGGAATTATTTTCCTAAGCTCTTTTACTGTGATTGGATCAAAAGAGTTTAATTCAGCATCAGAGATAGGCTCCAAGTCAGTACAAGTCTGTAAATTAATGTTACTATTATTGCAATTGAGAAAATGATTATTAAAAAAATTGCAAACAACCTCGGGATTGCTATTGACTCTACCATCAATTTCCAGACTAATATTGGGCTCGTTTGAAGTTACTTTATTTGGCCTATAACTATTTATAACATTCCAAGAAGATTTACTAGGATTGTCTGAGGTACTCATCGTATTGAAAATGTGAGATGATTTGGCTTCAAGAATCTTTTTTCTATAAACTTTTTGAGTTTGTTGTATTCCTCTTTTTTCCTACTACACCCGGTCAACATCCACTCCGAGTACAGATTCTTTACTTGGATTTTCATTTTTTTTTTAATTCGTCTGTCACCCAAGCCAATTTTTTCATGCCATTTTTTTTCTTTATTTTCTTTCTAGGACATGAAACATCCAGGCAGTGGGAAACTGTGCTTACAAAGTTGTTGTATATTTCATCTACTGTAGCTGCATAAAAAAACATCTACCCAATTTTCCCATTTCAAACGGGTTCTTAACTCTACAATACTTTGTGGTGAAAAATCTCTAAATTCTATTTCATTTATCGGTTTCTTAGTGAAATTGATTGGCACCTCAAGGGTAATAGCATGATGATCAGAAATGAAAGGTTGAATAACAGTGCAATGTGTTTGTTGAAAGTTGGACAAAAAATTATCAAGACAACTAGCCGAATTTTCAGTGATCCGAGTAGGGGAATCAATTTTATGAATTCCAACCCATAGCTATTAATCAAATCGGAGAAAGTTTTAAATTCATTAGTATGTAAAGTCCAATGGCAACATCGAAATTCTCAAGTATAATAACCATAGATGTATACTAATACACCTGGATCGATAACTGAAATGGTGGAATAACGGTAAAAACGAGCCGGCTTCCCCCACCACTAGCCAGTATTGCCGCCGCCGCGCCGCCGCCGCGCCGCACTGAATAACAGCTGACATGATTGTTGTCGGTGCGTCAGCTGCATTCTCGTTTGTTTTACATTCTTTTAAATTTTCAATTATGATTATGATGATGAAAGATGGTTCTTACTGTGCAGCTTTTGGTTGTATTAGTACACATTCATAAGGCTGAAATTTATCATTTCATAGGTAAGGAAGACTAAAAAATACAGTATTACCGTAGTTTAATCAATTAATTAATTTATTTATTTAAATCACAGTACATAATTACTCACACAGGGTTGGCAACACTGACCACGAATACTGGCTAGTGGTGGGGGTAACGGCTCGTTTTCGCAACATGGAGTTACCGATCCAGGTGTATTATAGTAGGATTCACGAAAATAGTCCGATGAGAGTTGATACATTGTTGCCAAATTTATTCTGAAACACATTTTAATACTGTAAAACACATGGTAAACATAAGCATAAATGACAACATTGCAGGGTGAGAGGGGGTGAGGGGGGTCACAGCTGTTTAAATTTCCATCGGACTATTTCCGTGCATCTTACTATAGTATATATCTATGATAATAACACTTGAACTACACCAATGACTATTTGACTAATGACCAATGACCAATGACTATGACACTTACTATAAGCTAAGTTTTTTTTGTACAGTAATTGGATTGGGACTCCTACAATTTTCAACCAAATTTCAAGTTTTTTTGTGTCGTGGGCTTAGTTTGTTAGTAGTTAGTTGATTCCTTCAAAAAGTTATGAGAATCAATACTAAAGGCTCTACGATTGCCTAATAGATATAAATAAGAATTCCCCTGTTACAACTTCTACATATTAGCTTCCTCCAACTAGAATTTTAGCAACTTGAGTTTTACGCTAGTTAGTAGTAAAAAGTCAACAAGTCTTTATTTGTCCATTAAATACAAACAGTACGATATTCTATGTCATTTAAATAAGAACAAATAAAAAAACATTTCAATTTTCTTGGCTGATTAGTCCACTTCAAGCAGAGCAAAACAAAACAAAACTTGCAAAATAAGTGTTCATGCACAAGCCATGTACAAAAAAGTATCACACAATTACTTACGTACTAATAACTTGGGGTCATTAGCAAGTTGCCATTAGCCATAACCTATCGTTGTACTCTGTGATGTATTGGGTTTTCCAGTTGAAATAAAAATATATAAACCCTTGTAAGGCTGTGTGGGATCACATCCATAAGGGCCTTGTAACTATACGCCCGTTAAAGATTTCTGCACACAGCTGAATGACTTAAACTTGTATTTTTTCAATATTTAAGTTATCTGGTCCAATTATGTAAACCTGTCCTATCCACTCACTATGACCAACCTTGAGGCTCTTGACTCTGCCCCCCTGGTCCATCTTCTTTCTCCTGGCGTCCTGTCAGCTCTGGATATGTTGCTCACATAATGAATTCCTCGCTTGAGGAGGGCACTTTTCCTAATGTCCTGAAAATCAGTAGAACAATTTAAATTTTAAGAAAGGAGAAAAGAACGCAGTTGCAAGATCTATCTCCATTATTACCATATTGTTTGCTAAGAAATTTATGTTGGAGCAGCTGTATACTTTGAGGAGCATCACCTACTTTGTCCCTGCTCAATATGGTTTTCGCAGGGGCGTGTCCACAGTCCAGGTTGTTTACTCTCTCCTGCAGACCATCTTGAAAGCGTTTGAAGAAAAGATATCCTCCTCCGTTCTGTTGTGTGACCTTTCGCGTACCTTCGACTGTGTGTCACGCAGTTTTTTATTGGCAAAGCTTGAGAGGTTCGGGGTTAGAAGTGATATGCTCTCTCTGTCCTTAAATCTTATCTTTCAGGGCGCACCCAAGTTGTTACTTGGGACGGTGTGAACTCTTCCCCTTTGAATGTAAAGTATGGGTTCCCGTAGGGCTGCTTACTAGGCCCTTTCTTTTGCATTGTATCAATCAATGATATCTTACATAGTTTCGGTTAATGACCTGATCTTTGCTGACGACACTACTTGTTCTCAAGCCACTGAGATCTTGTTGTCGCGAAGATGGCTGTGCCGGAACTATATTTTTGAAATAGCCTCTGTATGGTTTCGTAATAACAAGTTTGTAATGAATGAGGCCAAGACTTAATGAATGAGGCCGACTTGCTAGAGAAATCTGGGAGATTGATCCTTCTGCTATGCTGCTGGGATCAATAATTGATCAAGCGATGATACGATGTCATAAAGTTTTTCATGACATTAATAAATCTACTACTTACTTACTTGTTACTTGTTACTTTTTACTAGCCCTTTAAGAAGTTTTTTACTTTTGGAACCATAAGTACGCTTTATAATGTTTTTGTTGTTGATGTCGTAATTTATTTTGTTTTTATTTAATATTGATTTTTGTTTAAATAAACCATTTGAAACACTGAAACTATAACAACAGTGTTATTAATTACTTATTATTTGTTATTTTAGCATTGATTTTCTATTTCATTATTAATTCAAAGCTCGCGATAGAAAATCAATGTTTGAATTTAATAAAGTTAGAACATCTTTAATTCCGTTGGCGTTGACATTCATTCGGATCTCTCGGGTGTTGTCAGTTGTCAAGTTGTCACTGTTGTCAGTTTGTCAGTTGTCGAGTTGTCGTTGTTGTTGTCGGTTTGTCAATCGTCTTCTTCATGTCGTCGGCGTTGTCGTTCTTTCAGTGACGGACGGCTGCCTTGCTCTCTTATACAAATGTCATAAGGATTACTTCTGAGATATCTTTTATTGATCATTGTTAGTCTAAGTTTTATAAACTCTTAATTTATTAGAGACACTCGTGTGACCAAGAACTGAATTTGGCAGTGTAGGCTATCTGTGAACAAGATGTTGGTGTTGGTTTTAGGCGATTTACACATCCCCCACAGGTGTAGTACCCTTCCAAGTAAGTTTAAGAAGTTACTTGTGCCAGGACGTATACAGCATATTCTGTGCACAGGAAATTTGTGCACAAAAGAATCTTTTGATTACCTTAAAACACTAGCGAGTGATGTTCATGTAGTTCGAGGAGATTTTGATGAAAACATGAATTATCCAGAACAGAAAGTAGTAACTGTAGGCCAATTTAGAATTGGCCTTTGTCATGGCCATCAAGTTGTGCCTTGGGGTGACCCCGAATCCTTAGCATTGGTTCAACGACAGTTAGATGTAGATATTCTAATATCAGGACACACACACAAGTTTGAAGCTTACGAGCATGACAACAAGTTCTACATAAATCCAGGATCAGCAACTGGTGCTTACAATCCATTAGACACATCTATCATCCCGTCATTTGTTTTAATGGACATCCAGAGTACAACTGTTGTAACTTATGTTTACCAGTTGGTTGGCGATGAGGTCAAAGTGGAAAGAATTGAATACAAGAAAACCTAAGAAAACATTCCAACTCTGCAGATCTATTCCTCTAACATACAAAGCAACATTAATTTTGTTTTAAGGGACATTGATGTTGAAAAAAAGTCAGGTAATTGTTCAGAGAACTATATGCTTTTATGTAAAATACAACAGTTAGGCCTAAGCCTATCACATATTTATATAACAAATAACATTTATATAAAAAATAATTGTATCCTCCAGTTCATTATATTATATTGCCTCTAGAACTGTACGTACTAATCTGTGAAACAGTTAGTTGAAAGGCATTTATAACTTGATAGCTAAATTTAACTAAGCTAACACAACCTGTTACGGTACTTTTTAAATCCAATACCAAATATGGATTTAGTTAAAATTTGAAGAAATTGTGTTTTACTATGTAAGCAGTCAATTCATACCTTTAGATTTAGTATTTGCATGATATCCGTATTTGTACAATAATAATTTATTGTTGATGAATTTATTTTATGATCGAATGTATTCTAATTTGAATTTACGAATTATTGATAGCCCTTTAACTTATGCATGTTAAACTACAATTTTATTCAATAAGTTAGCCTATACACTTTTTATGGTATCAGTAATACTGCAATAAAATTGTAGGCCCCCCTACCAGTTGTTTAAAAAATGTTTTATTGTTATTATTGTAAATATCGTACACTTTGATCAGAAATACACCCATAGTTTACAGAGTTTTATTTGGTTTTCCTTCCTGAAGCATATTAGCCATAGCCTATACGCTTCGGTGATGGGCATCTTTCAAAGTGTGTATAAGTATATGGGTCTTGGGGGGGGGGGTGTCTTAGGTCTCTATTTAATAGGAAGTACCTTGAATATTCAGGGTTCTTTGAAATGAAATGAAATGAAATCTTTATTTGTCATTCAAGTTTACATTGCCTGTGATATTTCACAAATAAACATATGACACGTCATTATCTTAATATACATTTTGTTATAAGTTACCTAAATAAAACAATAATAAAATCAATATAATTTAATCAAATAATCTCATACCTTTTCCTGCTTAGTAAAACAAAAGTCATAATTTATAAATAAATTTCTTAAATATTCATCTATGGAGTACGGACACATTAATTCTAAAAACTCCTTCAATTTATTTAAGAAAAATTGTTATTGATTTTGCTGATTTAATTTGAGCAGGAAGGTGGTTATAGAGTTTCCTACCCATATACAAAGGTGTTTTTTCATAGAGTGCAGTTCTGTGGATAGGGAATCGAAGATTATCTTTGTGTCTTGTGTTATTTGTATGATCTTTATTTTTTGACAAGAAAAAACTGTAATTTTTTTAACAAAGATACATAATTGATAAAAAATATACACGGCATAAATTGTTAACAATTTCATTTGCAAAAATAGTGGGCGGCATGAAGTACGAGGTGCTGTGTCAGTTAAAATTCTCAAAGTTTTTTTCTGGAGAATAAAGATACTATCTATAACTGGAGAGCTATCCCAAGCAATAATGCCATAACAAGCCCTAGACATAAAATAGTAATGATAAACAGTAAGAGCAGTATTTAGACCTGCTGTTTTATAGATTACTCTCTGCCCAAATAAAGCCTTGGCTAAAGACCTAATCACCTTTAAGTGATTAGTAAATATTTTGCTTTAAGTATAGGCCTAATTAAGTCAAAGAAATGGTATTTTTTAACAGTCATGACACCTTTTTATTTAATGACAGTGAAACCCAATTTGATTGACTATCGCTCATAGGATCAATTAAACTTAATAAGTGCATTACAGAAATTGTTTTAAACCTTTAGGGCCAATCCATTTGAAGTAATCCAATTAGGGTTGCTTGACTATTTTTTACTTTGAAAAATTTTTTTATTCACTTTTTAATTTAGGCCTAAGGGCCTACTTATTTATTTTTAATTTTTAAGTAATTTTTTTAAATATACTTTGAAATTATTTATGTATTTATTTACCATACTGTACCCTTGTAATGAGGATATCAAAACAATTTTGTAAATATTTTTATCTAGCTCCTTCTGGTAAAGTTGACTATTTTTATTTAGCTCTGCACAGCATTTTTGGGCTTTGCAGGCATCAGCGGTAGGCCTAAATAAGATATTATCTTTGTACAGAGTAGAGGTATAAAAATGCAACTTGCACCATTATTTTCTTTGAAATCTCCACTAAAAATGAGGTACTTACAACAGTTTCTCTAAAACAAGCACCAATTGAAATTTTACATCTTATTTTAAAACAAATTGTGGACAAAGTACTCTTTTTAAGGCGTCATTTACGATGAAGGATTGAAATACAATCTAATAATTTTTATAGGCCCTCCTTGTAAAATACTTAGGCTACATCTTTTAGCATATGAATTTTGAGTCTCCTTAGTTTTTAATAAACTTATGAAAATCAGATTTTTTAAAATTTTTTTTAGGGGTTTGGAAACTAATATCTCTGTTGAGGCAAGGTATAAAAATGTGTACGTAAATACAGTAAGGAATATTAAGATGAAGAAATATAAAGAAATGTCTTTAATGACATTTCTGAAACAATCCCAACTGAACAGTTGTTGCCAGTTTGCCGATGACTTCACCCTTTTTTCAAAAAACAAAAATCCTCAGCAATTAGAAATAACTTAGCTTTATTTCAGATTACAAATCAGCTAATTCAATATTTTTTTAAACACTCGCTCAATTTAAATCCAACCAAAACTCATATTCTTCACATCCAAACCCAGCAAAGAAAAAATTTTAATAACGCCCCACCTAGGCTAATAGTTGGGGACAAGTTGAAATAAACCAAGTCGTCGGCTGAGTTTTTGGGAGTGAGATTGGATGATTGCATGACATGGAATGAACATTTAGGTAAATTAGAAAGTGAATAGGCTATTCTTAGACAAGTTAGTAAATTTGAAAGCAATCACTTGGCCAGAACTGTATTTATCACTCTTTGAGACTCACATTACCCATTCAATTATCTTTTGGGGTTCGACCTAAGGAAATCTCAATAAAATATTTTTGTGGAAAACAAAAGCCATCAGAGCAATAGCCAGACTACCCCCACAAGCTCACTGTCAAGATTTTTTAAAACAATTGAACATTTTAAGTGTCCTATGGCTTTTCATTTTTGAATGCATCATGTATGTGATGAAAGAAAATACCTAAACTTCCAGAAGAAAAAAATCATCGCTATGACACAAGATTCAAATAATTTTTTTCAAAATTTCACAAACTCAATTTTTGAAAAGAAACTGGAATATTTGGGCAAGAAGCTCTATCAAGCTCTGCCAAGTAATATTACAAACACTAAAAAACTTCTCTTTTTAAAAATAAATTTTTCTGGTTCAAAACAGCTTGTATGACTTGGAAAGTTATCTGGAGTATGATAAACCCCCTAAGTAAAAAAATAGAAAAGCCACTGTGGCGAACCAACAGGCTCGTCACCATTTTGGGGCGTAGCTACATAATTAACTTTAATAGTAAACAGGGATGAATGTGGGTTTCCACTTAATAACAGATACAAGTGGTTGAGCGGACCTTTCTTTTAATCAAATCAAAACCCTTTCTATACAAATACAAAACATAACCTCGATTCTAAGAATATTATACAAATCTTTTCTCAAATAAATCAAAACCTTGAATAAATACAAAACAATAATAATTCTCTCTGGAGAATTACTACTCTGGACTGGCAAATCGTTCTGGAGGCAGTGCTAACCGGTCAACTAAAACTTTAATATAAACTCAATAAAAACGGATCCTTTCAAATATAGAAATAAAACACGCTACAGAAATAAAACCCTCTTTGCTTACAATCTCTACAACAATAAAATTTGATGACTCAACCCCAAAACAACTTTAACTAACTCTTTATCACAAAAACCCGAGAACTTCAGACAGGGCCTAAGATTCCCCAAAAAACAACCAATATGGTACTCACCTACGACCGCCCCGGGTCCAGGCACCGCTCTCCCGAACTACAAGGAATTTGACCTATACATTAGATTGCACTCGCCTCTGACCTTCAGGGCAACGAACCCCGTGTTTACCTCCAAAGCGCTTGCCATCCAGTGCGACCTCGACTCTAGTAATGACCCGTGCGGCCTTCTACTAAAATATACAATGTCCATAGTTTTTAATTAATAAAAAATCCCTAAACACATCCCTCCTTCACACCACATGTTATTCCTAGAAACCCACCCTTAAACCTAGCCTTGTATATTGCCCTAACCCCGTTAAGCAATGGACCTTAAGCTCTACATCACTACGTGGACAACGGAGCGCTGCTGGATGTATGTATCTGGCTATATCTCAAAAAATTTAATCAGTTAATCAATTAATTATAATTCCAAGTTGAGGGAAATTATAAATATGGTGTACCTCAAGGATCTGTTCTTGGACCATTATTATTTTTATCCTACCTAAAAGGTTTTCCTCATTGTACCAAATTTAATAATATAACGTTATATGCCGATGACAGTAATATAAAAATATCTGGCAAAACAAATAGTGACATAGAAACTCTGACATTTAACCAACTTTCAATATTGGATGAATTCCTAAACAACAAATAAATGCTTACTTTTAAATCCCTCCAAAACTAAATACTTAATAATGTACTCCTTTTCTACTGCACAGGGTAGAACTTCTGTTGGCTTAAATATTTTCGTAAGTAAACATTTATCAAAGGATATTGACGAATCAAAATTTTTAGGTTTAATTATTGATAAATATTTAAATTGGAATTCACATGTTTTGAATGTAACTAAAAAAGTATCTTTCCCTTTTTTTCTTAAAAAATGACAAATTTCAGTAATTTACAAACTTTAAAAAATATTTACCATGCTTTTATACAATCACATGTAATTAATTTATGGAATTGGTGTATATGGTAGTACTAATGAAAATCTAAAAAAAATTATTCTTATTTTGCAAAAAAGAGCAATAAGGATTATATTGGGGTTAAAATGGAAAGATTCGGTAAAACTGAAATTTGTTGATCTGGGTTTTATGACAGTATTTAGTTTATATATCTTTGAAATAATTTTGTTTATAAAAGAATGCTTTCCTAATTGAAACTTTAGGTCAAATCATACTTACAATACTAGACATAAATCTAATTTTGCACTGAAACATCACCGTCTTAAATATTTTGAAAAAAACCCTTATTCCTATATGCCGGTATGAAGTATTGTTAATTTCCTTTCTACAGATTTAAAATCAATCACCGATTTCACTTTGTTTAAAAAAGGCTGAAAGAATTCTTAACTAGCAAAACATTATACTCCCTTGATGAATTTTTTAAATAATCTTGTTTTTTAATGGTATCTTCTTTTTTGCATTGTGGGTAGCATGATTACCTTTATAGTGTCTGTGTTAAGCGGAATAAATATATATTGTAATGTAAGTATATATTGTAAATTCATGAATTTATGTTGACGCCATTCTTGTATACTCTGTACATACATGAATAAAGAAGTTTTGAGTCTTGGAATATGTAGAGAAAGATGTTTTTTGTGTGATCACGTTCAATCACAATGGTGCATAGGCCTACACTTTTAGCACAGTGTAAATAATTAACAAGTTGCTTATCGACGGTCGGGAATCTGGGTCTCCAGGAGTTCCCAGCAGACCGAGCCTAGTACTCGAAACTCTTGTCCACAGACCGAGGCATTGCGACCAACAGTAACCCAGAGCATTGCGACCAACAGTAACCCAGAGACCCAAGATCGACATTCAACCAAATTTTCACTTGATCTGGACCAAATTTTTTTTATGACAACATCTTTATGATTTGATAGCATTTGCTAATAATACAACAGCTGTATAGCTTTTTTTTAATTACTCTTCTTCCATAAGATTAACACTGAAACTTTCAAAGCCTGCAGGGCGTAGCCCTGGGGCCGATGAAAATTAAAGTGGTATTCTGCTCATCTACAGGACAATACCTTTCTAACGGTATGAGCGGATTTCTCTTACAATGCACACAAGCTGAGAAAAAAAGGAGGAAAAGAAAAATGCAATATATAATCTATATATTAATATATAGATTATCCATCATCAGTTGATTTCCGTAGGCCTATTGCCAGTTAAGAAAATACTAAATTTCGTAACTAGGAGAAATTGAGCAGAAGATCTTTCAAGCTAAAGATAAAAGAGCCTGTTATGAGCTTGAATTTCAGTGTAAATGTATTGTGATTGTATTTCATCACAAAGTGATATAAGAGCACCATAGTGGGTGAAATAAATGATTCATTAATAGGCTTAATCGATAATTAAATGAATTAAAATTAGACGAAAAGTACCTAATTAGATGAAATTAGGTATATCTTTATCTGTATTTTTCGTCTTAAAAAAGCATTCGATACAGTACATCATGGTCTTATTTTAAGGAAATTGAGTGAAATTGAAATAAGAGGTATTGCCCATCAGTGGTTTGAATCTTACCTAACAAATCAATACCAATATGAACAAATTCCTTTCAAAACAAAAGAAAACCTCTTAATATAAAAATTTAAATAGACTCAAGATAAAATCAGGACCCTAGGCGTGTCGGTATTAGGACCAATATTGCTCCTTTTATTCATCAACAATATATTATAAAAAACTTACAATACAGTATTCAAATATATGCATGTTTACAGATGATACAATGTTATCAATAACGAATCATAGCAAAAATTATAAGAGATTGAAGCAATTACTAAGTCCTCTGAAACCACCCAATGGTTATATGAAGACAACAGCTTTAAAATAAACCTTTCAAAGACAAAAATTTTTAATTTTACATAAAAACTCCTGAACAAAATAAAATTTATTTTAATTTGATTATTAGAGATGAAATTATTAAAAAAGTCGGCTGTGTACAATTTTTAGGCCTCTTAATGGATGAAAATTTAAAATTTTATCAACATATTGAACAAGTTTGCAAAAAGTTGTCAAAAAGTATTTTTATATTACGTAGACTATCCCAAATTTGTAAAATAAACGTCTTACTAAATGTATACCATCATGATACCATTCTCTTTTTATTCATCATATTAAATATGGCATACCTATTTAGGAATGATAAATCCTAAAGTAAAAAAAAAATAATTCAAAAAGCTGCTCTTAGAGCTATATTCAAATTGAATTTCAGGAAATCTTACTGGCTTATCTTCAAACAGAATAAACTATTAGACTTTTGGCCTATTTATTATATCTATATATTAATACGCAAGCATGTTTCATTTCCTCCTTTTTTCTCAGCTCGTGTGTATCGTAGGATAAATCCGAGCATACCATTAGAAAGGTATAGTCCTGTAGATGAGCAGAATCACATTCTAATTCACATCGAACTTCAGGGCTACGCCCCACAGGCTTTCAAAGTTCCAATGTTAATCTTATGGAGAAAGAAGAATTGAATAAAATCTTTAGACAGCTGTTGTAAAAACAACTACTAGAAAATTAGGAAGAACAGATGTTTTAGATCTAAAATATTTTTAAGCTTCTTGGGGGGCCAGATCAACTGAAATTTTGATCGAATTTCGATCAGGAGGCGATCTCTAGTAATCTTTATTGTGTAAGGCATCATTGATGCATTACAATATAAATACTTACAGTATACACATATAGGCTGCTATTTTACAACTATTTTAAAATATACATTTGTTGAGTAGAGACAGTTTCCTGTTAATAGTAGTTTGATGTAACTCTTGAATTTTTTTATTGATAATTCTTTAACTTCATTAGGTAGTACATTTAAATATGAGTAAATTTGTTGGGATTTTGCATATTATCTATTGATTTTTAAATGGTTCTGTGATCTTGTAGGTATTGTGTTCGTGATATATGTTGTTTTTACTGTAATTTAAATTTTAGAAACATTAAATTTTGTAAAAAATAACATATTACTTTTTTCAAAATAAAAGAAGACACCCCTTATGAATGTAACTTGAAAGAAAGAAATCATATCTACAGAATTCCATAGAACTTTATTTTTGTAAGAAACATATAATTTACAATGGTAGAAAAATACTCAACAAATTCCCACACCAATTAACCCGGGATCACTCGCGCTATTAGATTGATTCTAACATTTTTAGTTCCTCTGAAGGAAATTTTTTTAATAAAGGTTTCTTGCGACTGAGCTTTTAAGAATGCTTTCCTCAGTATTCTATGCACCCGCTACAGAAGTTTGGGGTGGGTAGTGTGGTGGGGAGGGTAGTTTTAGAGGGGAAAAGGCTCGCACCTCCACCCTTGTTAGCGCCCGCCTAACTGCGCGAGCGTTCGCGTGACTCTCCATGTTAGTATAGTTCTAACGGCGCGAGTGATCGCGGAACTGCCGGAGTCCTACATTTTGAGTAAAAAAAAGTTGTAAATTACAATAAATATGTTATTATTTTATTTTAAATGTGTAGCGATTTATTTATTTCATCTACCAAACAAATATTATGATAATTACTTTGAAGTGTAAGATGCTATTAAATGTTAGGAGCGCTCTAACGGCGCGAGTGACCGCGGGACTTTCGATAGCGCGAGTTGTCCCGGGTTAAGAAATTTATTCTTCAATGATTTCTACAAATTCGAATCCAAATTCTCTAGTTAAAAGTAAGGTAGGGTGGCTCAAATTAAAGCATGAGGGCTTCAGCTGGTTATTGAGCAGATATTTTGAGTTAAGATAACCATTTAATTGTAATGTTTTAAAATAGGCAATGCACTATAAAAAACTATAAGAAAGAGGAACACAAAATCATGGAATAATTACGGAACCACAGTAGATTTCTTCTTCTTGGCCCCATCTATTTTGTGTGCTGAATATACCATAGTTAAGTGGCTTTTTAAAAGCAACTTACAAAAAACGGCAGCTAAGGTGAGAACCAGGACTAACATTGTCTATCACCTTGCTGGCTCCAGATGGGAAGCTAACGCACAAGTTCTGCGAACCACTGCTCTGTCATTGGTATATTCAACTGCTGAGTACTGTGCTCCCGTGTGGTTAAATAGTGTGCACGTTAGATCGACGTCCAGCTAAACAGGACCATGAGAGCCATTAGTGGTACACTCATGGCAACTCCTGTACCCTGGCTCTCGGTGCTGTGTAATATCGCTCCTCCTGAAATAAGACAAAGGGATGCACTCATTAGGGAATACACAAAGATCTCATCTGCTCCACAGCTGCCCATCCATGATTACCTACCCCAGAATGCGGGCCGATTGAGGTCCCGAAAACCACCTCTACGAACAGCCTCCCAGTTAATGGACACGAACTTCACCATCCATACAAACTGGACTTTCTCCTGGGACGCTTTTCAAGGTCGGAACCACTTCTTGATAGCTGACCCGACCGTAGCGGTAAGGTGGTATGACTCTTCCTCGCAAGCAGTGGACTATACTCAATCGTTTCCGCACTGGAGTGGGAAGATGTAATTATTGGAAGTACAAATGGGGAATGACACAAGACCAGTCATGCGACTGCGGAGCAGAGTATCAAACTATGGAACACATAGTCGAAGAGTGCCCACTGAGTGCCTTCCCCGAAGGATTGGCCGGTCTGCATAGCTCAAGTGAAGCTCGGCTGCAATGGCTTAGCGCCCTGGATTAAGCTCTATAAAGAGAGATCTAATTTTTTATTTTAGTGTGTAGATTTTTACTTATACTGACTCAGGTGCTCCGCACCGCAGAATTTATTTATTATTCTTAAACCATGGTGGCTGGCTAAATGAGCCATACGATATATATATACCATAGTTAAAAGTGGCTTAGCCGTGGCATGGTTGATATAAATTCACAGATCTCTAGGCAAGTTTTCACTTTATGGTAAACAGATTATTAAAAGTACCAATGAAGAAAAAAGGCTATTAAAAAAGAAAAAACACTATAAAGGATATAGCAATAAGAAATGGATATAGACCCAACCTAACTAAAACCGAGAAAGAAGATGCAAATGACCAATGAAATTAATATCTTTGTGTCCCATATATACTTAACAAACCTCTTAGAAGAACTTTTCAAGGCACAAATTTGAAACTAAGCTATAAAGGCAGAATTAATACATTGCAAATGATTTGAAACATATCAAGTGGTTGTCGAAAACAAGAGAAAGACATATTTGAAAAATCCGGCATATACAAAGTCAAATGTAAAAACTGTCTCAAGTACTACATAGGCCAAACGGGAAGAAATTTAAAATGCCTTTATAAAGAACATGTCCAGGCCATTAAATCTAACAAATTGACAACCCAAGATCAATGTTCGCTGAACACATTCTGGAATCGGATCACAAATATAATGGGAAGATAAATGAAAGTTTGGAAATTTTAGACGTTGAAAAGAAAGGTGAAAAAATGAATGCTAAAGAGGAAGTGCATATATCTATTTAAATTCCAAAAACAACCAAGGAAATATAATAAATGTAATGTAGAAACAAAAAATAAATCCAATATATGAGAAAATTAAGAATATAAGAGAAACCCCTAATCAATAAATAAAAAACCAACCAATCCAAATTTGAGAAAAATAATTCAAAATTATCAGATGAGAAGTTAAATTTCGTTTATTAGATTTGTTTACATACACTTAATACTGTGATCATGACCTAAGCATCAAAATACAATTATTGAAAAAAATTTTTAAAAAGGGTGCTCAGGTTTATTCATTTAGTATAATATACAGGGTGTCTCTGAACTCCTTACCGACATTTTAAGGTATTATTCCTGGACCAAAGACAAGTCAAAGTATAGCCGCGTCCGCATTGGCCGAACATGTTCGCCAAACAAAGTTCTTCTGAACTTTTGTTTGTTTGTTGCTAACCGTTTAGTATGTAAATCATATGGCCGGTTAATTGTTCGTTAAGAATGTTTGTTGATTTTTGTATTCGCCGAACAAGTTCGCCACGAATGTTCGGCCAGTGCGGACGCGGCTTAACATATTTATATTGTCCGGAAGTCTTTAGTTACTCACACAGCCGCCATTTTGTTTTTTTCACATAATAATTTTTTTTCCTTAATGGATGGTTGTATTCAGTTCATATTTGGTATGAAACTTTATCAACCAATGCACATTTTCAAGAAAAAAATTAATTTTTTCCACTGTATATTTTCAAAATGGCGGCCATTTTAAATTTTCAAACTGAAATATCTCAAAATCGGTAAATTTCATAACAATTTTACAAGACACAAAAAAGTTGACAAATTAAATTATCTAACCAATTGTATTGAGTTTGTAAGGATATGACAACAAATAACGGAGTTATTTCAGTTCAGTATATTATATTTCAGTTTGAAAATTTAAAATGGCCGCCATTTTGAAAATATACAGTGAAAAAATTAATTTTTTTCTTGAAAATGTACATTGGTATGATAAAGTTTCATACCAAATATGAACTGAATACAACCATCCGTTACGGAAATAAAAATTATTATGTGAAAAAAACAAAATGGCGGCTGTGTGAGTAACTAAAGACTTCCGGACAATTTAAAAATGATATTTTGACTTGTCTTTGGTCCAGGAATAATACCTTAAAAGGTCGGTAAGGAGTTCAGAGACACCCTGTATGTTATAATACAAATTTGGTATGAAGGTGTAAAACCAGGTCTATTTTCATGAGCTCGCAAACCAGCATTGTCGGGTTATGGGAACAGGGTTTCAAAGGGGTCAAAAATGGGTTTTGGGCATTTTTGTATCTCAATTTTTAAAAATAAAGAGTTTTAACTGAAACCATTTAAAAGGGCTTAAAAAACAAACAATTTGGTATTTATTTTTTAACTTAGCTTAACAAATTACAGAGAAAAGCTAGAAATAGATTTCCCATGTTAATCTTATGAGGAATAAAAAATAAAACCCCGTATCTCGCTTATTTATTGACATAGCTTAGTAAAATTTGGTATGTACATTCATTAGTTACAGTGTTTAATGGATATTTGCTTACACCCATATGGGGGCAAAACTATACACTCAACCCCATGGGGTTTATGGGGAAAATTAAATAGTGCCGAATATTGATACAATTTGATATTTACCTTACCTAACCATTACATTTCCTACATTTTCCTACAACATCTCATTGCAGCAAACCTACATACTCATTCCCATGGTGTTTATGGATAAAATACAAAATCTCAAATTTCTTTGGAAATTTGCTGTGTACGCAGGTCTACTATTTCATACCTTGAATGTCAAAATAATAATTTTTTTACTGAAAAGCAAAACATTTTCATAAACATGAGACATTATACAGCTGTAATAATTCTCAGTGATTGTAATTGGTTGGATTCTTGGCAATGGGAGAAAAAATTTGTGATTCACATTTTGAGTGTTCATTAATATTGAACGGACTTTAACATTATGAAATAACACAGTATTACACAGTATTAACAATATTTACAAATCATTAACTGTAAACAGACCTATACCATCTTAACTTTTCGGCGCCCTGGGCAGAGAGGCACGATCCCTGACGTCACCTTTGCGTCTGAGTCGCTCCTTCCGAGGATCTCTGGCTGGAGGGTTGTGGAGGACTACACGGGTAGCGACCACCAATACATCGTGTTTGACCTGCATGATCAGGCAAATCGTCGAGTTTCCGCATCTCGGAAAGGGCCACGCCAGTGGAACACCAACAAACTGGACGTGGTCAAGTTCACCGAAGTCATCTCTCGGAGAGCGCAGGGGAATCCTGGTGAGGCTGGGGCCGAGGCACTAGTAACATCCACGATGGAACTGATCGTCTCGGCCTGCGACCAGTCTATGCCGCGAAGGAAACCCCGACTTGACAAACAACCCGTTTACTGGTGGACTGAAGAGATTGCGGAACTCAGAAGAACATGTTTAAGAACTAGACGAGCCGCCACGAGAGCGAGAATTCCCGCAGACAGAGTTCGTAAGTCGGAGGCCTATAAAGCTGCGAGAAAATATCTCCGCCAGGCGATCAACAGGAGCAAGGCGAATAGCTGGAGGAGACTTTGTGACGACGTTGACTCCGACCCGTGGGGCCTGGGCTACAAACTTGTAACACAGAAACTCGGCGCCCGCTCTCCACCTTCCATCATGGAGGGCGCCACCATGGGGAGGATTGTCGCTGCGTTGTTTCCTGAACATCCACAGCGACCGCCGGTTGACTTTGGACTGGTAGAGGACGTTCCACTTTTCACTTTCGAGGAGCTGGAAACCTCCGTTCTCCTCCCTGAAGAGCAACAAGGCTCCTGGCCCGGACGGAATTCCCAGTGAGGCTTTAAAGAAAGTATTTTCAATCAACGCTGACTTGTTGTTGAGAATGTACAATGCCTGTTTGGTAGAAGGGGTGTTTCCGGCTCCCTGGAAAACAGCCAGGCTTGTACTGATCAGCAAGGGCAAAGGTGATCCCGAGCTGCCGTCGTCCCATAGGTCTCTCTGCATGTTGGACACGGCTGGGAAGCTGTTCGAGAAGCTGATCCGTTCCCGCCTGACTTCTGCCGTGGAAGCTGCCGGGGACTTATGCCCCCGTCAGTACGGCTTCAGAAAGGGACGGTCAACGATCGACGCTGTCACCGAAGTTCAGAGAGCTGTGGAGAGAGCCGAGAGCCACAACCATTTCTCCCGCCGAGTAGTGGTTCTTGTTACGCTTGATGTCAAGAATGCCTTCAACTCGGCGAGGTGGGTTGATATGTTGGATGCGCTTCACAACACCTTTCGTATTCCTGCATATCTGTTACGGCTCATTGAGGATTATCTACGCTCTCGAAGCCTGATTTATGACACGAGGAACGGAACGCGGACGATGGAAGTCACTTCTGGTGCCGCACAAGGTTCAATACTTGGCCCGGATCTCTGGAACGTTGCCTATGACACCCTCCTGAGGTCCGAGATGCTTGAGGAAACCACTTTGGTTGGGTACGCCGATGACGTTGCAGCTCTCATTGCTGCACGCAACGTTGAGCTGGCCCAACTAAAGTTGAACCGAGTCATGCGTGTGGTCAACACCTGGATGTCAGATCACGGTCTCTCGCTTGCTCTCAGTAAGACGGAGATCGTGATTCTCACGAAGAAGAGGATCGACACCGTCGTCCCACTCTGAGTGGGAAGGGAGGTGGTCACATCAACTCGTGCCGCCAAATACCTTGGGGTTATGGTGGACACCAAGTTAAGCTGGAGGAATCAAATTTTCCGTACGGCGGACAAGACCGTTAAGGTAGTCACTTACCTTAGTAGGCTGATGGCCAATGTCGGGGGTCCCCGATCCAGCAGAAGACGTCTGTTGATGTCCGCGGTCCAGTCCGTGCTCCTTTACGGGGCAGAGGTGTGGGCAGGTGCTCTAGATAAGGAGTGCTACAGGGTGCGACTCACCCGGGTTCAGCGTCAAGCTGCGCTCCGGGTGTGTTCCGCCTACCAGACAGTGTCCGAGCCTGCCGTCCTGGTGGTCACCGGAGTCATCCCTGTCAAGCTCTTGGCAGGGGAGAGGAAAGCGATTTATCAGAGACAAGGCGAGATCGGCAAGGACACGGCAAGAACATAAGAGCGCTCCCGAACCTTCCAGCAGTGGCAACACAGCTGGGAGCACGACACCCGAGGACGATGGACTGCGCGACTCATCAAGCAGGTCCAACCATGGGTAGAAAGGCGGCATGGCGAGGTGGACTACTTCCTCACGCAGTTCCTGACAGGTCACGGCTATTTCAAGTCGTACCTGAACCGGATGGGCAAGACCGGTTCACCGGATTGCATCTACTGCCCGGGCGTTCCCGATGACGCGGAACACACCTTCTTCCGCTGTTCGCGTTGGGAAAGGCCCCGCCTGGAGGCCACAAGAAAACTCGGTGTTTTTTCGGTGGACACGGTCTGTCGAAAGATTATGGAGGATGAGGGCGACTGGGATTGTTTGTCACAGTTTGTCCGGGGCATCCTCCTGGAAAAGAAAACCGATCTGGACCCCGAAGTGGTCCAGATCCCTTGATCGAGCGGCTGGATAAGGAGCGAGCCCCACGGGCGTAAGCCAAATTTAGGCCTAGCCTGACGTAATGTGACAAACAATTCCAGGTTAGATTCGTAAAGAGTAGAGGAGGTTTTTTAGTGGGTAAACCCTTTTTTGGGGAGCCCCACACTACAGGCTGGCCACCTGTGTGCGTAATGCATTTTTCCGCCTCTCCCTCAAAAAAAAAAAATCTTAATCTTATACTCTAGATGAATTTTAATAGAAAGTCGACCCTGTGATATATCTTCTTTTTTTCATAAGTGTGCTCAGTTTAAAGCTCTTAGACCTAGTTCTATTCATTAATTCCATTTCAGGTTAAACATTTTTAAACTACCTCCATCATAATTTGTAGTAACGTATTTTAAGTAATGGATGGAACAAAGAGTTAGAAAAAAACACATTTTATTGGCAGTGAAAGTTTCTTTAGATAAAATTTAGCCCGCTCTTGTAGGTAGGTACATTCTTCAAAAAAGCTACTCATATGAGACTGAAATTAAATCGTTTTTTGTTAACATATTTATTGAAAGAGAATCTGAATCTAAATCAAGTATCTAGAAAAACCTGATAAAGCTGGGGCCTGTTTCATAATAAACTACAAACTAATATTATTAGTAAATCAGCTGATCGCCAAATGCAAATCTAATGGAAATTACGAGTTATAACTTGTAGGCCCTAACTAGTAGATTATTATGAAATGGGCCCCTTCTTCACTGCCTTAGTGCATATGTGTTTGTGCAGTTGACTCTTGTCAACACAAAATTCATAATACGACAATGCTTCTTTGTGTTACCTACAGTAGGTATAGTTTGCGTTATATAGAAAATTTAAATTAACTTGGCTTACAAAGTCAACATTCAACATTATTTTCAATGGCTCGTTTTTGTATGTCTCTAAAAGTTTTCAATTTGTGAGTGTGGCTACAAACTGGGATGTCACCCCATCAGATTTGTCTATTTTTTTACTCAACATTACCACAGAGAAATTAGCTTCCCTTCTTCTTGTAATGACTTTTTATCATGACTTCACCTACCACTGAAATTGAGTGGTAAGGTGGTTCTGTTACCCCCAAACAACCAATACAGTACAGTGATGTGACAGAGGACAGGCGGTGGATCAGATGTATCGCCAATTTAAAATTTTGAATTGAAAATTTGATGGTTTGGAACTGGAGCTAGATGCTGGTACTGGTTAGTACGGCTGGACGTAAACTGAATGGAGGAGACACAAAATGTAAATGTTGAATATATGCAGGAGCAATGAAACATTTCTACACGGAGCAAGATCCTTGCTCCTTGCAGTTTGTAATAGAGAGATACATGATGCAATGGGATAGGTTTTGATACCGTCCAAATGATAATAATAATAAATTCAATGCTGATGCTCCTGCTGTTGCTAAGCATACAACATACTTGTTCCCTCGGTATGTATAAGTCTAATTTAGAGTCTAATTTGACATCTGACAACAAAATGTTTCATTGCTCTTGAGAGGACTGTGCCAATTTCTACAGAACCACTGTATGTACTTATTACATACAGTGGTGGTACATATTTGCCGGCCTAGGCCGGCAAAATTTTCCGGCCTAGGGCGGTAATGGAAACGGTAGCAGAGAAATCTAGAATATAAGAAGATAGGTGACAACAACAACAACAAATAACAAATCAGTGACGTTGTTGGTAGTTCAGCTGATAGCAACTGTTAAATATATATGACGTAGATGGGATATTATTGCTTTTCCTTTGGAATCAGCTGCAGATGTCACCTACCATTAGAGTATTCTAATTTCGGTGGCCTTAGCTGATGTGAAGTGGTTGCCTAGCAACCAGAAACACAAGCAGTACATCTCGCTAGGTTAGTTAATTGAGGTTGCGTTTTGTTTGTTATGAACGAAAAGGCAATTTTTTCACTTGTTTAGAATTTATTTAATGGTGTAGTGTGATGAAAAATATCGTTCGTAACTCGTGCCGAAAGCGTTTTGCCAACCCTCGATCGTTTCAAGTTCTCGACTTCGTCTTGAACTTGAAACACGATCTCGGGGCCTGCAAAACGCCACTTTCGGCCCTTGTGACGAAATATACTATTATAGTTTAAGAGGTAGAAAAAGCTTCTTCCTGATTTTAGGGGGTAAATCATGCTGCTATTTCGTAGGATTGAACGGTGTCCTAATCTTAGAGACGTTCAAATTTTAGATGACTCAATTAATTTATAGAAAATTTTTAATTGAATGCAAGACATCAGCAAAACATTACTAACTCATTGAAGTACAATATTTCTTTAAGTTTCTAAATAGTTTTGTTGGAAGAAGTTATTGATTATATGAATGGGTCTATTAAACTACCAAATTTGGACCATTGTTTGGTAAAAAAAATGAGTACAGGCTGACAAGATGAACTGTGAGTAGAAAAAAAAAAATACAGTATAAAAGACATTGTCCGGCCTCGAATGATTTGGCCGCCAGATAATCAGGAAATGGTCCTATGGAAATCATAATAATTGGTTACAAACTTATCCTACTGCTAATATAAATGAGCAGGTCTGACTCCACCATATAGGTAAACTACGCGACAACCTAGGGCACTGAGGCCCCAAGGGCCATTCAATTTTAATTTAATTCAATTTCAATTTGTTTTTTCACACTATAAAGTTGCATGTGTAGCTTACAGCAGTAACTATCTTGTCATATGGCACCTTGTAACACATTACAGGAAATAAAATTAGAAATTAATGTAATCTGTTTTAGTTTAAAACAGTGGCGGCCGGTGGTTAGGGACGCTGGGGGGACTCTTATCAAAATTGTATTTATATTTACGCCAGTGAAGATAAAATGTCTGCTTCAGGAAAAACGGTTAACTCCTATGTCAATAAATTATAGTTACTCCCATCAAACAGGTATAATTCGACCACAAAGTTGAATTAAATTGCAATGTAGCCTAAAAATCTTAATCACAATTGCTGACGAAAAGTCAACTCTGTTGTACATAACTGATAATCTGTTGTACTGCAGAGTATCAGTTATGTACAACAGAGATGACGTTTTAGGTCAATAAAATTGACCTAAAACAAGCAGTTGTTTACCGTCAATTTTATTCAGTTGATATGAATCCGTTTAATGCTTAGGCCTACTTCTTTTTCGTGACATTTGTTTGAATTGAGGAACCAAATCAAACTGAAATAGTTTTGCCGCGGACAGGTGTATTCTAAGAATTGAAAGCGGTCCGCTACTCCGGATGTTAAGATGTCACACACACTTCCTTTGCGACAAAATATTTCCGGTCTTCAAACCATGTTTACGTCTGGGTTCATGTACACTATTGTCCACATACTGGACTAATCCAGTTCAGGGGAGTTTTTTATTTTTTGTACTTCATATTTAAATTCTTTATCTTACTTGAAAACCTTAATACAATCAATTGTTTTATTAACTGTAAAGGATACATCACAATGTGAGATTATTTTGCCATTGACTATGAATACATAGTCAATGATTTTGCTTAACAAAATCCAGCACAAAAAAATCTGCATCTCTTAAGACATTTTGTAGGCCTATAGTTTTATTTAATGTCGCAAATCTAATGTTGATCTTTCCTAGTACTTATTCAAATTCTATGCACGCCTTGATGTGTTTGTCACTCGTTTGATGTATCATGTATCTTAACTTTTTAGTTCAAATGTTTAATCTCTGAAATACAGTACCACCAACAGTTGAGGCACGATCCTGAATCCCTATAATCAAGCAAGTGTTACAGAAAAACGAGTTTTTAATTTTACAGAGACAGAGCCAATTGGCCTAATTGTATAAATTTCTAAAACACTTTTGATTAAAACTATTTTTCTTTTTGTTCAACTTTGCATTTGATTAATAACTAAATTGGGCCTTAGAAGCCCCAGGAGCTTCAAAGTAATTCTAATATTCAACGTTTTTTTTCTCATTCCATTACCTACTATACGATTTACCTGGTGTAAATGTTGCTCATCTCCAACGTCACCCATTTCACTTTCACCCATTTACATTTCTTCACAAATCTATATAATTCACTATTTCAACACAACGCACACCAACACGTACAACATTACGCACAACAGACCCCAGACGGACGACTGCATCGCGAGGGAACTGACAGTCACATTTTTGGCACTGCTCGGTTGGTAGTAGTGGCTGGAGCAGTGGCGCGCGCAGCCTAGGGCGCCGGGCAGAGCGTTGCATTAGCAGCCGTTGGGTGTGCCTGTGTGAGTGAGCTGCGCGTATGCGCGACTCCATTTGATTTTACAAGAGCGCTAGGACGCCGTGGCCGGCGTCCGTCGCTCCGGCCCGAGCCGGCCGCGACAGAATTAGAGACAAAATCGTCGTCGATTTTGGATTTATTTTGGTACGATCTGTTTCTATCTTCAACTTATGACCTATACAATTGTCAATCTGTTAAATATTCTCATAATAATATTTTTGTTAGTTTATTTATTTTGATTTTTAATCAATTCTTTAGGAGGGGCGGCGTCCGGGAGTCCTTATGGGCGAGCCGCCACTGGTTTAAAATGCATGAATATGTGTTTTTACTTGCTTGGACGTAAGTAAACAACTATGCAAGTGGAATTGCAAGTTGCGCTTGCAAGTTCAGTGCAAGTACAATTACAAGATAAACGGTATCAGTTAACTGACACATACTTTCTCCCAACAATATAAAAAAGGTGTTAAAAGCCTCAAAACATTAATGTCTTGATGGCTCAATCAGATAGCTAATAGCTGAGCAGCACGAGATTGACCCTACTCCCCTATATACAACCACAATATAGATTTTTTGAACAAAAAATCTATATTGTTAAGAACATCTGCAGTTGAACATCTAATTGATGTTCAAAAAGACTGCATTTATCTCGTTTGTCTGTGACTTTTAACAACATACTGCGTTTACCACTAAACGAAAAATTGAATTTTCTCCGCAACCACTTGACATAGAGCAATAATTTAAAGTACTGGATTATTTAGTTTTTTGAGCTTAATTTAATGGTCATGAGTAAAATTTATTTCAAAATAACAGCTTTTTTGAAAATCCAAAAAATTGATTTTTGAAACACTTTTTACTCTATAACTTTTGAACGCGCATTTTCTCGGAAATGCGGGTGGTGTCATATTATTCAGCATTTTATTTTTAATAAACCACAAATGTTTAATCAAAATCGTTAGAGCCGTTTTTGAAAAATTTGGATTTTTCACGTTTTTTGAGGGTTTTTTTGGGGTAAACTACCCTTAAAAATAAAAAATTCAAAAAAATGAAAAAAACGCCTGGAATTATCGTGGTTTTGGACCTTCGTACCAAATTTCACCAAAATCGGACCATTGGGGCATTCTCTAGCTCTGTATACATCCAGACACACACACACACACACACACACACACAGACATCACTCCGAAAACCACTTTTTTGGACTCAGGGGGAACCAAAATGGATAAATCCACCAACAACTCAAATTCGAAAATTTTGACGAAAACAATACTTTCTCCATATACTATGGTATAGGGGGAGAAAGTAAAAGAGTAGTGTTTAAAAGGAATTCTGGGATAGAATAATACCCCTTGGATAATAATTCTTTCCTGAATATTTATTTGCCAAATGAGTATACAGCTTAAGGCTAGTGTATAGGGAACTTTTTCAACTATTGTGTTATTACAGTAGACTCCCACTTAACCGGCCACCTTTTATCCGGTCTCCGCTTTAACCGGCCTACCCTGATACAAAATAACATCTTTTTAACCGGCCATTTTTTATCTCAACATCGCTTTAACCGGCCGCTTTTCGCCGGAAACGTAGTTTTCTTATCTAATGTATCATTCAATTCAACTTTATTTCATATTAACGTTCTCAAAACAATTAAACTGTAACGTCCTGGACGGAAGTGCCTGCCACCGGAAGTCAATGCGTTTGGACCTACTATCCAGTAAACCACAATAAAGAAACGAATTATTACTAGTGTAGGTTTGTTGTGGATTTCATGGGTGGTGGATGTTAGCTATAAATCATACACAGTAATGTATTTAAGGTTGTATTTAAAGTAATAATTATATTTAGGCCGTATAAAATTGTGGTTTACCATTCTTAAATGAACATCGGTTTAACCGGCCAATTCATTATCCGGCCGAGGCCTGGTCCCGAGGTGGCCGGTTAAGAGGGAGTCTACTGTATTGGGTACCGGTAACAGAAAAGTTTACAATGTCTTGTATTGTATTTTCTTTTTTTTAATGTATAGTTTAAAAAATATTTTCATTTAAGTAAACATAAATTAAAACTTCATTAATAAATAAACTTGGGAAAGTTAAAACAGACTGGTCTTTGAAGATATTTTTGCAAGATTTTCTACACCCTACTTTCATCATCCTTTGAATGGACTGCTTTTTAATAAAAAGTATCCATTATACAACAAACGAGCGTCCCCGATCATTGGAAAGGTCGGTGTGCATAGCGTCTAGATCGGTAGACAAGAGTGGTAAAAGAGCAGTTCCCAATATGCGGAATACCCTCAATCGGCTGTATAGAGCACACCATTTCCTCCGATTGGAGGAAAGAGCACCTCCGATTCGAGGAAATGGTGTGCTCTATACAGCCGATTGAGGGTATTCCGCATATTGGGAACTGCTCTTTTACCACTCTTGTCTACCGATCTAGGATGCTATGCACACCGTGCACGCTTTCCAATGATCGGGGACGCTCGTTTGTTGTATAATGGATACTTTTTATTATACTTTTTATTATTAGAGGTGAAGATTAACAGTAATAAGCATCCTTTATCAGCCATAAAGAGCACCCCATTCAGCAGAGACAAGCCCCGCTATGGACAAGTGGCCCGATCGGCAGTGATTTGTTTTTTGTTATTTTTTGACAATGTTCAAATTGTACATTGAAGTTAGATCATTAAATGAGATCCCGTTGCTATTGTGGCCCCATTTCTGCAGTCGAACCTATGTTGTCAGCCAATTACAAAGGGAAGGATGATAGGATGCATTTCATTTATCAAGTTTTTAAAGGAGCGGTAAAGGTTTTGAACTGCAGGGAAATGGTCTTCTTTGTAAATTGTAGTGTATTTCCTGAATTTGTTCAACTTCATTCATCATCATAATATTATCAATATACGTAAAGATGGTTAAAGAAAATTAAAAGTTACTCAACATGATTCAAAATACAGTAGCTTGGAGTAAGGACACTATACTTTTACAAAGTATATAACATTGCACATAAACAATAAATAACAACAATATTTACAAAAACTCAAAGGCTATTAGCTAAAACAAGCCAACTTTCTTCTTCAAATTGTCTTGTCTCCATTTTGGTAAACTGATGAAATGTTCAAAAGACATTCCAAAAGCAGAGAAAAAGTCCTCTCTGCTCAAGTGGAGCTAGAACAAAACACATCTATGTTAATGAGAGTTGTTTGCATTCATTACATTAACTTTCACATGAATTGTAAAACTTTACAAATAAAATGAGAAGCACTTAAAAAAAGTTAAATGAACCAAACAAATACTGAAAATATTATAACTATGCATGCTGCACTTATTTTAAGTTCCTACTAAGATTTATCAGTACAACTAACAAAATTGAAGCTATGCTTACTTCTTTTCTTGTGGCGTCAACGTTTAAGGGAAGTTTCTCAGGGTCTTTTTCTTTCAGCACATCGAGGGAGAACTTTTCATAATCCTCAAAGTCGTTGATGCCGTTCGTAACTTTCAATTCCACTTGTAGAACTGGCTTTTGACACTCCAGCTCTTTCCGAATTTCATCAAAGGTTTTATGATCCTAAAAATTTGAGAAAATTAAATATTATAATATACTTATGACATAACAATACAAGTACTTAAGTACCAGGATCCTGGAACATTGTTTAACCTCATCCAACCATTGGTTTTACATTAAGATTTATGTAAAACCGACTAATTTACAAATTTAGTTTTAATTATATCAAAATCTAGGAAGTCTGGCTTATGATCATTTAAAAAAATTTCACAGTGATTTTTTGTTTAAAATATGAAACATCATGAATAATGTGAATCACTTTTAAGAATCAAAGCAATTAATTATTAATTTTCTGGTTTTAGGGTACCTTTCAAAATAAAATACAATAGTAATGCCAAAAATACCTCAGGATTTTTTATTCACAAACAACTTTCTATTTGAAAAGTCATCAATGATCTCATGGTCTCTAAAGCTCTGTACATATTTCGATCAATAGTTATCACTCTAGGGATTAGCCCATGTTTATTTATAATTAATTATTATTATGGTTGTTAGCAAATGTCACCACATGCAGTAACCCACCAGTAATCAGGAATTGGGAGTGAAAGCAATAGGCCCACTTCGTCCAAAGTGAACGCAAATTTTAAGGTTAATGAGGTAACCAAATCAAACTTTAAATGTTTTGGAAAGTCTTTTTTTTATTTTGAACTTGGGAGCAAGTCATGAAAATCAAATACAGTACACTCTCGTTCATCGGAACTAATGTGGCGGACGGCCGGTTCGGATGTCAAAAAATTCCGATAAAGCGGAGTCCGTCGTGAGGAATCATTTTCGCCCGTACGGTGACCTATCGTGATTGTATTCACTCTTGTTTTTAAGATAACACAAAAGATTGTATGAAAATAAGGCTCTCAAACTTTGAAAATGGTAACAATGAACCTATAGGAATAAAAACAACGCAGGAAATAAAGATCCAAAATCTTTATTCTCATATTCCATATTCATATTCCAGCAGTCAACTGACTTCCACGTAACACAGGTGCAGTCGAGACGCGAGACAGACTGAATGACAGTTTGGGAAGCGGTCGACACTGATGTTCACTTCCTGTCCCCTTCCTCTTCTATTTTTGTGCGACTCCACGGCCTCGTAAATCACATCGATGGGTACAGATTACGGAAAACGCCTGATGACTTTAGATGCAAAATGTGATACTTCACTGTTGTGCGGATAGAACGAATGGAAATTGAAGGCGCTAAAACGGAAAAATTATTTATTCCGTAAGAAAAAAAAATTAATAATATCAAGATTTTCAGTTCCGATGAAGCGGAGTTCGGATGTCGCCGAGTCCGATGAACGAGAGTGCACTGTAGAAACTCTTGGTAATTTGTTTAAAGAAACACAAGCTAAACCTTGGGAAAATCCTGGTAATATATTCTGTAAAATTATACAAAAAAAAGTATTAATCTTTTGCACGTTTGAATGTAATGCATTTTATACTTATTCATTACCATGGACATTATGAACATTATATCCGTTTTATAATAATAAATAATAATATCATCCACATTATGATTTATTCATTTCTTAAAGATATTACACTAGCAATTGATGTGCCTATAAAGAATGTCTGGTCATCAAAATAAACCTCTTACATTCCACAAGTCTGGATCCCAAACTCCAAAGAACCCTGTGAAGTTTGGCGGCTCGAACCCTTGTTTTATCTGAATGATAGGGGTGTCAGGGTCCCTTCCCGCAGGGTCTGAAACAGAGACAATGTCAGTACAGTACACTCTCGTTCAACCATCTCGGTGACATCGGAACTCCGCTTCACCAGAACTAATAAGCTGGATATTATTAACATTTTTATTCTTCAAAAAATAGTTTTTAAGTCTGAGAGCAACACAGTAATGTAGCACATTTTGCATAACTAGTCAAAGAGCGCTTTTAAAAATCTGCATCCCTCGATGTGATTGACAAGGCCGTGTAAGTATTCGCACGGAAATAGGAAAAGGGGTTCAGGAAGTAAACATTTGCTTCCTAAACTGTCTGTCTGTCTGTCTGTCTCGCAAGTGCACCTTTGTTACGTGAAATGTTAATTGACTGGTGAAATATGAGTGAAACAAGGAAAAAGTTTTGTGTGTGTATGGAGGATAAACTTAAGGCTATTAAAAGAATTGATGTCGGTGAATTGGCAAAAAAAGATTGCTATGGAAGATGG
Organism: Neoaliturus tenellus; assembly: GCA_030545055.2. NCBI lineage: Eukaryota > Metazoa > Arthropoda > Insecta > Hemiptera > Cicadellidae > Neoaliturus > Neoaliturus tenellus. Next base: position 70,995 of record JAQYXR010000078.1, read on the forward strand.
AGTATGGACAGTTTGGTGATTGTTATTTCCTGTGTTGTTTTTTATGTCGATAAGTTCATTGTTACCTTAGTCTAAGTTTCAGTATCTCACTATCAGAAATTCTCTTGTGTTATCTCCCAAAAAATTGTGAATATAATTGGCCCCTGTAACAGCGAAAATGATGACTCACTGCGGACTCTACTTAATCAAAATTTTTCGACATCCAAACTGGCCATCCGCCACATTAGTTTTGATGAACGAGATTGCACTGTACCATGAAACTTATTTTTCAAATATCAATGCCATAATGTTTTCATAAAAATCCCTTGTAACGTGTGTTAACTGCCCAGACTAATATATGTGCAATATTCAAAACTAATGATCATTTCAAACTACTTTATTTTTATACTTCATTGGATATAGAAGAATTTTTCATGGTTATCTAATTTCAAATATTAAATTACAGTAAATTTTCATGTTAAGTAATTACTTTAAAAAAATTAAAGTAGTAAAGTTAGTTTAATAATTCAAAAAGTATAAATTGTTTGTTTTACATGTACAACAAAAAGAGCTTAAAAAAATCAGTGATTTTTCAAACCGTTTGTAACCTCACCAAGCCTAGAGTTCATAGTCTGTCATGTTAGCCTGTGAAGATACATAAGCAGTTCTACACCTCTATTTACAGTGTTTCATACTTATAAATAACAATTTGAACTGATGATATTTTTGGAAACTGGAAATCCTCCGGAACCGGAATCCTTGGCCCCACAGGCTTAGTTCTTACCATCTTTAACCCCGCAATATATCCCAAAAGTGAAATTCGCTAAAACTTATAAAATCTCAACCAAACATAAAATTTGATTCATTTCATTGCTCAAGTTCAGTAAGAACATGTTTTTAACGGATACCGAGGGTTACTAGAGCAACTAACGGCAATTATTACAGGACTGCCAAACTAGTTCCGAGCGGAGACATTAATTCGCTCTTCCTCCAGACTTGGATCTTGCTCCTCAAACAGCCCCAGCTCTGCACACCGTTCCATAGCTTTCAATGAAAAAGAGCTAGTTGGATGCCCTGCTGTCGCTCCATGATGAAGGGGAAACTGATTAGTGACCATATACAACCGAAACTGCAAATTCAATCTTGTTATAGTATTTATATTAAATACAACATATCAAGTAAAACGTTTGGAAACTACTTAGTGTATGAGAAAATAGTTTCACCAAAAGTTTGGAAAAATGTTTGAGTACGTTAAATAGAATCTTACGATATGAAACATTACAGAGACATACCATTAAACTGGTTGTATTATATACTTTATACTATAATGTGTGAGCAGGGTATTTACATTTTATCTGTAAATCGTGTGAGTAGATTTTGTTTAAAATTTGGATTTAAGAGTACTTTGGACCAAAAATAAGTTTAGAAACAACCTCAACAGGAAAATCCATTTTTAGTCTTGCAATTTTTAACATTTCTTATGTGGGTATCCCACTTTTGCAACGAAATAACAATGAAACGTAATAAAAATAAAAAGTACAAAACTTGTAAGCATTGGTTTTAAAACAGCTGCTAACTGTGAAAAGGTATATTTAGTTATTGATATTTAACTATCTAATTATTGATGTAAACTTAGTAGCATGTTTACAATAATACCAATGTAGACGAAAATCAATGAGCAATACTCAGTCAACCTACTGCAATATAATACTATGAATTATAGTATTAATATAATACTATGAATTATAGTATTATATTGGAAGACACCAAGGAAGACATAGGTGTTGTTTCAAAGAAAATAACGGACTTGGAACAAGAAAACGCTCTGATGAAAGAGGAGCTAGTGCGCCTGAAACAACAAGAGAAGCTAGGGCTGAATAAATTAATTGATCTTGAAGGTAGGTCTAGGAGAAATAATTTAATATTCAAAGGACTGAAATGGGCTGGTATCAATCCCGATTTTAAATATATAGTGAGAAAGTTCTGTTTAGAAGAATTGGGCTGTGATAATGGTCTGTGGATCAACCGAGCGCATCCGTTGGGGCGTGATAAGAAGCTCATAAAAGCCCATATCCCGCAGGATGTAGACATTGAGTATATAATGTCCCGAGCCTACATGGTAAAAAGCAAAGGAGTCGCTATTTTTAAAGACTATGCCGTTGAAGTTAGGAAGAAACGGGCGTATTTGTTTGCAGTAAGGCAAGAGGTGGAAAGGATCTGTGGAAAGAAGAGAATGCCCATAGACTTTGATTACCTCCGGATAAATGGGGTGCGTTTCACGTGGGAACAAGATGGTCTACGAGCGGGTTCAGAAGATGGAGCGGTTAAGCTGCAACAACTTCTCAAACATGACTTCGGAGAATTTCTACGCACGCTAAACAAAAATGGGCCTAGGTCTGCCAAGCCTGAGGTCCCAGTGAATGAGAGCAGTACGGAGACGACCAGCCAAGCAGAGACAACAGGAAGGACAACATCGGGTAACCAAGAGGTCACCGACCCCCATACTTCACGCTGAGGTGTCAACGCCATCCCTCCGGCGCCACCGGAGGCCGGACAGCGGCGGCATCGGCCGGCGGAATCTCGACAGGACACTAGCCATGTAGCAGTGATTAATGTATTAACGTATAATGTTTGTGGGTTAAAGAGAAAGGTCAGTGATGATGAGTTTATTAATTTAATTAAGAGTTATGATTTAGTTTTTCTTTTAGAAACATTTGTTGAGGAGAGAGATAAGGATTTTATTTTGAGGCATTTTACAAAATTTGAAGCATATTTTGAGTTTGCTAAGAGAGTAAACAATTTTGGGAGAAGTATAGGAGGTATTTTGTTACTCATTAATAAAGAATCACGCGTGAAAAATAGTTTATCTTTTATTAAACAAGACAATTTTCCGTTAGTTAAAGTCAATGTTAATAAAAAAGATCAATTGTTATTATTGCCTACTTATCTTAACTTTAATGTTTGGGACAATGATTTTGTAAATTTAACTAATTTTCTTAATTATAGTGATTTAGATTTGAGCAATGTAATTATTACCGGGGATATGAATGGACGAGTTGGAAAGGAACAGACATTACCTAGTGAGTTTTTAAAAGGATTTAGTAGTAATTTTAGTCATAAAAGAGATTCAAAAGATATTATTGTTAATGCAAGGGGCAGGAAGTTATTAGATCTGTTTGATAACATAGGAGCTATAATTGTGAATGGAAGGTGTGAATGCGATGGTACAGGAGAGTTTACTTTTATTGGCGCCAATGGGTGTTCGGTAATTGACATGGCTGTTGTTTCACTCAGCTGTATACCTTTTGTAAAAAAATTCGAGGTGTTAAGCTTCCCAGGTTCTGACCACTTGCCCATTGCACTAACACTGGAAATGCCAGGCCTTACTACTAATGTAGGACATGAAAATGATATTTTGCCTTTATTACCGAAACTTAAATGGACGAGTAGGGACAATAATAATTACTGGGGGGAAATTACAAATGAAATTAATTTAGCTCATTTTACAGAAAATAATCAAGAAAATATTGACAAGATTTTAAATTGTGTAATGAAAGCAGCAGATTACAAGCCGGTTATAGGGAATAGCTCTGTCAGTTTTAAGCAACCTTGGTTTGATTTCGAATGCCTCAATCTCAGAAAAAGGGTTTTTAGGCTGTTAAACAAATTTAGAAAAACGAATAGTGTGGATGTAAAACTAGCTTATATAGAAGCAAAAAGATGTTTTTCTGTTTTATGCAAAGAAAAAAAGGTCTACCATCACAATAAAATTATCGAGGCCTTAAGTTTGTCTGACAATGCTAAAAAGTGTTGGCAGGCAATAAATAGTTTCAAGGCGAAAAAATGTAAACAAATCGGAAATATTTCAACAACTCAGTGGGTTAGGCATTTTAAAGATTTGTTGAATCCGCCAATATCTCCACCTATGATAAGTTATGCGGAACCCTTCTTATCGGATGAGATAATGGATTCGGACTTTTCGGTGGGTGAATTAAAATGCGTTTTAAATAAAGCCAAGAACAACAAAGCGCCTGGATTGGATAGAGTACCTTTTGAATTTTATAAAAATGGGTCTGATTTACTCCTTACAAAATTATTATTTATTTATAATAAAATATATAAAGACTGTAAGGTGCCCGACAGTTTTAAGAAATCTATTGTGTTTCCTTTACACAAAAAAGGGGACATCGACTTGGTCGTTAATTATAGGGGGTTATCCTTTATTGATTGTGTAGCTAAAATATTTTTGAGTCTCTTAAATAATAGAATATGTTTTTGGGCAGAATCCCACAATATAATTACAGAATTTCAAGCGGGTTTTAGGCGGGGATACTCAACAATCGATAACATCTTTAATCTTTCAAATATGATTCACCTCAGATTGGCACAACATAATAAACTCTATTGTTTTTTTATAGACTTCTCAGCGGCTTTCGATCACATTGACAGACGAGCTTTATTTTATAAACTGTTCAGTTTGGGTTTATCGACGCGGATGGTTCATGTTTTGGAGGACTTATACTGTGGGACGACTGCTTGTGTTTGGTGTAGAGACGGTGTAACAGAAAGCTTTGAAACTGAAAAAGGCTTAAGGCAGGGTTGTGTATGCAGTCCGACCTTATTCAATTTATTTGTTAACGATATGTCAAGTTGTTTGGAGGGAGGTTGTAATTTTGGAGGTAAAAGAATTAACATGCTGATGTATGCAGATGACATTATACTAATCGCCCCAACTGGTACGGTTCTCCAACACATGATTAATAGGCTTCATGAGTACTGTACGACGTGGTCTTTAAAGGTGAATTTATGTAAATCAAAAATCATGATTTTCAGGAAGGGGGGAAGATTAGGAATAAATGACAGGTTTGTTTTTGGCGGGGAAAAAATCGAAGTAGTCAACAGGTACACATATTTAGGAGTAACGTTCACCTCAGCCGTTTCGTGGGAGTTGCATTTGAGAGAAAAATCGTCTGCGGGGAAGTTAGCAATAAATTCTGTTTGGAATAATTTGATTAACAATAGTAGAGTTCCCTTCAGTGTAAAACTTAAATGTTTTAATTCAGTGATAAGATCGATTGTTTGTTACGGGGCTCAGGTCTGGGGTTGTAGTGAAAACAAAAATGTAGAGTCAGTTCAAAAATGTTTCATTAAACGGTTGTTTAAATTACCTTCCAACACCCCAAACTATGTCCTGTATGTGGAAACCGGGTTTGACAAAATACATTTATACACAGCGCAAATGAATATTAATTATTTAGTTAAAGTGGCAAGTATGTCATCGGATCGCCTACCAAGTCATCTCGCAAAATTGATCATTAGTAATAATATTTTTTGGTATAGGCACTGGAAACAGTTAGGTCAAAAACATGACGTAAAAATAAATTTTGATATGCAGGATTCGACCGAGGTAGAGCGGCAGCTGTCACGTGTGCTGGAGGCGGAGAAGGCGCGTTGGAGAGCGGACGTTCAAGGTCGGGCGATAACGTCGATGTTTCACCAACAATATCGGCTGCTTGATCTGAACCTAGGGTCGAAAAGTTTTCTCGCTGATAATAATGTTGACTTAAATCTTATCTCTTGGGTGATTAAAGTTAGAGGGGAACTTTTAAATCTTAATTTCAAACCTTGGGTGGCGGACAAAAATTATAACTGCTCACTTTGTAATATGCAAGAAATAGAAAATATTTCTCATTTTGTTGCGAGATGTCCTGTTTTAGCTAGCATCAGAAATAAATATTTCAATAAAATTAATTTGTCGGAAATTGAGTTGTACGAATATTTAAATGGGAGGGATTGGCGCAGGCTGGGCTTTTATGCCAGGGAGGCTTGGAGCTATAGGAAAATTTTAATTGAGGAATTCAATTTTTAAAATTTTTTATAAAAAATGGGATGAAATTTTAAGGAAAAAAAAACTGTCAGATTTTTTTGGTAAATAGTTTTTTTTTAGCTTATGATGGGCTCCTTAAAGACCGTAATTGAATACTGCTGTTGGTTAAGGAATATTGCTGTTTTTTAGTTTAAAAGGTGTTGCCGTTGGTAGTTAATTTTAATGTTTTTTTTGTTCTTGAATTTAATGAATTTCTAGTTAAGTGTGTCAACCAAGCCGACAGTCCTAGTGACTATGGCTTTATGTGCTAATCGAACTCTAAAGTTGGATTAATATTAATTTGTTTTTGAATTGTAATATATGTATTACAAAGTGTATATGTATTTATGGATGAATAAAGCACTTTTTCTTCTTCTTCTTCTTCTTCAAAATACTATGAATTTTGAAAATTTAGAACATATTATTAACAAAGTTGGTGGCTTAAAAATGTTGAAAAAGGGCAGATGAGCAATATTGTAGCGGGTTCAATAGGGGTATGCTGGTAGTTACAGCGCTGGAGCTACTGTGAGAGTGTTCTGAGTTGCTACTGCTCTGTTCCAAACTAGAAGTGAAGGTATTCAATAGCTCGGCGCTGCCGGCACAGCTCTACCCGTACCTGTGCGCAGGTAGCTGAAGGCGAGGGTGATGGACTGGCGTTTCTCCTCGCGGTTGGCGTGACGGCCGATCCAGATGAAGACGGCATCCCAGGTGTCAAGCAGCATGACATCATCGGGCACCAGGTCCACCTGCGAGAAGTTGACCACCTCCTCCACTGCCACGGACACAAAACAACACAATCACAACTGTTCAATAGAATTACCGTATATTTACTTGCTGCTTGAACGCCCTACTCACTACTACAGAACAAGGCATGGGCTGGATTCAGGAATCCGCCTCCTAAGACTATTTTAACTAAAAATTGTTTTACGTCACTCATGTAATTTATACAGTAGACTCCCTCTTAAACGTCCACCTCGGGACCAGATAGTGGCTGATAACGGAAGTTCACTTAAATTTTTATTTGGAACTGACTTCAATATGGAGTGAAAATCATTTGAAAGATAGACATAAAAACAACATTTCCAGCTAGACGAGACCGGTTAAAGCAATGTTATGTTAAAATGGGTGGTTAAAAGTAAGCTGGTTTTGTGACAAGATAGGCCAGTTGAAGAGGAAGCCGGTTTAAAGATCAGAGAGTCTACTGTAGTAACTAAAGGGGATACCTTTACGTAACCCAGACACCAAGACAATGAAAATCTTACTCAACTAGTTCAAAAGAAGTGGGAGGGAAGTTGCTGCAAGAATTTTAGTTTCCGTTTACAAACAATGACAAACAAAACTGATGGCATACAAGAAAAAATCTGTAATTGAGGATATAGATAAATTGAACAGAATATACATTAGCTCCGATACCTTTGAAGACACCGGTGGCATTGGAGCAGTGGAACAGACGGGCTGGGACTGTGTTCTCAGGTTCAGCGAGACGTTTGGAGTTAGCGTACGGCTCCTTGCCGCCAATAGCAGTCCAGAAGTCCGCCTTCTCCTGGCCTGCATAGTGCAGTGTAGGAAATATTTAGAAGATGCCAATGGAAAATTTATGAAGTACAGAAGAATAGTTACTAGCAATGTTACATTCAAAGATTTATATTCATTGATGAAACTTATTGTGGTAAAAACGGGTATCTATAAAGCATATTGTACTAACCAGGTATAAAAGTAAACATAAATAAAGTAAATACATAAGTTGCTAGTCCACTTTACAAATCTTCCCGTAAAAGATTTTAAGGTTAAACTGTATAACTTCCTGATTCACAGTGCTTTACATTTTAACAGAAATTTGATTTGTTTTTAAGGTAGGTACCGTATTAAAATTACAGGTTTGGATGACTTACTATCTAGTGGTTTATCATAGCTGTTAAATATATGAACCTGTATTTGATGATCATTGATGATCAGTCATTCTTTGAAACATTTAAATCAGGTATAACAATACAATGTATTGTAAATTTTTTAATGTAACAGAGTGGTTTTTGGAACCCTTAAAGAAACCTTATAAAAATAGTTTGTTGTATATGACTGTATATGACTCTTTGTTCATTTTTTTTTTTTTTTTATTCAATCGTTATCTGTTTATTTTCTGTTAATTATTATCTTAGTCTATTTATTGTTGTAGGTTATTCGTCTTTTAGTGGCATCATATTGATAAATTAAGTTATTTATTATTAGTTACTAATGAACTGTCAACTGCACCAAACTGCATGCTTCTACTATATAATTGTTCATAATATTAATGCTATCTTGTAAGTGGTCATTTATGACTGTAATGTAGCATTGTAAAATTCAATAAATAAATAAATAAAAAATAAATAAATAAATATCTAAGATGTTGGAACAGAAAAAATAAGGCAAACAAAATCATGTAAACTAATCCAAAAAAAGTTATAAAGTTGTCTTCACATTTTTTAAATAACTTTAAAAAAAAGTGTATCTTTTTTCAACAATTTTAACAACACTTCCAACGAACCTTCGTATACAACAGTAAACTCTGTGTTTGTTAGTGAGCTTGCAATTTTTTTGGCCATCTCTCTCTCGTCTCCTGTCGAACCTTTGCCGCACCAAACAAAGCAAGCGGCTCCATTCCTCAGCACAAACACATCATTGGAGTTGAGGGAAGACGCTTTCAGCACCACCTAAAGTAAGAACATGAGTTTATATTTCATCCAGTAAATGGATTAAAATATAATTCCAAACATTTTGCAACACATCATCATGCAAAACCAGTCCCTTTGTAATCCGGCACATCATCAATGAAGCCCTCCAAAGTTCCGGTGCTCTTCAGATGACAATTATCGCTCGATGTCCAAAGTTTCCATGCCTAGTTATTTTACAGAACTTTGGTCATGAGACGTGGTTGTACAACATTCATGTTTTAATTTTAAAAGTCTTATCTCAAACCTGATAAGGAAGAGAAATTTTATCTTGAAAGCAATTTTCACCTTACTTTTCTTGTATCTTTTTATTCCTTTGGGCTGCTAATCATGCATCTATTACTTTTTTAGGGATGGGCAGGGCCGGATTTACCGCATGGGCAACATGGGCACATGCCCAGGGCGGCAAATTTCAAGGGCGGCAAAATTTTGGAGTAATTAAAATTTGATATCTGTATGCACGGCGCGTTGTCATCGCATGGTCGCAGGCCACATAGCCGTATCGTGGTGAGGCGGCAAAGGGCAGACTGCAGTCTGCGCGGAAGCGTGGACGAGCGTCTATTTATTTGTGCGCGGCAGATGATGTGGTAGTGGTGGGGTGCCGTGAGGGAGGGGGGAGCCGTATTCGTATTCCTCGCCGTCATCAGCCCATAGAGATGTGCCGTACTAGCCTATTTAGTGGAACAGTTCCGGATGTAACTGTTCCGCGCATACACTGGTCTCATATACCTGTTCCGGCGGAACAGTTTGGAACAACTGAACAACACCTGATCCGCAACATCCCATGATACTGTTCTGCGAGTCTGGTGACTACCATATGATCTGTTGCATATCTATCCTGTTACAGAATAGTTTACAACAGCAATTGCAAAACCTTACTATACAATTTTCAAACTATAGTACCAATAAACAACTTCGCTGTTCCTGCTGAAATGTTCTCTCATGCACCTAATAATTTTTTCTATTAATTTCTCACACGCCGCGTCGATGAACGTGTAACATTTTCCAAAATAACATATAAACTCATTTAATTAATGAGATGTTAAAGTTCATTTGGATAGTAGCCTATTAATGACAACCACGAAATACATTTTATGTTTAATTCAGTTTCAGTTATAATAAAATAAGTTATCAACCTTTAAAAATAACTAAAATCGGGTTTGATCACAGTTACTACAGCCCTCAGCATTGCACATTCAGACACTTGGCAAACTTTGAAACTAGCTTGGGAGGTCCTATGTCACTTCACACTCATAATGAATGTGAGTGTGAGGGAATAGTGAAGTGCTCAGACGCGTGTTATGGGCCGCGAACTCGGAGTTCATTGGAACAGTTAGTTGGAACAGGCTATTTCACCATACTGTTCACGGTACGAAACTGTTTTAAACGGGTAACTGTTCCAATAAAACTGTTCTGTTTTTACTGCACATCTCTATATCTCTATCAGCCCAGCCCGCCAAGTCGCCATTTCGCTTCCGCTTGGGAGGTCAGTGTACCAACGTCATTCGTCAGTGTTGTGTGGCGTTGTTAATGTCGCATTAGAACTGCACAGCCTGTACGACTACGCTTGCTGCTTGCTTGTTATGCAGTAGTGCGTGTGCGACTGTGTGTTGTTGATTTTCTCATAACTCTTTAATGATGTGTTTCGTGTGAGATTTAATTTTAATTTGATATAAACAATAATTTTCGTTATATTTTTAAAACATAGGCCTAATGGATGGGCGAAAAAGACTTAGTGGCGCGGAATACCGGAAATTAGCTGAAGTGAAGAGGAAGAAGAAAAGTTATGTACTTGCCCAAACTAAAGTTAGATTTCTTCTAAAAAAAAAAAACTAAAAAAAACAATGTTGCCGCAATGTGGCTCCTTGGAGGGTACAAAGGGAGCCTTTTTTGGGGGCGGGGGGGGGGGGGGGGGGTGAAGGGGCGGCAGATTATTATATGCCCATGGGCGAAGAAAACGTAAATCCGGCCCTGGGGATGGGTTGTGATATTTTGCTTGTTTATTTTGTAATTAGATGGGATTTAATTTTTCTTATTTTTTCAAACAGTATGAATATTTAATAAAAATTTAAATTGTTTATGTATGGGTCACGATTTTAGAAATTGAAACATTAAAATACAAAATTTTGCCCTTTTTTCCAATGTTTTGTGGGCATATGATATCAGCATTCAATGACGTGCGGGCAAAGCGGTTGCTACATATGAAACCGCCTTAAAATAATGGAAAATAACAATCGAACATTGAAGCTTTTCAAGCTTGACCAAACCATAGTAAACTGCCCACAGTAGCCAAGGAACATCATTCTTTCAAATTACTTACATTGCTTGCGGTGAAATCAGTGTAAATTCCACGTAAGTAATATTGAGTGAGGATTGTCTCCATAATCTTTTTAATGAATAATGTTTGCAACTTGCAAAATGTGAATAGTTGGTTTTGAATAATGGAACTTTTGAAAGAAATAAAGATGCCATTTTTGCATCGCAGCGTACCTGTGTGGCCCGGGTGTTGTGCGGCTGGCTGCCGCGCACTTGCATCAGCAGTTTCTCCGGCAGGCGGTCGCGGTAGTCACCACTCATGATCACCATCTTGCCGCGGAACACGGTGAGGAAGTGCGGCGGCTCTTTGCTCTGCACTACGCGGACTTGCGTGGCCGCGCCGCCGAGCGCATCGTCCTGTGCGACTGTGTGCAGCGCCAGCGCCGTCTGCTCGGTGACACTAGAGTGCAGGCCCTGCGGCCGACAAACACACGTGTTGTGGAATACTTTAAGTTAAAGTTAAAAATTTGTTCATTGCTAGACGTAATACAAATATTGTACAATTTGTGTGTGGTAGTAGAGTAAATTATAGTAACTCACAACCAGATAACAGATACAAGCCCTACTTGCAGCCCGTGTGCTGGTGCACTGAATGCATTTTGTTGACAACCTGATAACCCGACGCAATGTTTAAAAAAACCCTTTTAAAATAGACCAGTGTCACATATATGTGTCGCTCAAGCTGATTCCAGTGGACCGACGACACATATACGGGACGCTCAGGTCAAATCCAGAGGACCAACGGCATGTATATGGAACGCAGTCACCGTTCAGTTAAATGCCTCGTCACGCCCATTCGGTACATTAAATCGATCGCCTGTTTATCAGTCTATAGGAATGTGTGACATGTACGCTTGTCGCTTGGTCTCTGGGTACGACCTCAATTTATTTTCTTATTGATTTTCAAAGTAGGCTTTATTATATGCTTACAGGTTGCCTTTAGTGTTTGTTTACTACTTATTCCACAGGGCGTTTTTTTTGTGATACATTGTCCCATACATTTTAGTATTTTTTGCTGTGATAAAACCTATTTCTCATTTATTTTCCAGTAATTCAACTCATGTCACGTATGTGAGACAGTACGTCTATAGCAAAAAAAACATAGTATAAAATCTTACTGTAGACCTGCTTCACACATATGTGACGCAATAAAAGTGATAAAATAGCACTGAAGTAATATTTTGCTGCAACTTTTATAAGTAAATATATATGTTGCACTTCGAGAAAAAAATGTTTGTCTCTAGGTTACTGTTGGTTACATTGACTTCATCTGTGGTGAGAGCTTCGAGTACTAGGCTTAGTCTGCTGGAAACTCCCGGCGACCCGGATTTCCGACCGTCGGTAGTCAACGTGTTATTTAAATTTTCAAGTGAGTTTGGTAACTAGAAGAAGCTGTTCAGGAAATAAGTTTTATTCTGGTGAGGGGACTGTAGGGAGGGGTGAGGGTGAAACACATGTTTGCCTGCATCGGGTAGCGTGACTCCTTAGCAACCTATCCATGTTGTGTGGGTGGTTATGCCAGGATATGCCATGAGTAAATCAAAATCTAAATAAAGCTGATAGAATTAAAATTCAAAATGCCTGCTGTAGCTAAAGTGATATTGATTCCACTGCTGCTATCAAGGGTCACTTCCCAAAAGTCAGTTTAAACCAAAGTTGACAATATCTTAAAAAAATTAAATTAAATTAAATTAAATTATTTTTTTGTTAAATATACTGTTTATATTTTGAAAATTTGTAACTGTAAAATCAGTGAATGAGTCCTACCAGCCAGTAGTAGAGTATGTGGCGCTCGCGGCCATGTGCCCAATACGAATACTTGACCAGATAGCAGTCGCCCGCGTAGAACGTGCCGTGACATGGCTGCGGCACCAACTCCAGCTCTGATTGGTTGACACGCCACACGGTCGTCGAGCCGCTGCCGTCGTCCACTAGTTGGCTCTCAGCGGCCAGTCGGGGCGACTCGTGTAGCGTTGTCGCATCAAGCATGGCTGATAGCTTCTTCTTCACTGCAGCCATAATGGTTAAAATTATATGATGAGTAAAGGTATGCCATTTTAATACTGTGTATTGTTCTAAATAAACAGTTTATTGCATACGGAATTTATCCGTGGTTGGTTTGAACTGCAGAAAAAATAAAACATCTTTATTAAAACTTGTTTAATTATTACATTACTTACTTTTGTAAGGATTATTGTGATGAACAGGATAAGCAGTCTTACCTTAGAAAGTGAAGGCATCCTTTTATAGCACACATAATACACACAACTAAAAAAAAACTTGAATTACTACCTAAGCTTTTAGCCCTATCCAAAAACTAACATTACTTACTTAAAAAAATGTTTTTTTATATTTTTATTACTTACTTTATTATATTACTTTGCTTGTACTTAACTCAACTTTGAGTAATAAAAGACATATAAATGTCATTGCTTCCAAAATATGGTCAAGACAGCTACTAGGGTGTGCAGGTAAACCAAGCTTGCTATAGTCAAAACACTTAGTCAAGTCACTTAGGAATCAGATAAATGATTGACACTTATAGGACTTGGTTAGAAAAAGAATATACAGTAGAACCTTGATAGTTTGACTCTCAATAGTTGACACTCCTTATAGTTCAGTCCATGACAACCTAAAATAACAGTAAAGTCCATGTTGGATACTGAAAAAGGTGAAAATTTAAACAAAGTGGTGAGTGATTAGAATGTTGGTTATGTTAAAGTTCAATCAAGTTATGATTTCATTCAAATTTAGTGTTTACTAAATTCAATTCATGATTTTTACATTCCCTTTGTTAACATTTCCCGTATACTCCCTATAGTTTGACATTTCGATGCTTCCACAAATTTAAATTTAATTTAATTTAATTTAAATCCACACTCAAACTATCAAGGTTCTACTGTAATTTATAGGTAGTGAATGGGGGGGGGGGGGGTTAACAGGGGATTCGCAAACCATAAATGTTGTAGGCTACTTCTTAAACTAATGATATGCAAATTGTTCTCTATGGCTGTTAGTAAAGATTATTATTTATCTATAATTTTTGCTGTTTACCCAACACTGCATAAAATTAACAGAAAGTTGTGACTGTACACTGTTCATCTGGTACCTGGGAATTTGTTGATATTGTTTATGTTGTTGGCGGCGTCTTTGTCCTTCCAAGCCAGAAACAGAGCCTTGAACTCAGCAGGTTCGCCGCCCTCGACCACGCGACTGATGTGCGTAAAGCTTGGGTAGTTCTTCTTCATTATGAAGCCGTGTGCGTTGCGCATTGCCTCCACGCGCTCCTTGGCCGAGGCGTGGCGTCCGATCCACACCCAGATCCCGTTGGCACCGTTGTCAATGATAAACGAGTCCTGGAAATATTATTTAGTTAAGCGTTTTTTCATATGCTTTTGAGCGTTTTGTGATATACCTCAGGTTTCCTACCTAGGAGCCAGTTTGACCAGTTTGTGGTGAGATAATTTTGTTGCAAATTTTAAAGGTAAGTTATTGATACTACTTTTGAAAGTTATTACTTTCAAGAATAGATGTATATTCTTTCTTAGCCTCTTGCGCTACAAACTACAGTAGAGTCCCATTAACTGGAAATAGTAGGGACCAGACTCAGTAGGGAATTTTCAGTAGAGTAGAGCTGTAGCTCCCCCAATACTGGTGTTATACAATTTTAAATACTGTTCAATTTATTAATTTTTAAAGATTGTCATTTTTTTTTATCTATATTTTTAGCTTTTTGATAGCCACATGAAACTGTGAAGGAACCTCTAAACAGGCTTTGACTTAAAGCCCTCAATATTTTCTCACACAACTTAGTGTTATTTTGTCCTCGTATTTTAAACCATGTATGACTGCACTGTATACAAACTTTTTGAAGAACTAAAAATATTCTGTTCTATACTTATCTTTCACTCAAACCTGACCTAAAATACACCTTATAGGTACTGTAATCAATTTCAAGTATTGAAATTAATTAAAATTCCCAGTTTCTCCGACTCACGTTGGTGTTCAAGTCCGTCTGCAGCAGTGGCCCCGTCTTGACCTCCACCACCTTGTACGTCCCTCCCTCATCCGAACACTGGTAGAGCCGCAGTGCCGACCGCTCCCGCTGCTCCACTGCTCCGTCGTCGTCTGCTGCCTGGCGCAGAGCCGCGCGCGCCGATGCGCTCAGGTCAAGGTAGACTCCAAGCAGCACGCGCTCCGCCTCCGGCAGCGAGTCCTCACGGCCGTCGTCAACGAAAACAATGGACACCGCGTTGTGCTCGTCTCGCAACTGTGTCGCCACCTGTGATTTTGCAAAGAAAATTAAACATTCTTCCTGCTTGAATTATGAACAAGTAGAAGTAACTAAACACAAGAATACACTTTTAAATTGACACTGTAAAATGGGTTTACTTATGTACCTTATGGGTCCAACAGCAAATATAAAGTTTATTGTGATATTCTGATCAAGTTTTTCCAAGGATATCTATTGCTTTTAAAATGTTCTTTTTGTATATTCTAATATAACTTCTCACAGTCTGAATTTTAGCCTATGTGACTTTTTTGTGCTGTCTTATGTGTTGAGTTAAAAATACTCTTCCAATACAAATGTAAAAAGATTTGGCATCTCCATTTCTATTCAGGATAACCTAACCAGATAATAACTAAAAATTTACAATTTATACTATCCTCAGTGACATCTGTGACTGGAAGAGAAAACCTTTTAAGCATTGAACACATCGTAAGTTTTTGGTTGATAAAATGTTTGTCGACTGTACTTTGACGGCTTGTAATCGCTCCATCGTGTTGCTTGCTCGGCCGATCCATAGGAACACGACATCCTTGGTGTCGATGATGAACACGTCACCCATGTTCATGTGCTCCCAGCGGATACCCGGCATCTGCCGCACCACCGGGTTGCGTCTTCCCTTCACTCGGAAAAGCCGCGGCTCAAACTGGGATGTCACATGGTGCAGGCCCGTCGCCACCCCTCCCTTCAGCGTCCTGTGACAACATATTTGTTACTTATTTTCATTTGACAGCAAATTTTTACATAATGTTTAATGAGTTCATAACCACAGTTCCAATTAATATAATTGGTTTCAGTTGGTTTATAGTAAAAACTAAATGGTATAAATCCTTAACGGCATTTAAACAGTTGAAAAAGGAAGATATTGTATTTTTTGTTTTGTAAAACTGAATTAACTTATACAAAATATAAATCAATTCTCAATAAACACTATGTGAAGAAAATTTACAAATAAAAATATTTTCCTTTGAGTTTTTTGTTTATTGAAGTAGTAAATGGTTTAAAAACTCAGCAGTACTTCAAAGTACAGTACATATTTTTTATGTTACAACATTAGTAAAAATACACAGTCAAAAACAAACTATTGGCAAAGTTATAATTATCTTCATTTTTTACAAATCAATATTAATTAACTTTTTTTATTAGAAGGTACATTTGGGTGGTACAAATGTACTATAGTAGGATTCACGAAAATAGTCCGATGAGAGTTGATGCATTGTTGCCAGATTTATTCTAAAACACATTTTCATATTGTATTACACATGGTAAACATAACCACAAATGACAATGTTGCAGGGCGAGGGGGGACACAGCTGTTAAAATTTCCATCGGACTATTTTCGTGAATCTTACTATAAAACAATTAGTTGTGCTTTCTTCAAGACAGTTATAAACCTATACTATAGTTCAAACCTTTACTGGAGTTTAAATCCAAGTCTACCATATGTTTAATATTAAGTTAAAATACGGAACGTTTATTTTAAATGTGTTTGGGTAAAGTGGCCCTTTGAGAAATTTAAAAATGTCATCAGCTCTCTTTTATAAAAACTAATTTATTTAATCTCTCTTTTGTACAAATCTTTTTTTATATGGTTTGAAAATAACTAGTTTTGACATGCAGAAGAAGTAAGTTAGTTCTACTGTGTGTAGCTTTCATAGTAAAAGTAATTTTATTACCATACGTTTATTTTAATTTCCTCTGAAAAACGTCATTGTTTTGTTTTTACTCACTCTATCAAATCTGACAGCTCTTGCGGGGTTCCCATGGTCAAGTTTTTCAATGAAATTGGGTTTACAAATATTAAATATTTATTTTATCACTGATTTTAAAAACCTTACCAAGAGACAACAAAAAACCTTCACGTACACTAACAACGAACGTTGAAAACAAATCAACTTGAGTTGATTGTCATCATTTAGTGATGGACTGTTGGTAAAGCAGATAGATAAAACACCGATACCAATAATCATGAAATCAAAACAATGGAAGAGCTTAAGTGGAGCGCATAGAAGCAAGCCATAAAATGTGACTCACCTTATAGAGTCATCCATTGTAGGTTACGATTAAGTGATATCATACTGATGCTATAGAACCTCCCCACTTTGGAATTTGGCAGCATAAATAATATATTACTTTGTTAGACATATTCAATTGAAAACATTTGTCTTCATATCCCAGTTAATATTTTTTAATTTCATAAAAAATTTCAATTATTAATCTGGCATATTAAAAATTTGATGAATACTTCTCTGCTTCTTTATTCCATGATAAAATCCTGACAGGTCTTCTTCACAAGAATCTTTTAATTTTATGTAGAGTAACAAGTTGATCTCAATGAGATAAAAGATGAGTTAATGAGGATGAGAGAGCAAAATTGGTATGTAAAAACTCTCTTTAGTACGTAAAAACCTTCTTTCTGGAACATTTTATCTGAACTCCAAGAAAAACCAAGAGTCAAAAGAAAACCCCTGTAAGACGTATACTTGCTCTGGGGCAATGAGTTTCTTGAGTTTGTTCATACAAAAACGGACGTACCAAAAACTAAAATCAATTAAAATTAATCAGGACTATTCGTTTTTTAGAATTAAGTTAGAAAGGAAATCAGCTTGCCTGATTGTACAGCTGAAGGCGGGTGCACCAAACACATACTAAACCAACTTCAATAGTTCAACTTCAAATCCATTGGATTCTGCATCAGGGACTTGTAGAATACAAATATAAGAAAATTTATAAAAACAAGTATCTTCTACAAGTTTCTGACGAAGAATCCAGTAGATTTTAAACATATATTTCATGGTCTCATGTACTCTAATCAGCTTACTTTCTTTAGTTTATTTGCATACTTTCTTTAGCTTCAATTAGATTTGCTCCTTCTCTTTGAAAAAAGTAAAAACTGTTGAAACAGAATAAATTAAACATAAATTCCTTTAAGTATTTTTAAAAATTTGTCATCAACATCGTTATGCATTAACTCCTATTTACTATCCTTTATGTTTGTTTCTTTCCATCTTAGTTTCCTTACCACAATCTAAGTCCTGCGATTTACTTTGATAAAGTGACAGAATGTGTGGTTTCACGTTGAACTTTGGTTGGTCAGTGAGGGTAGCCTGCGTACCTGATCCCCTTGGGGAAGTACCCGAGGAACCTGGTACTCTCGTGTCCCTGCGCCTCTCGATGCTGGACGGGGCTGCCGCTGAGGAGGTCGTCCAACTCGACACTCTTGTAGGCGGCCACCGCGCTCTCGTCCTGCGACGTGGTCGCCCCCAGCCACAGGTGGATGTGCATCTCCAGCCGCCCCTTCACCTCGCACATCTGGGGCGTCACACTACACTCTTACTCACAAAATTTATCCCAATCTAATTTATTTACTTTAGGCATTTAGAGTTTTCCAGTATTACTCACTAATGTATCCCAATTAAATTTGTTTTCACAGGTTAAGCTGTGGGGTGGATCCCTAGGGAAGGCATTAAAAAATTTTCAGGAGAGTTGCAAGAAAGAAAAAAATCACATATTCTTCCTTTATTTCCAAAGCTTTGGCTAGAAAATGAAAATAATAAATAACACAGAGACCTCGATCACACTAATGATTTAAGATATAGCACTGACAACAGAAAAAAATAACACAAACTCTCCCTTCATTTTAATGATTTATGCATTGACTATAGGTACCAACTTGTGTATTTACAGTCAATTATTTAGTGCTTAACATGTTAATCTATTACTTACAAAAGTAGAAAGTATTTATCAGCGTATTACTTTTAATGGTCTATATTTACATAATGCATTTACTTTTTTAACTGGTTTTTAATGTCATTTAATCTGTGTTTTTACACATTAAATTGTAAAAATGAAATAAATGAAATCTATTTTTTTATTATTATTATATAAACACAATTATTCTAGATAATTTAGCCATGAGGAGAGGGCATGAGGCGCAAGCCTGTTAAGAAACCAAAATGTGACTCAGGCTGAAAAGTTTTTAGAACCCCTTGTTCTTCATTGATTGATAGGGGACTATTGATTTTTCTCTCTTTTTAAGTCAAAGATATTTCAAACAAAGACATTATCAATGATTTTTTACTCCAAAAGACTAATTTAACTGGGATCCAAAAATTTAACTTGTATTCACCTGTACTACCCAGAGACTATATTATAGTCTTTGTCTTGTTGTTTATCAATTTGGGTAAACCCTTCATGAGTGTTTTCAGTGCATTTTCAATTAGTAAAGCATGTAAGTTAATTATGTTATGAAAACAAATTCTTAACTACACCAAAGTAAAAAATACATACACCAGTTGAAAGGTAATATGGTAACGGTAACTATTAAAACAATTATTTCAGCCCTGAAACTTTCAGTGTCTAACATGAGTTATAAATGACCAATGATAAATATTTCAAAACTAACCAAAAAGTTGTTCAAATTCAAAACAATATTCTCTGTTTTTTGCCCATTACATTCTTTAAATTTCTACAGAGGCAATTGCTTTAGTAAGAATCTTATTTATAACATTTTTTAGTTTTATAAGTGATATACAAACTTACTTTCATTCCTGGCCCAATATATTTCCCATACTCTGAGGCTGCGTATATAACGTATGAGTCACCTTCGTAAAACAGGCCATATTGGTCCTTGGGAACTGGAACCAATTTGAGATTCTGGAATAAAATACCATTAGTAAATTTTCAATAACAGTGAACAATATTTTAATTTTGAGAATACTTAAATTACAGTTCATGGCGTTTGGATGGATAATGTAAACTCTCAACCCTGATTTCTTACTAATGTATTTTGAATCAAATCTGATACTTTTTTTAATTGTAAGTTACATATGTAATTAGTGAATACAATTTTCACCTTAGATTGACAAATCTTTAAACTTAATTGACTGATTTTTTACTGAACCATAAATATAAAAAGCTATGAAGCAGTACATGCTCTAAAAATAATCTCTTATCCTGATTCAGATTAGAAGTAAAATTAAGTTTCTGAGCAGAACTATTTTTAGTTTGATTTATGCTATTCACATCGTAGAAGTCATGATTAATCTATACTTATTTAATACGCTAAGGGTTTTTTTGTCTTGAGAACTCCTCCTACAATTTTCAACCGATTTTCAAGTTTTTGGCGTCGTTGGATAGGGCTTGGTCTGTAGTTGTTTCCGTCAAAAACCGATGAGAATCAGACTGAAAATAAAGGCGCTATTCACCATTGAAATCTCAAAATTTCCCATTTAAATAACATTGGGATTAAATAAAGCATTTTAAACATCTGTTAATAATCAGCTGTAAATACTTGTAGTTTTGGTGATTAAAGATATTCACAATATTGGATTGGTCGGATGTCTTTGATTTAGAGCTAAAAGTAACTTTTGTATTGTATAAAAATGAATGCTCGATTTCGAGCAACACGTATACTAGTTGAATATAAAAGGTACTACGTACAATTGCAAAGATAAGGGAAGTAAAAAATTTACCTCTACTCTCCAAATAACAAAGGCAGTGGAAGTCTTTGAGATTGTTCGAAAGGCTGGATCGACGACAGGCGCGGTAGGTCCCGTCATGGTCCTCATGTAAGCCCTCTTGGAATCCTGTGGACACATACGGACACAAATTATAATTGTGCGTAATACCACAGTGAAATAGAAAAGGACATTGACTTGTAATCGAGTGTAATTATTTCAATTTCCGATACCAGATTGAAATAGCCAGAAGCAGTGTCAATTTTAGTTTCTCTGGAATTATGTCTCGAGAGGTTTCTCGAGAGCGACCATGCACCAACAGCCACAAGGGCTGAGCCTCTCGCCCTTCAGCTAATGAACCTCTAAAAGCTCACCGAACTATCATTCATCAGAAAAAATAACATAAATTTGAGGGCTAGACAATCCAAAACTTTTATTTATAAAACGAAGCAGCAATTCAAGGTTGATGTAACTATTTCATGGATTTTAAAATGAAACTGGGGTTTATATTGAAACTTTATCACTAACACATACAATTTTAAGCATATAATTTCCAAGAAGTTGAGATCTTAAGTTTTGTTGAACTAGAAAACATTGGCGATTTCTTAAAGCGGAGTAAATTAACACTTAAAGCCAAAAAGACCAACTACATAGTATTCAAAACACAACAAAACAAACAGATAATTGATCCAATTATAATGTACAATGAACAACAAATAGAAAATAAAAATAGTGCACAGTTTCTAGATATAATCATAGACCAAAACTTAAGTTGGAATGCACATGTAAATAAATTATTATCAAAATTAAGTTCAGTAATTTATTCACTTTCTAGAATAGCATTCTTTTGTAATAAAGAAACAATGATATTTTGCAAACATACATTCTCATTTAGCTTATGGCTTATGGTTTATGCCTTTATGGTTCAACCAAAAACTCAAATATGAATAGCATACTAAAATTACAAAAAAGGGCTGTAAGAATAATAGCAAAATTGGGATATTACAAAAAAGCAAAAGACAAATTTAAAGAATTAGGGATTTTAAAAGTTTATGGACATTATATTTTAGACACATCCATAATTGCAAAAAAAAAAAAAAAAAAAATATTTAGGAATCTCTGACTTTAAAAGCCACCCATACAATACCAGACATAAAAAAATCATCACTTCAACGCAACATAAATTAACTAACATTTCAAGAAAAAAAAGAAAGAAAAAAACTACTCACAGGACTAACATTTTTTTTAAATAAACCTAATTACATTAAAAATGAAGAAAAAATTCCTAAATTTAAAAGGAAACTAAAAAACTATCTTGTAGAAAAAGCTTTCTATTCCCTGGAGGAATTCTTTTCCACCCTCCAATAAATAATAGACTACAAAATTATATTTTTCGTTTATGTTTTGTTCATTCTTTGTTCCAAATGTAGATACGTAAAATCTAAGGCTTTCTTTTCTTAGGTTTAAGTTAAAGTTTAGTTGTTCTGTAGTACAAATGACACCATTTAATGTACATTAATATGTACTTCATAAATAAAGATATTTTGACTTGACTTTACTTGACCAAGTTATAGGAATGGTTGGATCCAGCTCATCGTTTTTCTTCCTCAAAGCTCAATCCAGGATGAAAATTTGGAGATTGATGATTTTGCTGGGGGCTATTTAAGTTTCACATAGTAAAATATAATCCCGTCACAGCAGACCTGGTGTTTTTGTCGGAAAGGACAGAAATAGTGATGGGTTTGTTTATCCTTGCTATTCCATCGGCTGGAACTTTTTTTTTGTTTTATTTCAATGTTGCATTCAAGCTGGTAATGTAAACATGTTTGCCAGAGGCGGATTTAGAAATTTGCCGCCCCTGGGCTATTCAAAAAGTGCCGCCCCTCCTTCCTTTGCCATAATGTCCTAATTTATATCCACAATTTTTGTCCCAATTCCCATGCTACTTTGAAGAGTAGGGACACAAAAAGCAAAAATAGTGATTATAAGGAACTTCAAATTTAAAAACTAGAACTCAAATCTTCTGCGTTGGCGATGAAAACTACCAAAAGAGACTCAAAGCAGTGCTTTTAGAGTGTTTGACTGGTTCTTTGACCAATCCGAGACACAATAAATGCAGTTGGGAACAGTCAGTCTATAGGCGTGTGCGTAGTTCACGGCTGGTGGAATAGGGCTGAATAGTGAATACTGTGACTTCGTTCCCAGTAGATTTTTTTAGGTTGGTTAGACACGTCTTAGTGTAGAAATACGAAATTGGCATAGTCATTTTAGTATTATTTTAGATACAAAATCCTGTATGCCTAATACAGTATTGAAAATGAAGTATTAGATAAACTGCAATATTACGGATTAAATTATGGCTATTTATGTGTTGTTCTCGTTAAAGTTCAAAGTGTCAATTAGTTCGGACAAGGGCCAAATTTGACCCATTTTTCAAACTATGGGGACTTAACTCAATACTAAATAAAAGTTAAATTAAAAAAAATCTAAATTAAAATGTATTTTTTGTGTATTTTTGATCATATATATTAAACACCAAAGAATCTGCTTGGTAGTAAGAATCATCTTTAAAACCAATTAAACTTTTTGGTACTCAATGACAATTTACCTAATGATTTGTTAAGGTTCCAATAAACTAATAACGTAGAATGAGTAAATAATTAACATTAGAATTTTATAACGAATGACTAAAAGACCACGTGCTATGATCAGACCATTCTCTATCAAATTATAAAAAAGCCAATTGCGTAGAAAAGGAGAAAAAATACAATTTAATATCTTCTATTTATCGGCGCCTCTCTCATTTGATGATCGCTAATACTGTATTAATCACTGTCACATAACCTAAAATACCCTTAAATCACACGCACTGCAGTGGTGTAGCTCGGTGATGGCGGATGTATGTACAGGCGGCGAGGTGGCGGATGGTTCATTATTCGCCGACGCGTGGATCACCAGGCCTACCGTGACAAATCAGCACTACGCTGAGTGTTCCCAGCTTCCCTTTAAAGCTCTTGAATGACACCTTGCTCTAAGATATTATGATCTCGCTTAGAAAACTTTCAGTTCTAAATTTTCTGTATATTTTTCTTCTAAAAATTTTCCGCCTCCAAAAATTTGAGACCTAAAAAAATTGCCGTTTTTTCAAAATTTGCCGCCCCCCGAATTCTGCCGCCCTGGGCTATAGCCCATTTAGCCCATATGTAAATACACCCCTGATGTTTGCAACAAGTTTAGTTTCTTTACAGTTTAAATCTCTTTCCCAACCCAATAGTACAGTAAAATTAGGGTTTTAGATCGGCAACTGATGTGCATTCCCAAAAATTTGATAAGAGCTTCTTTTAAGCACTATAATTAAAGATCCGATGAGTCCCCAAAAAATAAAGTTGTTTTTCACCTATAAACCACTTTTCAAAATGGCGGTATTTTGGTAATGGATACATTTTGAAAAATTTAGTATTTTTTTCTTTTCCACCTGCATTTCTCAATATAATGTTGTGACACCGCCACTGATAATTTTTTAATGGGAAGTAGTTCATTATGACCGGTCGTTAGTTTTTGGCCGCCATCTTGGATTCGCCATATTGGATGAAAGTTATTTTTTTGTAATATAAAGGTAGTGTTGTGACACATTATTTCAAAGTAGATTTTTACGCTGATTACAATGCCGCAATCCGTTTTTGAAAATATTTTTCCGTTTCAAATATATACGGAAATTAAAATTCTTCTCCATACGAACGTTTCAAATTTTGAACATATCTATTGCTTATTTTTCCTCATATATCTTGTTCTAATTGAGGAATTCTTTTCATTGTGACCTTAAAATATTCAGTAATATTCCTGGCATTAATTAAAGTTATTCTTCATTCCATTTGGAGGATATTGAGGATATTCGCTTTTAGTTAAAGATTAATACTGTATCTCAAGTTCTAAGTAAGACACAAAGTTAGTTCTGGTCTTAAAACAACTAGTACATCAATGTCTTTAATTTGAGTTATTGACCATTGAAATTCGTTGGATATTAAGTGGCTTATAACTGTCTAATCAACATAAAATTTATTGGTTCCTGAAGTTCGTCTTCAGTTAAAGACATACAACTCAAGTTGTAAATGAGAATCAAGGTTTGTTTTGGTCTTAAATTACATGGTACATTATTGGCTTTAATTCCATATATTGATTGTTAAAATTGGACACGTTTAAGATGTGATATTATACACTTTTCAATAAAAAATATTTCCATTTCTGAAATTTGGGTAAAGTTTAAAATTTACAAACCTTTTCAAACTAAGCCAATTCGAACGAACAAAAACTCTAAAGAAGCCCATTGATCCACTGAGTGATCTGATAACAAAATTAACAATCTATCTCAATTAGAACAGGATATATGAGGAAAAATAAGCAATAAATATGTTCAAAATTTGAAGCGTCCATAAGAAATGTATGGAGAAGAATTTTAATTTCCCTATATCTTTGAAACGGAAAAATATTTTCAAAAACGGATTGCGACATTGTAATGAGCGAAAAAATCTACCCTAAAATGATATTCAGGTTGAAATAATAAAACGTCTTCCAACACTACTCGATATATTTACACTTATACTGTAAATTTTTACAGACGGTAAATATATATAAAAGATCTTATAATGGCGATCGATTTCGACCAGTCACACCGGTCATCATCAGGCCCAATCAGAGACTGAGAGAATCAGGATGGCTGAAGTACTATTGGCGCAGGAAGTTCCGGGAAACTTCAGCAAAGACGCCATCCTGATTCTCTCAGTCTCTGATTGGGCCTGATGATGACCGGTGTGACTGGTCGAAATCGATCGCCATTATAAGATCTTTTATATATATTTACCGTCTGTAAAAATTTACAGTATAAGTGTAAATATATCGAGTAGTGTTGGAAGACGTTTTATTATTTCAACCTGAATATCATTACCAGCACGTATAATGCTAATCAAGAAGTTATTTAAAATGATATGTCACAACACTATCTTTACATTAGAAAAAAACAACTTGTATCCAATATGGCGGATCCAAGATGGCGGCCTAAAAATAAAGACCGTTAAAAATAAAGTATTTAGTACCCAACAATTATTGGAGTTGGTCCCACAACATAATATTGAGGCGATGAAGGTAAAAAATGGAAAAAGGGAAGCTTTTTTCAAAATTTATTTCATTACAAAAGAACCGCCATTTTCGCCATTTTGAAAAGTGATTTTATAGGTGTAAAACAACTTTATTTATTGGGGACTCATCAAATCTATTTTTCTAGAGCTTAAAGGAAGGTCTCCTGAAAATTTCATGGACGCACATCAGTTGCCGATCAAAAGGTTGTTTTTGGCCTTATTTTACTGTACTACAATATTCTATAGGAGGATAAAGTAAAAAAAAACCTACCTATAGCTTATCCATTTTTAACAATTGATATGCAAAAAAAAAACATCCTGTGATGTAACCTTACCACTAAACTGATTATTGGTTAAAATTTATAAGCAGCAAAATGAAAGTTAACATTACTAATAAATGTTGCTTTAATGAAGATAAAATTACCACTGCATGTCAGGAGAAAGCGAATCACCAAATAGTTAATTCAGCACGTTAACAACTCTTTTTGCTCTGTTAACTACTCTGGTGATAAATGAGTGTAGTGTAACAGATCCTTCCCTCACGTGGTGTTGTATTTAATTACAGACCTCCACAAAGTGCTTTTACAGTGTGACATTGATGAAGGTAACTTGGTGATTGTATTTTAAGGAGCTCGTATGTCTGAGGAGCATGGTACAATTTGGTATAGAAAATATCTAACAGGTCATAGACTATTTGGTTTTCGAAAAACCATGAAGGATCCAAGAACTATTTTGAGTTATTAAGTAATATTTTGTTCAACCTTTTTCTACCTTATTTTTACAATCTTTTTTTCTAATAATAAAGTGAAAACCGTTAAATACTAAGCAAAATATAGGTTGTCTTTTCCCAGGACAACTTCAAAACTGGTTTATACTAATTGCGAAGTTGACATTTGGTATAGCAAACGAAGTTGTCATAACACTGTGGTAAGTCTTTTTGGCTGTCCACTATGACAATTTCCCTTCCTTCAAACCCCATTCATGTCCAAGACAGCGGGGGGTTAATGCGAACTGAATGGTTAATCCCTAGCTGAAATATATGTAGATGGCAGGGGGTGAGTAGAAATGCTATGGGCATGGAAACCCCTAGCTGGAACATATGTTCAAGACAGCAGGGGGAGAGGAGTGCGACGAGCATAGAAACCCCTAGCTGGAACATGAGTGGACAGTCTGTCCCATGCCTCACCCTTTCTCTTCCTTCAATATCCCATCCTTCCGGGGGCTTGCGCAAAATGCCCATTAGAGGCAGACGTGCCGGGGTCTCCTTATCCACCAATAACAACAACATGATAGGTTGTCTTTGAGCTTTGATATACATAGGCATTTTCCTCTAAGTTGATTTTTTCAGAATGATTATTCATACCTATAACTGACACCACAAAAATAACTAATAGCTAGATAGTTACTGAGTAACATATTTACTCGGCTATAGCAAAGTTATTCGGGAGCATAATGCTTAATCACACAGTGTGAATTCCAAACCCACCTACACAAAATTATCAAAAGCATGCACGTGTAACATAGAGAAACTAATGGTTTTGTATAATTTTTGTTTGATAAAATTATTGTTCATTAGATTGTTACTAAGATTTTGCAATAGATTGTTTTAGGTAATAATCAGCGTTTTTGTGGTATACAATATCATTAATTATATGCGCAATAACCCAACACAGAAAAAATGGGGTTGTAAATTTTATGGTTTTTGTTGATAATTTTTTTGGGTTTTATTTATTACTTGGCCGACTGGCCGTGTTTTACATTAAATGTTTTTTGGTGTAAACCAAAATTGCCATGAAATAGTAGTTTTCTATTTAGCGATACAAATGTATTCTATTGTTATAAGGCAAGAGCTTAGCTTGAAGATGGTATCAAGTTAAACCCTCCCACACAACATTTTTTTTTAATAAGGTTCAAAATTTGTGTTGGGTTCAAATGATTGGTCGTGACAACCTTCCCTACTGGCAATGGTTTTTGTTGTAAATAAGAAATTAATAGCCGTACTCCTGTAGTAAAAAGTAACAATAAAGGAAAATATTGATAAACAGAACTCTTAAATAAACAAAACACCATAGCGATTGAACCCATGGTTCATTTCTGATTAATTTTGTGGAAAACTATGCCTATAAACTCTTTGTAGTTTTATAAGATACTGTAGTTGATAGTTTATTGAAAAGATTTCCCTATTAGCCAAGAAACCATGATAAACACATTAAATTGTGATGCATAAACAGCAATAAAGGGTTTAACTTGCGATTATACTACTGATCTATGGTTAATAAAATAAGTGAATTGCACAAAGCCTTGCACAAAGAAAACTATTTTCAAGAATGAATGATGAAATAAAAATCAATCAGAGAGAAATACATTTATTTTCTCATAAATACATCCTACCGACCATGAAAATGGCCAAAATATATTTGTGTTGTCTATCTTTATGTCCTTATTTTGGATTACATTATTAATTCAACATTAGAACCATAATAGATTTTTATTATACAACCCAAACGGAATGAAAAATGTTTTTTAGTTAATTAAACCGTAATTAATTATTTTTTAACTTCCCACAACAGAATGTCTAACTAGAAGCCTCGCCATAAAATATTACAAAAAAAATTTTACAAAACCCAAAATAGTTACAAATGGAAATGGAAGTAAAAAAAATTGTTCAGAGTTGGGATCTAATAATCCCTTTAATAAATTCACCAAACCACTTAACTTAGTGCTTTTTAAAAAGAACCAGTCCTTCGAAAGGTACTCCTTCTTTCTTCAGGTAATCTTTCTTCAGATACTTGAAAACTGACCGCCCCACCGAGAAGAGTTTGGCGGCCATTGATGAAGCCACCAGCACGACTATCTCTTTACACTGAGCAGCCCCCTTAAACACATGCTCCAACACCGTGGAAGGATTGTAGAGGGCCAACTCCCTCCGTCCTGGAGGATCCTCCCTCAGAGCTGACACATAAACCTTATCCAACATTGTGGTATAAGGACTTTCCAAAATTCCAAGACTCCAGTGACTTTCTTCAAAATTTCCACAAACGGTGCAACTTTGTGCAAAACGTTCCTTTTAGTTCTGAAATAGCAACAGATCGTTTCATGCATTAGTGAGTGACGTAATGTTGTGAAGTGCAGTTAAGTATAGTGTAAATTTATATTTTGAAATTGCAGTTAAAACAATGTGCTTTCATGTAAAACTGAAGACAAAAAAAAATGTAGTTCATCAAAGTTAGGGGTTTTCATTAAAAAAAACTCACCTCCAAACATACTCAAACAAATGATGTTATTTATTGAAATTAATACTTCACAATAACAATAAATCAAAGTGACATATTTATATATTTTTACGTGATTGTTTATGTAAAAAAAAATTGTATTTAGACTACGAAATAATAATTGAATAACCACTTTGAAGCTAATTTAAGTTACATCAAGTAGCATTTTTGACAATAAAGACTAATAGAACTTGTTTTTGTTGATGAAACTAATAATATTGTTTATATACGTTAGTATTTTTCAAATATTAGGCCTACTAATCATTTAAATATAATAACTAAAGAGTGCAGAAAAAATTTTCAAGGATGGCACTTATGAAGTATAGTAGGCCAAATTACCATATATGGTCCAACGACCCACTGATGTAGGCTGAATAACCAAAGCAATGAGGCGGCTCCGTGTAGGCCAATCAGCTGATGTGTTATACGATGCACACTCGCACTGATGTGTTGTTGTGTATGTGTACTGTGTGCTGACACTGGATACACAGGCTGTGGCTGTGGCTGTGGCGGCGGTGGCGGCGGTACCACGGTGTCGACCCATTACACAATCCCATGCCGTGAAGTGAAGCGACCAAAACAATCATGGTGTCACCGCGGCGTGTCCGTTATCTACAAGCTTATCTGATCCGCCATGGCAACAATTATTAATAGAAGGAATGGGCTCCACCCATAGAACTCTA
This sequence comes from Neoaliturus tenellus, assembly GCA_030545055.2. Taxonomy (NCBI): domain Eukaryota; kingdom Metazoa; phylum Arthropoda; class Insecta; order Hemiptera; family Cicadellidae; genus Neoaliturus; species Neoaliturus tenellus. The sequence goes on from JAQYXR010000078.1 coordinate 100,698, forward strand.
TATACACCTGGAACGCTCACGCAAGGCAAAACCCGAAATAAAAACCGCAACCCGTGTTCTCAATGGCAGGCAAAAACACCAAATGAGCATATAAGCTTTTGTGCGCTCGCTCACTTGCACGCTTCTCTGCTGGTTGCTTAGTTCCCAAATTCATTGAACAAAAATCAAGGTTTTCCTGGTTATGACGGTGTAATATCTTAGCCATTAAATTTAATTAGAAAACTATACGATCAAAAATCGTTCATACACAACTAAAACAGGAAAAAGTAACTAAGCGTAAACTTTTTATTTGTTGGTCAGGAAAAACTTCAAGCGACAGAGTTGTAGATAATAAAATGAATTTTAATCTTGACATTCAACATTTCTTTATAAATTGAACGGTTTTCTCGAAAAAAATGTGAAAGAATGTGCGTGGCGGGTCGCTGAGAATTTCGGCGAAGGCGTCTTTATTTACGACGTCCGGAATCATATCTAAACCGTTTTATAAACCCATTCTTACAATGTCAATGGAGAGTGTTTTTTCTCTTATCCCCAGTACAAATTTTTTATCAATTTAGCTATTTCCGTTAAATAAACATGTCACATAATAATTAATTAAAGCACCCGAATAAACGGTTTGCTTAGCAATGCAATGGCAAAGCATGGTGTTGCGTAGCCACTAGGACCAGCGACAATACGGCAGCTGGAGGACAACCCTTAACTACTGCTTTGTTCTCGATTATTAGACAAACTAAAAATGTTACGAAGAAAAGTTAAAGTAAACTTTTTAGATCAACTCCATAATCTTAAATTTTGCCGCTGAAAGTTTTCCCCTAGCCCAAAAACTAAAAAAAAAATACTTTCTCGCTTAAAAACTTTTTCATGTCGCGTTTTCAAAATTATTTGTTTTAATATTAGGTGTACTTTCATAATAATCAATATACCAAATATTTTTATACCGTTGGAATCAGCAATTTATGCAGATTAAGAATACATAAGGTTCAATTTAAATATCTATTGTTTGGACGAGAAACAAGCGTGTGAATGACAGCGCGCGCACTGCCAGAATCAGTAATTTGGTCGTTCTTGCCTGCCCTCTTTCCGTCAGGTTGTGGGTTTTGAAGACGATGTGAGCATTCCAGGTGTATATTTGTAGAGTTTTTATGGACGTAGGCCAATAAAGTTTTTCCCAAATCTTCCACTAGGGACGTCCCTAAAAAAAGTCTTGGGAAAAAGTTCATTTTCCTACGTCATCATCATTTTAAAGGGCTTTGAATTCTGAGCAATTTGCCACAAAAACGACCTCAAAAGGTCGATTTTTGTTTCCAGCAATATGATTTAAATGCATAACGTTTGATCGCCTGCTATTTTTGACACTTTTGCCAGGCCTGCCTGATCTTTTTGAGGTCGGGTTTGCGGCGTTTTTCTTTATGCTTAGAAACCTTTAATTTGATGTACATTTCTTAAGATTTACATGCTTACATTTAAGATTTTCGTCTGACTCCTTGTGGACCGTCCACCCTTGGAGGTCCAAGTACAATAATTTCCTTTGTCACTCAAAATCCATTTGCAACGTTTTTGTTTTGTTACTTAAATGGGTATTTTTTAAAATATTAAATCGTTTCCAGACTTTTTTCCGCCTTGTAGATCGCAAATCCGTACGCGGTGGCTGTTGAGAGAATGCGACGGCAGGAAACTGTGTGAAGCTTCGCGGTGAGAATCGCGCAATTCACCTCTGTAATAGTGTGTTGTAATTGTCGCGAAGGCGGGTGAACAGCCTCGGTCGTGACCGACACAGAGTAAGCTGTCCGGAGAACGGCGGGACACAGAGTAAGTTACGCGCGGTGCAGATGTAAAAAATGCCACGAACGCTTCGGAACGGGAGGCGGGAAAGGTTTTAATGGATTAGTAAAACGTCCCACGTTCTGAAAAGACGTCAGAGTTTTTTGTGAATTTTTAACAAATGCAATAATGCAAACTCTTGCGTCTTTTTTCAAAGTTTCTGTGTTTACCACCTGGGTACCGGTACGTCGTTGTATCGACATAATTATAGGGTTAATATTTATTGTCCACGCATTATTGAAAACTTTTAACCATTTACTCAAAATCTCTATATGAACCAAACATACACCGAACCAACTACACTCAGCCATTCGGATTATAGCGGTACGGTGACGGTGTGTTTCCTCGGATTAAACGTACCTTTAATACCTTACCTTAATACCTTAATTGAAATGGCGACCTAACTCAATAGGTAGTTTAAAGCCAAGTATGAATGAGAGATGAGTGTAGGATGGTTGTGGCGCGATCTTGAAGTCTTGTTACTGACTAAGGTCGACATTCACCTTAGACAGGACTGTTGATTCATAGCCCAACAGCCAATGGTATCTAGGGACCTACAGTTTAACGTGGGAACCGAACCACAATTGACCTCTTATATACGAATTGGTCTAATTATGAGGATGGTCTTTATGGATGATCTAGTATTCACTAGTGCGGACGTTAATCCCCACTAGGGAATATCGCATCCACAAGCCATCGCTTATAACTATCCACAATTCGTGACCTCCAAGTAGCTGGATTACAGGACTTCGAGGCTATTTAAAACATTGTTCCAGTATATAACCTCCATAACTGCACAAGATACATTTACAGTAGTTATTTACAGTGGTTAGGTACTGTATTTCACATTGAGAAAAGTTTCGTACGAATTCCTGTCAATATTGGCGATACGATACAGGCTAAGCTTTACAGGCGGCACAACGTATGTACAATATAAGATTTTTGGGTGAACGAAAGAGCATTTAATTATCAGGTATAGATTTTTCAAGAGCCGGAAGGTTATGGGCCTACTGTGTGAGGTTTTTTATATTAATATGTAGGGTATTTGATTGCCGAAGACGACTTTACCAAGCAGGATACTGTCTGTAGATGATCGATGGCACACCAGCAACATCCTGGCTAGCACAGGTCCAGCATACCGCAGGCTACGAGCGAGCGACGATAGCCTTGCCGGCATTGAACTGCTCAAATGCGAGCAGATGAGGCACCAGCTTAAAGTATCCAGGTAGTCAATAAAAAAAACATAATCATTGTACAATTACTTATTCATGGATTGACGGGCGTTTTGGTTAAATTTAGACAATCCAAGCAAACCTTGCTGGGATACAAGATATACCAAAGACCCCTCACTATAATGCCTTGCTATTACAACATATAACCCCTATGATATGATCGGTTTCTTATCTCCTTCATCAAATCAAATCAAAATCTTTATTTGCTGATTACAAGTATGGCAATTGACCGTCATGGTAAATATAGATCTTCGACCTTCTTCTAGCTCCATTTGGTTCTGGTAATTAGGTCTACATTATAATAGGCAAATTATAATTATACATTACATATCAAGCAAATTGAGTGTCCTAGGGAAAAACTATTTAGGGTCAATCCCTTATTGTCTAGAAGAATTTCAATTTCACTGTGTGGGATTCCGAAAAAATCACGTTTAATCGCGCCAAATAGGTTCTTGGTAATTCATAATGGAATTTTGTTTCCGTTTGGAAGCCACCAAAGCCTCACGAAGCTTGGTGTCATACATGGCCTATCAAGTGTTATTATATAGAGCATTTATGCATGGAAATGATCATTCGTGTCGTTGCTACCGACGCAGCGCATCATCACAGCAGGCTGTTGATAAGATCTCAGTCTATTATTAATATACAGATTACTGTAATATGCAAATGCAACTGACGATCATTGCTTGAAGGTAATTTGTATTTAATATACGACATCGCGGCCGCTCACCAATTGCGTATGCTAAAACTCAACCGATCGAATTATGAATATTGAATAACTGTGGCTATAGAATAATTACACTAGAGGTTTATTTTTTAACGCGCAAGGACCACCTTGTGTGTAAGAACGTAGTTTGTAAAAAATATGATCGCTTAAAAGTCGCTGTAAGCTTATTTTAATCGCTGTTTTACTCTATATTCTTTGCAAGGTGATATATAGTACCGGATTGACCGAGCCTTGTTCGTTAGTTTTAATCCCCGTTTGTGTTGTATAGTATAGACGTAAACATGCTATTAAGTTTACGTTTACACAAAAAACCAACCATAGACCATATTTTTAGTTTGCATTCAAAACCTGCTTGAAAAGTAGAGTTATTTTATTTCGTTCACCTTTTGTTGTTATTTCGTTTTATAAATGGCACCCATAAAATCAATGTTAAAATTGTAACTTTCAAAGTCTTTAGAAAAAAAATTCCCGCGATTGAGGCTATTTTTAAACTTATTTTTTGGCAAAAATACTCTAAAATCCAAATTTTATACAGAATCTACCCTAAGATAAAATGCAAATACATCGCTACAGACACTCCTCGTACTATTATAGCATTGACTACGTACACTGACGTGTACATAGTCAATGATTATAGTATAGGATTAAACGCGCGTTTTGCAAGCTTCGTTATTCATTGTCATATTTTTCTTGACATCTCTTTCGGTCCTCGAATATAATAACTTCTACGGAAAGTTGAAACAACCGTGCACGGTGGACGGTGGTATTGAATTTCTACCTAATCATACCTTGCTTACAACCTGTATTACGTGGATGCAGAAACTGATAACGGATTTGTCCTTGGCGTTATCAGTAGTGGGGTGAGTGGTGTTGGCGACGAACTTATCAGCTGTGTGGCCGATATTGATAACATGTTTGCAGCTAGGTTCTAGGTTGGACTTGCAAACTGCCTTGCTCGAATGCTGGTACCATTGCCTAGACAAGCAAGGTCGACCTTACGTGATATGCAAGATCGGCGGATGAATATGCTAGTCTAGAATGAAATTATAAGCATAGAAATTTTATTGGCTGAAGCCTGGTGGGTTCGATTACCGATCTTTAAAATATTATTGAAAGCTTTGTCTTGGTCTATAGAAGTAGCCTACTAGTTGAATTTTGTTTCTCAAAATCTTAAAGAGTCATTAACACAGAAAAACTGAAACAAGTATCGACTAAAACTATTAATGAGTATTTACTTTACTGTGTGAAAACTATAACTAGTCACTACAATCCTAAAATTTATTGACCCAGATATTAGATACGCGCATAATATCTACAATCACCGATCCGTCATGGAAACACCTGAATTCTAGGGACATTTTCTAGCAGGGCATTACAGCTTCTGTTTGTTTACATCACATTGGATGACGTCACGAGGACACCGGAAGTCACAGACCACCAAAACATCCACTAAATGCGGGAGCAGAGGACGCAAAGCCCGTATAACATTATGCTTATTGCGTGGCGTAACATGGGCGTAACATAGAATGAAACCATATAGAACTCTATGAATGCAATATAGTCTACTTCAATGTCGCAAAGTATATACGAGGAAACCGTTCCAGTAATTTATATGAGCTCCGAAGGGATTGTTTCAAAGTTCGTTCTAAAAACTAAATAAACATTAACTTTAGTTTTAGAGTTCCAAATACATTTGTATCTCCAAAAACCAAACTATTGAATGTATCAGACAGAGTCATTTTGTTGCACCTATACCTCTTGACCTATGTATAAATTAATTAGCTAAGTAAATTTGGATTGACATAGGAAATATATTTATGATGTGAGTACATTTTTTTTGCAATATGTTTTATATATGTAGGCATACGCAGTAAAAATATAGGTTTCCAGGCAATTTTAAGTTAGGCTAAATTTATTAACTTTTAGGAAACCACCTAATCGCCTCTAAAATATTAATGTAATGTAAATAAATTTAACACTAGGTAAATTTGTAAACAAAGCAAGCAATTCGTTACACCTAACACCTGAAATATTGCCATACACCAGAAAGTTAGTTACCTAATAACTGTAATTAAGGAAGCAGGTTAAATAAAGGTTTATATAATTATGAATCATCATTTCCGATTGGTCAACAGATAATATTTAATAAATAAGGGATAAAAACAGAGGCTATATAAATGTTGGATCAAACATATTATTTTGAATGAAGTTCAAATAGAAAGTAGGCGTTTAGGTATTCCGACGATTTGATAAGGAGATCACTCGTATTCACTCAGTCTGTGCAATAGTACAGTCTACGCTGCAGTAAAAAACGTATGGTTGGGTCTTGCGGCCGTTGACCATACACGGGAACTTGAACAGCTCGTGCCCGAAAGGTCAAGAGCAGACCAAGCTCGTTGTCCTATTTAAGATTTATTCTACTATATCGTAACAAGAAGGAAGAAAAGCAATATATTCGGAAATTATTCAACGTTCTAACTTGAGAATATTTCTATAGTAAGTAACTACAGAACTAATTTTTAGACAGAGTAGAACTGTGTTTTAAAATCAAGTATATTTTTGAAGTGTGACATCACTACTAAAGAAAAAAGTTTCATTGCTCTTGTAAACACTCCTAGTTGATTAGTCAACGTTTATATTTTACATGAAAGAACATAAACGCGTAGGCCTATTTCTGAGGCATTATTGCTCATGATAATGTTTTTTTTTTTTTTTTTTTTTTTTTTTTACAAAATTTAGCTAAATCATAATACAGTATAACCTTTTATATCATATTGAATCTTTTGTTAAAAATGTATTAACAAATTTTACCTTTTTCGTATGGTAATCAATATTAAAGTAAAATTATAAGAAATCAAGCGAAATTTGATCTCATATCTCAGTGGCTATGAGATCCATACTCTAACGTTGAAGTGTTTATAGAGCTGGTCTTTAATCCAAAGGAGGATTTCGGCACTCTTCCCTTCCTCTTCTTCCGACTTTTGCGTAGTTCACATGGACTCGAAACTTCTAGAATTCCCAATGGTAGGAAAGTAGTGGTTTTATTTATGGACAAACACAAATTTTCACCTTTCTCTTATAGTTGAAGCACTAGATATACTTTACCGGCGTTTTTGGTAGCTTTAAGGGGCATATTTCATAGATTTAACACTGTAAAGACTCGACAGCACTTCATGAAAAGTCTCAAAACCAATGTAGTATTGGTCATTATACTTTTTATTAATCTTTCATAGTCGTCAACTAAACAAGATCTCTTTGCTGTATTGGGGCTGAAGAGCCACTCTCAGAACGTAATGCATAGTGCTGCACCTGCTCCCATTTTCGTCTTGAAAGTCTGATAAAAGTAAGAGGGGTATTTAATGAAAGATGGAAACTTTGGCTACTTCACCTACTTTTTAGCGAATCTCTGGGAGATTCGGAGATTCGGGAGATTCCTATAGTATAGGAAACACGCTATTACGGTAGAAGTCACGGTAAGACCTAAGCCTGAGACCATGATACTTTTTTGTTTTGAGGCCCCTAGAAGCCAAAAACACCATTCATTCAAATTCCAAATATCCATATTCCGTTCCAAATTTGTTCAAATATCTATCGGTGTGTCCGTTTACACAATAACTATTGAAAAAACCTCCAATTTGATGAAATTTAGCATGAAGGTGTAGGTAGGGCAGCGTTCTTCAGGATCGAAAATCAGGGTGATCGGGTCATGGGAACGGGGTTTTATGGGGGTTTCAAAATGGTAAAAATGGGTTTTGGAATTTTTTACCAATATTTTAAAAAATTTTCAGTTTTAACTAAAACCTTAAAAGAGTTCTATAAAACAAACAATTTAACATTGCAAATTTTAAACCAAACTAGTTATGGAGGAATTTCAAAATCCGTTTCCCATGTTATTCTTATGGGGAAAATACAAACCTCTCTATATCTCACTTATTTATTATTGAAATTTAATCAAAATTGGTATGTACCTTCAAGAGGCAGGTATTAATTTATACGATATACGCTTACAACGCTCTTATGGCAGCCAATCTCATCCCCCATGGGAGTTTTAGGGGAATGATTAAAAAAATAAAAGATTTTCATACAATTTTGTATGTACTTTTACTAGGTCCTAGATGGCGTTTAACCTATATTTTCTTATAAACCCCTAAATGCAGCAAATCTACTTACATAACCCCATATAATGTTTTTGGTTAAAATGACGATATTGCAAAATTTTACTGGAAATTCGCGTACGCAGGTCTACTATGACCGGGGTATTTTTTGTAATTTTCTATAAAGTATAATAAAAATAACAACTTAAGTCACTCAAAATCCAACAATGAATGAATTAACCATAGTTACAAATTAATATTTTACTTTTGTTGTTGGCTTTCAAAAACAACTTTGAAGATGAATCCTGTTCTCTTTGCTTCCGCTTTCCTTACATTGGGGATGGTGTCGGCCCTTGCCATCCAGTGGCTGTACGACGAGGACGTCGAGAAAAAGGACGTCGAGGTGCAGACCGGCGAGTAAATGATCGAGACAAGTTGGGGGGTTGGGGAAAAGTTCTCAACTGCAACTTTCAGCTGGGTGGCGGTGGGAGAGCAGGCCTCAGGGCCGAAACGTGCAACACCCCAACCCCCCACTCCACCCACAAAGGCCAGCAATATAACCACTACTTTCCTGCCATTGGGAATTCTAGAAGTTTCGAGTCCATGTGAACTACGCAAAAAGTCGAAAGAAGAGGAAGGGAAGAGTGCCGAAATCCTCCTTTGGATTAAAGACGAGCTCTATAAACACTTCAACGTTAGAGTATGGATATCATAGCCACTGAGCGCTTTCCCCGAAGGGTTGATCGGTCTGCATAGTGCAAGTAATTGAAGCAGGGCTGCAAAGACTTCATTCAACCACTAACGAGTTGGAAGACGAAGAACACTCAGAACTCTCGAGGTGAAAAATGAAAGGCAAAAAAGTCCCAGATCTGTTGTAATTGAAGATTTGAACATAATAATTGTTGTTAATAAATCATAATCTTGCAATCAAATTTCGCTTGATTTCTTATAAGTTTACTTTAATATTGATTACCGTATGAAAAAAGGTAAAATTTGTTAATACATTTTTGACAAAAGGTTCAAGAAAAAAAATGAAGTACAGTAGCTATTAAAATTAACAAGGTATTTTCATCCAATGACTAAGTATATACAAAATAAATTGTGGATTAACAAAAGGAACATAGAAATGAATAAACAATTTAAAGACTGCTGGACTTTGATTAATTTTATTAAAGCCATTTCATCCGTTAGCTCTATCATCCAACCATAAGGCTTATCTACAACTCTCCTCCATCACCATTATCTACCTAAATCTTGGGTTTCACACGTGCTGAAGTGCAGCAGCGTTTCTTAAGCTACAGTGTTTTACACCGAATACTAGATATTGTTTCTCGCCCTCAGTAAAGTTTTTACCAATGGGAAACGTATTCAGGTAGCTTCCGCAACGGCTACTTGACTGCGCAGGGAAAATAGGCCTAATCGCTCTATCCCTTTAGCCCCCTCTTAAAAAAAAGAAAGAAGATAGAGTAGTCACCGTGAAAGTGAGGTAAACGCGGGCAACCCGCCATCCAGCGTGCGTCGTGCGAGCTCACTTAGGCGAAAAAGTACCAAAAACCAAAAGTACCAAGAACGGATAGTCTTGAGGTTCTTTCTTACTCGGACTTTAATTCGCAGCGCATCGTCGGAGAAAGTGGCGCTTCTTCAGAGTTAGCGACTGCTGGGCCTGATGTATCTCCTTGGACTGGTCGACGGGTCCATGGAGATGGTGCAAACAAATTAAGCTGCTATTCCAGTGTATAACTGAATCCGTTATTTCAGTATATAACATATTTCCGTGCTAAATTTTGCCAATAATGTTTCTACATCCAAGAATTCATTACAAAGCCGCCAGGAGACACGGTAAATATGTCTATCAACCCCGTACAAAAGTGGTCAACATGACAGCGTTTAAGGACAACACTAATTAGTACCCTCAATTATTATTAAAGTACCAGGTTAACCGAGCCTTGCTCGTTGGTTTTTATTCACTTTTGTTATAGTGTCAAGGTAAAAAGGCAATTAAATTTCCACCAACAACCAACTATACCTCTTCACAGTTAACAGCTGTTTCAAAAAGTCTGCTTAACATTAATGTTTCTTTCTTTTTGTTTACATTTCGTTGTTATTTCGTTACCAAAATAGCAACCCATAAGACTAATGTTAAAAATTACAATTTTAAAACTTAATTTCAGACCAAATCTGATTTTTCCTGGGGTTGAGGCTGTTTCTAAACTTATTTTTGGGCCAAAACACTCTTTAATGCAAACTTTAAGCAAAATCTAACAGCTAGATTTCGAGATCGTGGAACACACATCCCTTCAGATATTCCTCGTATTATAGTATAGGATTTGACTTTCTGCGTAACTATATGAATGTATTTAAAGAATAGTTCATGGATTAAAAAGTTAATAATAAATAAGGAAATGTAATATGTGTATGTCTATCCAAAGTTGTTATTTAAAATGTTGTTTTATGAACAACGTTGTATGATCTGAAAATTGTCCTTGCCTGTAGACTCAAGCCTTGTGTTATGTACACTAAAGGATTTGGGTGATTAACCGAAGGTTTTTGAGTGCCCACTCTCTTTTGTACCTCCTGCGAGATCCAAATGAGGAAGCATGGACGTGTAAATTCTGAACAGCATCGCTGAATTCAAGGTGTTTAAAAAAACTGCCGGGATTTTAAACGGTCGCTATTAAAAGATTTTCAAGATAACTAAACGATTTAAGCTAAACACCAATCTGAAGTTAAAAAACAGAACGCTTTGTTTGCCACATTATATGGAATCAAACGTTGACCTTGTCTTGACGTTGGGATCAAAAGTGACACGCTAAACTACAGATTTCCAATTATTTTGAAAGAAAGAGACGCGGCTATTCCCTGGCTTCCCAGGAGTCCTAAAATGACCAGTTTTAACTTTCCTCCTGGAGTTCCATAAAGAAAATTGTGTATTAAGAAAAAAGATACAAGACCAGTCATCTGCATGATCGAATGTCAACAGTGAATACGACTGTACCGCCAGAAATGCTGCAAAACACTTGACAAGAAATCGAATACCGCTTTGATGTCTGCAGAGCGACAAGTAAAGCTCACAGTGAAAAATTGGCACGCGCAACCTCAAGGTAAGAGGAAAGATTTTGTTTTTATCCTTTTCAATTTGGCATTTTAATCGATTAATTATCTTTAAAACTTGTTCAATAGTGCCTGTTCAAAATCCGGCATTCTTTTCTAAACAGACTGTATTTCCGTGCTATCCCCACGAACCATGGTGGCTGTGTTCGGTGATTAGGTGACCGCGCTGTGGTCATAGGCGTGCGCACGATGGGTGCCATGGGTGCCGCGGCACCCACTGAAGCTCCAGACGGGCCTAAGGGGGGCGCCATTGGCGCCAAAATCACCGGATTTTCATAAATTTTAAGAACTGTACGAAAATATTGATTATGGTTAAAATTATATAAATTAATTGATTGATTAATTTTATTGATTAGTTAAAATATGTATTTAGGCTAAATGAAAAGTGGTGTTAAGTTACATTATTTATGTTAACGCAATTATTTAAATATTAAAAATCACAAACTGTGAATTGATAAATCAGATGTCAGTGTATTAAATTCGGCAAGGAACATGTGCATGTGAGTGGTGCAACTCAGCTCAGCCGTTCCATTTCTCGGAAGGACGGGCAGGAAGTGAACCATTATGTCATATCTGCGTTTGGATTTGTATCAAATATTTTTTATCTAATTTTATTATTCGATCAAAAGGAACACGAATAGATATACCTCTCCATACTTCCTCTTTCTTTTAGAGTTTCTTTCTCAGTCAGTTACCAGCAGAGGCGGAGTGTAGATGTATGTTTTCGTGGTGAAACTATTCTATATTAATTAAAATGTCTAAAAAGTTATCGGGTTTAGGGTACAGAAAAAAAGCTAAGGAACAATGAAAAGTCAGTTGCACGAAGTTCGCGTTTGATGGCATCGTGGCAAATAATGTAACGAAGAAATGGAAGGTAAGTTATTGGTTTAATAAAGTTCGATTATTAAAATAAAAGTAATCAATATCGTAGGCTCATCAATACCGTAATTATGTTTTCGTATTCGGCCGTCCAAACCCTGCTCCCTGGATGTCGTTTAACTCGTGATAAAATTGACTTTCACACCCAAGCTCATGCGTTGTTGGTACCGTGTCAGTCGTAAACTATGGTAGGCCAAAAATAGGTCGATACTGTGCACCGAATGTGAAATAATAACTATGAATTAGTTAACAAAATTCGTTTTATAAATAATGAACAAATTCATAAGAATTTTGTTGATTATGTTCAGCTGTTTCTTCTTTTGTTTTTTACGTTTCCCATATCCTGCACCACTTAATTTTGTTCACATCTCAAATCAGAACTTAATTCTAAACATAAACAATTTTTAAATATTTTAATGGACAGGGGCGTAGTTGTACTTTGTATACTGTATCTCATTTGCATACTGACTAAAAATATAGTTATAAAAATAGTCTACATATAAGAAATGAGTAACAATTGGTAAGCTGCTTTCAACAATGCACCTGTGGAGCCTGTGAGAAAATTTTATCTGAGCTGATATTGCTGATAACAATAAACCGCGTCCGGTGTGACGAAATTCTGATTAAGATAATTCAAACATCGTGTTAATGCACGGTACGGTAAAGATCGAGCATTCGACAATATTCAGTATTCAATTGCTCATGTAACTCTTTAAAGAAGTGTACTTGAATTGTTTTAAGTGATTAATTTTAAAGAGTTTTAATTTTAATTTGGAACAAATCCATATTTGTGTTGTTGAATCTGCGGTGTTTATTTTCTTAGAAATATTCAATTTGATGGACGAAATGCAAAGATAATGTGGAGACAACACATTTGTATACGCTAAAAAATGCGAGTTTCATACTGACTCTTTCAAGGGATTATTGGCCCCCGAAACCGGCAACACAACGAGGTCCCGTGCGGGCGCACAGGCCGCTCGCCGCTATACCGTAGGGCCTACTGTTTGCAACGGTGTTGAAATGTCAAATTTCTACTTGATTAATCAAGCATGAATTGTAGCCTATAATGCATTAATAAAGACAATTTTATTGTATCTTGCTATTCAAGTTTACGTTTTTTAACAGCAAATAAGAGCAGTGGAAATGGGACATTTAGGCTCGGGAGGAGGGGTGCAGGGGGCGAGAGGGGGCGCCATTTTCATGCTTGGCACCCACAGAGCTCAGACCCTGCGCACGCCTATGGCTGTGGTCCAGTTCTGTGTCGACTTACCGCAGGATCACTGCACGTGACTCGCCGGTCTTTCTAGGCCGGACGCTAGTAGACCTGGCGAGAGTATAACCCAGCCCTCTGATTGGTCGAGAGCTGGTCACGTGACCGATGACGTCATCAGGCCACGCCCCCAAGATGGCGGCTGGCGGGAAATTCCAAACTTTTGACCACGTGTTCTAACCTCACTTTTACCGCGTGTTAGGTCATTTCTAACCTAACAAGCCTTATAGTCCACCATTAATTAAATTTTATGAATAAAATTTATACATGGTGAGGTCAGGATTCGAACCCGGCCCGCTGGCGCGTGAGTTGCGAGCTTTACCTCTTAGCCACCGAGGTACTTGTTTGATGGTGGCGGAAATGTGTCTGATAACGCGGTGTTTGCGATGGCGCGTTATTTAACAAATTAATGAAAAGAATGAAATAGCGCTATCAGTATTCGTTAACCTCTGTAACCTTTGATAGCGGCAATCGCTAAACAACGGGAAAACTGCCCTTTATGACCTCAGATAAAGATAACTATGGATAAGTGTGCAAAGTGTTTGTCAGTTTATCCAGTTGAACTTTCCTGGTATACTGTACGTTCCGCAACCAACTTGCGCCTACAGTCCGTTCATGTTTCTATTGGACACTTTCGGTTTTTGTATCTCCCCCATTTATACTTCCACAGGGTTGTAACTTGGTATAGGGGTGTACATACAACATATAATTTTTATAAACTACCCTCTGGGGGTGAACTACCCCTGGAACAACCCCTAACTTAAAAAGTGCAAAATATCATCATAATCGTTTGAGACCCTTAATTCTAGCGTTATTAACATTGAATCGCATGAAAATACCCAGTTTTTCGATGGGGCTCATTTCAACCCTTAACTGTTTTACACCTATTGCTCAGGTGTTTGAAGGCTGAGGTAAACCAGATTCGGGTTGTAGGTAGAGGCATGTGTACTCTACGTAATTTTTCAACCATCATCCCTTATTTTTTTCTTAAATCAACCCCTATACATGGGCGGATTTACGGGGGTGCCAGGGGGTGCCTGGCACCCCCTCATTTTTTATGATATATTTTTTTAAATTTCTATCATAGTTTTGTAATAATGTGTTTTTGTATTGGAACAAAAAGTTTTTTAGACAATAAATATTTTTAACAAGTAAGACGTATGTAAGCATTCAAGTCGCGTAATCGAAACAACTATTTAAAAAGACAATTAAACTATGTTTTGAACATAATGCGGTCGCGTGTGTGTGTTATGCTACAATGTTTCTGGTGAAATAAACAGCACGGTTTCCGGCAAAGGCGAGTACCGACCCTGCTCTGATGACGCTCTCTCTCTCCCTCCCCCTCTCGTCATTTACCTCTGGTGACTTAATTTCTCGGAATATGATGTACATCTGTGATATAGTTATGTTTAATTTTTGTGGAATCTATAGGACAGTTAGTTGTAGCATCGTTGCTCAGTGGCTAGTAGGCCTATACTGTTTGGTTATTAGTGCCGTGTAGTACTTTTTTTTAAATAGTTATTTAACGTTATTTACTTATTTAGTTACTTGTATACTTATCTTTCAAAAGGTCGACGAATATAATAAGCCTTATTGGTAAAGAGACATTAGTAACTATGAAAAATAAAACGAATTTCGTTATACAGTGACCACTATCAACAATCTTTTAATATACCTTTTTTCTTTTTAAAGTTTTTACGTTACGTTATCAATAAATAATGTTACTTTTAATTTAATTTGTTATGACAGTTTTTATATTATTCATTAGTTCTTTCGTATGTAAATAAATTAAAGAAATCAAATTGACTTGAAGGTTAAATATAGGTTAACTAACGATCTTCATTAAAAAGAAATAAACATCGTTCAAAGATTCTAAAAACGATTTTCTAGCAACGGTTAAAATCAATAATCTAGGCTGGTTTTTATAATAAAATTTAAAATTATAGATAGACAGTTTTCTCAACTGAAATGAGGTACTAAAATTTTGGGGTTTTTATAATAATAAATTAAACAGCGGTACTTGATTATTATACATATGCCACTATTTCTTTAACGTTTACGCTCATCACTTCTTATAAAGCCACTATTTATTTTTAGGTTATTTTGAATTGCCGTGGACTTCAAAAACACATAAATTGAAAGAAGCCTATTACTGAACATTGTGTTAAAATTTCGTGTTTCTAAGTTTCACAGTTGTTGAGGTGTGCTTGCTGAAAGTCATCCATGTTACCGATGATAGCGGCGAATGCATCTCCTTCCGAGACCTCGACGCTGAGCGCTGTGTTATAGTTATGTTATAGCTGCCTAAACGGTCTTCCGTATGACTTATCGCTACCGTTACATTTTTTTTTTAGTTAGTGAAAGTATTTATGACCTATATAATAACAGAAATAATAACAGCGAGCTGTAATCTTGGCTGATAACGTGTATCAGGCCTGGTTTCGCAGCCGCGTGCGGAGATGCGTTCGCCGCGATTATCGGTGACATGGCTTAGTTTAAGGAAGCAGAACTCAAAAACTGTAAAACTTGGAAACGTGAAATTTTTACAAAATGCTCAGGAGATACTTTTCCTTCAATTTATGTGTTTTTTAAAGATCGTAGTTCAAGATAGCATAAAAAGCTGGCTTGTATACGTAACAGACAAGTACCTAAACAGCTATAGGGCCTACTTGGGACAGGCCTTAAAACCTGCCATTTAAATACGATTTTGGTGTTTGAATGAGCATACATTGACTCATACTTTAGGATAGCTGGCACCCCCAAAAATGTTGACCAAAATCCGCCCATGCCCCTATAGGTTTTCTTCCATAACACCATAACACACTTACCGTTAGAGCAAAAATTCTGAAAAATGGTATGTAGTTAGGCACTAGTGTCTATTATACAATCTAATTCAGACCTCCAAGGTCAAATGTTACATAATAACGCCATCTTGAATCACGTGGTCAAACACACGCTAAAAGTTAAAAAATATCCCGCCATCTTGAATGGCAGCTGTTTTGGCGGGAAATTTCCAAACTTTTGACCACGTGTTCTAACTTCACTTTTATCATGTGTTTGACCACATGTGTCAAGATGGCGGCTGTTTTGGCGGGAAATCTCCAAACTGTTGACCATGTGTTCTAACCTCACTTTTACCACGTGTTTGGCCACGTAGGTCAAGAACGCCCCTTTTCCAAGATGGCAGCTGTTTTGGCGGGAAATTTCCAAACTTTTGACCACGTGTTCTAACCTCACTTTTATCATGTGTTTGACCACATGTGTCAAGATGGCGGCTGTTTTGGCGGGAAATCTCCAAACTGTTGATCACGTGTTCTAACCTTACTTTCACCACGTGTTTGACCACGTGAGTCAAGTTGGCGGGAAATTTCCAAACTTTTGACCACATGTTCTAACCTCACTTTTACCATGTGTTTGACTACGTGAGTCAAGATGGCGGGAAATTTCCAAATTTTTTACCATGTGTTCTAACCTCACTTTTACCACGTGTTTTAAAACGTGAGTCAAGATGGCGTCTGGAGGGAAATTTTCAAACTTTTGACCTTGTGTTCTAACTTCACTTTTACCACGTGTCTGACCACGTGAGTCAAGATGGCATATGGCGGTAAATTTTCTAACCTCACTTTTAACAATGTGTTCTAACCTCACTTTTACCACGTGTTTGACTACTTGAGTCAAGATAACGTTTGCAAATTTTCACTGTGCCGAGTTTGAACCCTGGGCAATAGCCCCACAATGGTGTGACATTTGTTATGTTTTTCATCATGGAACCTTACCATGTAGTTTGATGATTTTTCAGAGTGTAGCTGTATGCAGAGCGTACTTCTTGTACTTTCCTGTAGCTGTGTTTGACGATCTTCCTGCAGAGTGTACTGTTTTCGCTACATCGAAAAATTTTAATTTTACTATTTATATTTTGTAGTCATGGAAGTTTGATGTTTCTACACTTGTTGGCAGATCTGAGGTACGTTAGTTTGATTTTCTCCACCAGAGTGCAACACTTCTAGAAAGTTGGCCAACTGAAACCAAGTATATTATTAGTAATGTGTATATGATATATGGAGGTACTGTTTATGATTATTTAGCGGCATACACCAATATGGTAGCCCCTATGACAGCTCTACGTGGGTTGATTGCCGCGTTTTCCATTTCGGGACCAAGCAACGCAATAGACTACACAGCTGTGATTGGTAATTTTGAGACGTGGCTAGTTTACTGTTATCCCACTAGAGTGTACTCTGCGTACGAATACGGCCTTACCTGTTGTTTTGTAACCAGATTGTATCAAGTGTACGTAAGCATGTGTTGAATGAATTCCCCCAATTACCTGCAATTCTCTGCAGTGTTACCAACTTATGTTATTTACTAAAAACATAGTCTATAAGGTGTGTTATATACTACTATGTATATACTATAGCGTATTGGTACTGTTGCCAACTTACAACCTCACTTTGACCACGTGAGTCAAGATGGCGGCTGTTTTGGCGGGAAATTCCAAACTTTCGACCACGTGTTCTAACCTCACTTCTGACACGTGTTTGACCACGTGAGTGAAGATGGCTGCTGTTTTGGTGGAAAATTTCCAAACTGATGACCATGTGTTCTAACCTCACTTTTACCACGTGTTTGACCACGTAGGTAAAGAACGCCCCTTTTCCAAGATGGTGGCAGTTTTGGCGGGAAATTTCCAAACTTTTGACCACGTGTTCTAACCTCACTTTTATCATGTGTTTGACCACATGTGTCAAGATGGCGGCTGTTTTGGCGGGAAAGCTCCAAACTGTTGACCATGTGTTCTAACCTCACATTTACCACGTGTTTGACCACGTAGGTCAAGAACGCCCCTTTTCCAAGATGGCAGCTGTTTTGGCGGGAAATTTCCAAACTTGTTACCACGTGTTCTAACTTCAATTTTATCGTGTTTGACCACATGTGTCAAGATGGCGGCTGTTTTGGCGGGAAATCTCCAAACTTTTGACCATTGATTCTAACCTTACTTTTACTACGTGTTTGACCACGTGAATCTAGATGGCGGCGGTTTTGGCAGGAAATTTCCAAGCTTTTGACCACGTGCTCTAACCTCACTTTTATCATGTGTTTGACCACGTGTGTCAAGATGGTGGCTGTTTTGGCGGGAAATATCCAAACTTTTGACCACGTGTTCTAACCTTACTTTCACCACGTGTTTGACCACGTGAGTCAAGTTGGCGGGAAATTTATAAACTTTTGACCACATGTTCTAACCTCACTTTTACCATGTGTTTGACTACTTGAGTCAAGATGGCGGGAAATTTCCAAATTTTTTACCATGTGTTCTAACCTCACTTTTACCACGTGTTTGAACACGTGAGTCAAGATGGCGTGTGGAGGGAAATTTTCAAACTTTTGACCTTGTGTTCTAACTTCACTTTTACCACGTGTCTGACCACGTGAGTCAAGATGGCATCTGGCGGTAAATTTTCTAACCTCACTTTTAACCATGTGTTCTAACCTCACTTTTACCACGTGTTTGACTACTTGAGTCAAGATAACGTTTGCAAATTTTCACTGTGCCGAGTTTGAACCCTGGGCAATAGCCCCACAATGGTGTGACATTTGTTATGTTTTTCATCATGGAACCTTACCATGTAGTTTGATGATTTTTCAGAGTGTAGCTGTATGCAGAGCGTACTTCCTGTACTTTCCTGTAGCTGTGTTTGACGATCTTCCTGCAGAGTGTACTGTTTTCGCTACATCGAAAAATTTTAATTTTACTATTTATATTTTGTAGTCATGGAAGTTTGATGTTTCTACACTTGTTGGCAGATCTGAGGTACGTTAGTTTGATTTTCCCCACCAGAGTGCAACACTTCTAGAAAGTTGGCCAACTGAAACCAAGTATATTATTAGTAATGTGTATATGATATATGGAGGTACTGTTTATGATTATTTAGCGGCATACACCAATATGGTAGCCCCTATGACAGCTCTACGTGGGTTGATTGCCGCGTTTTCCATTTTGGGACCAAGCAACGCAATAGACTACACAGCTGTGATTGGTAATTTTGAGACGTGGCTAGTTTACTGTTATCCCACTAGAGTGTACTGCGCGTACGAATACGGCCTTACCTGTTGTTTTGTCACCAGATTGTATCACGTGTACGTAAGCATGTGTTGAATGAATTCCCCCAATTACCTGCAATTCTCTGCAGTGTTACCAACTTATGTTATTTACTAAAAACATAGTCTATAAGGTATGTTATATACTACAATGTATATACTATAGCGTATTGGTACTGTTGCCAACTTACAACCTTACTTTGACCACGTGAGTCAAGATGGCGTTTGTTTTGGCGGGAAATTCCAAACTTTCGACCACGTGTTCTAACCTCACTTTTGACCCGTGTTTGACCACGTGAGTCAAGATGGTGGCTGTTTTGGCGGGGAAATTCCAAACTTTCGACCACGTGTTCTAACCTCACTTTTGACACGTGTTTGACCACGTGAGTGAAGATGGCTGCTGTTTTGGTGGGAAATTTCCAAACTTTTGACCATGTGTTCTAACCAACCTTTACCACGTGTTTGACCACGTGTTCTAACCTCACTTTTACCACGTGTTTTACCACGTGAGTCAAGATGGCGTTTGGAGGAAAAATCTTATAACTTTTGACCATTTGTTTTAACCTAACTTTTGACCACATGTTTGACTACGTGAGTCAAGATGGCGGGAAATTTCCAAACTTTCGACCATGTGATCTAACCTACTTTTACTATGTGTTTGACCACGTGAGTCAAGATGGCGTCTGGAGGGAAATTTCCAAACTTTTGACCTTGTGTTCTAACCTCACTTTTAACATGTGTTTGACCATGTGAGTCAAGATGGCGTCTGGCGGGAAATTTTCTAACCTCACTTTTGACCATGTGTTCTAACCTCACTTTTACCACGTGTTTGACTACTTGAGTCAAGATAGCGTTTGCAAAATATTTACTGTGCCGAGTTTGAACCCTGGGCAACAGCCCCACTATGGTGTGACATTTGTTATGTTTTTCATCATGGAACCTTACCATGTAGTTTGATGATTTTTCACAGTGTAGCTGTATGCAGAGCGTACAGTATGTTGGTTGACGATCTTCCTCCAGAGTGTATTGTTTTCGCTACATCAAAAATTTTAATTTTACTATCTATATTTTGTAGTCATGGAAGTTTGATGTATCTAAACTTGTTGGCAGAGCTGAGGTACGTTAGTTTAATTTTCCCCACCAGAGTGCAACACTACTAGAAAGTTGGCCAACTGCAACCAAGTATATTATTAGTAATGTGTATATAATATATGGTGGTACTGTTTATGATTATTTAGTGGCATACACCAATATGGTAGCCCCTATGACAGCTCTACGTGGGTTGATTGCCGCGTTTTCTATTTCGGGACCAAGCAACGCAATAGGCTACACAGCTGTGATTGGTAATTTAGAGAGTTGGCTAGTTTACTGTTATCCCACTAGAGTGTACTGCGCGTACGCATACGGCCCTACCTGTTGCTTTGTCACCAGAGTGTATCACGTGTACGTAAGCATGTGTTGAATGAATTCCCCCAATTACGCGGCAATTGCCATGTAAATTCTATGCAGTGTTACCAACTTATGTTATTTACTTTAAACATAGTCTATAAGGTATGTTATATACTACAAAGTATATACTATAGCGTATTGGTACTGTTGCCAACTTACAAAATATCTGCATTGCTAAAGAACTCTAACCTCTCTTTTACCACATGTTTGACCACGTGAGTCAAGATGATGGGAAATTTCCTAACTTTTGTCCACATGTTCTAACCTCACTTTTACCACGTGATTGATCACGTGAATCAAGATGATGTCTTAACCTCACTTTTACCACGTGATTCAAAATGGCATTTAGCGGGAAATTTTCTAACTTTTGACCACGTGTTCTAACCTCACTTTTACAACTTGTTTGACCACGTGAGTCAAGATGACATCTGGCGGGAAGTTTCCAAACTTTTGACCATGTGTTCTAACCTACCTTTACCACGTGTTTGACCTCGTAAATCAAGAAGATGGCTTAACCTCACTTTTACCATGTGTTTGACTACTTGAGTCAAGATAGCGTTTGCAAAATTTTCACTGTGCTGGATTTGAACCCTGGGCAATAGCCCCACTATGGTGTGACATTTGTTATGTTTTCCATCATTGAACCTTACCATATAGTTTAATGATTTTTCAGAGTGTAGCTGTATGCAGAGCATACAGTATGTTGTTTGATGATCTTCCACCAGAGTGTACTGTTTTCGCTACATCAAAAAATTTTAATTTTACTATTTACATTTTGTAGTCATGGGAGTTTTATGTTTCTACACTTGTTGACAGAGCTGAGGTTCGTTAGTTTGATTTTTCCCCACCAGAGTGCAACACTACCAGAAAGTTGGTCAACCAAAACCAAGTATATTATTAGTAATGTGTATATGATATATTGAGGTACTGGTTGTAATTATTTAGCGGCATACACCAATATGGTAGCCCCTATGACAGCTCTACGTGGGATGATTGCCGCGTTTTCCATTTCGGGACCAAGCAACGCAATAGGCCACACAGTTGTGATTAGTATTTGTGAACCATGTAAACGTTGTCAACACCACCCCCACCATGTAAACGTTGTCAACACCAGTGAAACGTATGTCAGACGATTCAGAGTGTATGGTCATAAGACCACTTTTAAGTTTAACACTCCATCAGAGGAGAGGGTCCGAGATCGATAGGCTCAGACTATATATTGCGAGTAAAATTTACAGGTTTAGTTTTTTGTATTGGCTATTCTGTTCCCTATTGAAATTTTACTCGCAATATATAGTTTACTTTTAAAAGACACAGTAATAATGTCTTGTTGACTAATGGATATCCTGCTTTCATCGTTATTTTTAAACGTGCACGATGCATATGGTTTATATGTGTGGTATTCATACCCTACCATTGTATTTTCCATACCCGATATGGTACATTCAACTTACGAAACAATCATGTTTTCCATCGGACTGCAGCACCTGTGTAGTTAGCCAAAATGCTTTTTACCAGAGTTGCGTAATGTGTTTCTATTATACATGATAGTTCAAAGTGCAGATCAAAGTGCATGATAGTTCTTTACCAAAGCTTAACACATGAACAGCTACTGGGGCAAGGGTAGTGGAAGTTAAGTTATTTTTACCTACCAGAGCACAGTGGGTCATGATTAGATGTTTTCTACTAGAGCGTAACAAATGTGTTATTTGTCATTAGTCTTCACTTCAATTTTAATACACCATATGGTATATTTTACTTACGATACAATAATTTTTTCATTGGACTGCAGCACATTTGTAGTTTATCAGATTGGTCTTTACCAGAGTTGAGTAATGTGCTTCTAGTATACATGATAGGTCAAAGTGCCACAGTTTAACACATGACAGACTACTGGGGCAAGGATAGTGGAAGTTAAGTTATTTTTGCATACCAGAGCACAGTGGGTCGTTGTTAGAGGTTTTATACTAGGGTGTAACAAATGTGTTGTTTGCCATCAGTCTTCTTCACTGCAATTTTAAAACATCATATGGTACATTTAACTTACGAAACAATCCCATCGGACTACAGTACATGTGTAGTTTATCAGATTGCTCTTTACCAGAGTGGAGTAATGTGTTTCTATTCTACATGATGGTTCGAAGTGACACAGTTTAACAAATGACCAAATACTGGGGAAGGGTAGTGGAAGCTAAGTTATTTTGCATACCGGAGCACAGTGTTTCATGGTTAGAATTCTTTTCTACTAGAGCGTAACAAATGTGTTGTTAGGTGTTTACCATTAGTCTTGTTCACTGCTATTAAGTGTACGTCGTCTAATTCCATCAAGATCGCTTTTGTTCCGCGTATGATTAATTCAGGAGTGAATTTAGTGTTTTCAATTATGTGTTTCCAAATAAATTTGAAATTAAAACCTTGACCGTTGTGGACGATTACGCAAACGGTTTTAAAGTTTTTGCACGCTTCCATTACATAGTCGACAAATGCAGTGACGGGGTCTTTCCTGAAAATCTTGGTGCGGTCAGTAGAGGTGTCACAATGTTGCCCTTCTATGCACTTCCAACAATATTGTTGGGAGATGCATAGATTAGCAATGTGAAGTTTGGACTCGGAATCGTTGGCCAATCGTTGGCCATCCGGTTCGTCTTGACACGTTTCTAAATCGAAAAATATGTACAAGGCATCCTTGGTTTTGGGGGGAGTCTTGTCAACCTTCATAAAACACTGGTGGTCAGGAGGCAGGAATTCCTTGCAAATGACACAAAAAACTTCCCCACAGACGTGATCAGACTTTCTGTTTAGCAAGTTGACAAATTTCTACAGTCCATGCATTTTCTGATTAATTTACATATTTTTCTTTTGTGTGCTAACAAACAAATTTCATTTTTGTATTTCATGTTACACTCAGTGCATGTTATGCTCCCGTTTTGCTCTGTGCAGGGTGGGGAAACAGTCTGGCAGGCTGGGCAAATGCTGGTACACCTGTGGCCCCCTTTATTACTGTATGGGACATGGCAGGCTTCGCAAAAGTGTGAGCAGGCAAAGGCGTCAGTAAGGGATGTGATAACATTGAAGTAACCGTTGTGGAAAAGTAGATTGATTTTCAACTGGGCGTCAGGGTTATTTCCTTCAAAGTACACATCTCGACCTTTCCTGTCATAATTATAGGCGGTTATCTTATACTTCTTAAGGTGATCTTGAAATTTTACCAATTCTTGGATACCCACCCTCTTTTCAGGTATTTCCACCCTGGCCTTTTGCATAAGTTTTGTCGCCTTGTTAAGCTGTCTGTTCCGTCTATCTTGAAAAATGGCTTTATAGTCAGGACTTCCTTTAGCCTTAGCCTTAGCCACAACGATTGCTCTAGACAGGCAGGGTTAGTCTTTATTATTTATTACAATGATGCCCTGCCGTTTGTGACATTCTTCATTGAATGTGCTGAACATACTCGGGTGGATCCTGCCAGAGCCTACTGGGAGATTGACGCGAGTACATTTGACCTGGAAGGTGTTTGCCGAGTTGATGGAGTCAGCGTTACTCTGAACGATACCACCGAAAATTTCCAACAACACATCATCATCGACCTCGGAGACCGGTCCGAAAGCTAGATACCCTGGCTCCTTATTTTTTAAATTAAGGCTGCGTAAGGTGAACCCGA
Organism: Neoaliturus tenellus; assembly: GCA_030545055.2. NCBI lineage: Eukaryota > Metazoa > Arthropoda > Insecta > Hemiptera > Cicadellidae > Neoaliturus > Neoaliturus tenellus. The sequence continues at coordinate 125,038 of JAQYXR010000078.1, forward strand.
GCCGATCCCCTTCCGAAGCGTCAGCTTTCATATTTTCCACAAGGCTGGAAATCCCTCCTCTGAGCCTATCGATCTCGGACCCTCTCCTCTGATGGAGTGTTAAACTTAAAAGTGGTCTTATGACCATACACTCTGAATCGTCTGACATACGTTTCACTGGTGTTGACAACGTTTACATGGTGGGGGTGGTGTTGACAACGTTTACATGGTTCACAAATACTAATCACAACTGTGTGGCCTATTGCGTTGCTTGGTCCCAAAATGGAAAACGCGGCAATCAACCCACGTAGAGCTGTCACAGGGGCTACCATATTGGTGTATGCCGCTAAATAATTACAACCAGTACCTCCATATATCATATACACATTACTAATAATATACTTGGTTTTGGTTGACCAACTTTCTGGTAGTGTTGCACTCTGGTGGGGAAAAATCAAACTAACGAACCTCAGCTCTGTCAACAAGTGTAGAAACATAAAACTCCCATGACTACAAAATGTAAATAGTAAAATTAAAATTTTTTGATGTAGCGAAAACAGTACACTCTGGTGGAAGATCATCAAACAACATACTGTATGCTCTGCATACAGCTACACTCTGAAAAATCATTAAACTATATGGTAAGGTTCAATGATGGAAAACATAACAAATGTCACACCATAGTGGGGCTATTGCCCAGGGTTCAAATCCAGCACAGTGAAAATTTTGCAAACGCTATCTTGACTCAAGTAGTCAAACACATGGTAAAAGTGAGGTTAAGCCATCTTCTTGATTTACGAGGTCAAACACGTGGTAAAGGTAGGTTAGAACACATGGTCAAAAGTTTGGAAACTTCCCGCCAGATGTCATCTTGACTCACGTGGTCAAACAAGTTGTAAAAGTGAGGTTAGAACACGTGGTCAAAAGTTAGAAAATTTCCCGCTAAATGCCATTTTGAATCACGTGGTAAAAGTGAGGTTAAGACATCATCTTGATTCACGTGGTCAATCACGTGGTAAAAGTGAGGTTAGAACATGTGAACAAAAGTTAGGAAATTTCCCATCATCTTGACTCACGTGGTCAAACATGTGGTAAAAGAGAGGTTAGAGTTCTTTAGCAAAGCAGATATTTTAGTATATACTTATTTTAGTATATACGCTATAGTATATACTTTGTAGTATATAACATACCTTATAGACTATGTTTACAGTAAATAACATAAGTTGGTAACACTGCATAGAATTTACATGGCAATTGCCGCGTAATTGGGGGATTACATTCAACACATGCTTACGTACACGTGATACACTCTGGTGACAAAGCAACAGGTAGGGCCGTATGCGTACGCGCAGTACACTCTAGTGGGATAACAGTAAACTAGCCAACTCTCTAAATTACCAATCACAGCTGTGTAGCCTATTGCATTGCTTGGTCCCGAAATGGAAAACGCGGCAATCAACCCACGTAGAGCTGTCATAGGGGCTACCATATTGGTGTATGCCACTAAATAATCATAAACAGTACCACCATATATTATATACACATTACTAATAATATACTTGGTTGCAGTTGGCCAACTTTCTAGTAGTGTTGCACTCTGGTGGGGAAAATTAAACTAACGTACCTCAGCTCTGCCAACAAGTTTAGAAACATCAAACTTCCATGACTACAAAATATAGATAGTAAAATTAAAATTTTTGATGTAGCGAAAACAATACACTCTGGAGGAAGATCGTCAACCAACATACTGAACGCTCTGCATACAGCTACACTGTGAAAAATCATCAAACTACATGGTAAGGTTCCATGATGAAAAACATAACAAATGTCACACCATAGTGGGGCTATTGCCCAGGGTTCAAACTCGGCACAGTGAAAATTTTGCAAACGCTATCTTGACTCAAGTAGTCAAACACGTGGTAAAAGTGAGGTTAGAACACATGGTCAAAAGTGAGGTTAGAAAATTTCCCGCCAGACGCCATCTTGACTCACATGGTCAAACACATGTTAAAAGTGAGGTTAGAACACAAGGTCAAAAGTTTGGAAATTTCCCTCCAGACGCCATCTTGACTCACGTAGTCAAACACATAGTAAAAGTAGGTTAGATCACATGGTCAAAAGTTTGGAAATTTCCCGCCATCTTGACTCACGTAGTCAAACATGTGGTCAAAAGTTAGGTTAAAACAAATGGTCAAAAGTTATAAGATTTTTCCTCCAAACGCCATCTTGACTCACGTGGTCAAACACGTGGTAAAAGTGATCTTAGAACACGTGGTCAAACACATGGTAAAGGTTGGTTAGAACACATGGTCAAAAGTTTGGAAATTTCCCACCAAAACAGCAGCCATCTTCACTCACGTGGTCAAACACGTGTCAAAAGTGAGGTTAGAACACGTGGTCGAAAGTTTGGAATTTCCCCGCCAAAACAGCCACCATCTTGACTCACGTGGTCAAACACGGGTCAAAAGTGAGGTTAGAACACGTGGTCGAAAGTTTGGAATTTCCCGCCAAAACAGCCGCCATCTTGACTCACGTGGTCAAAGTGAGGTTGTAAGTTGGCAACAGTACCAATACGCTATAGTATATACATTGTAGTATATAACATACCTTATAGACTATGTTTTTAGTAAATAACATAAGTTGGTAACACTGCAGAGAATTGCAGGTAATTGGGGGAATTCATTCAACACATGCTTACGTACACGTGATACAATCTGGTGACAAAACAACAGGTAAGGCCGTATTCGTACGCGCAGTACACTCTAGTGGGATAACAGTAAACTAGCCACGTCTCAAAATTACCAATCACAGCTGTGTAGTCTATTGCGTTGCTTGGTCCCAAAATGGAAAACGCGGCAATCAACCCACGTAGAGCTGTCATAGGGGCTACCATATTGGTGTATGCCGCTAAATAATCATAAACAGTACCTCCATATATCATATACACATTACTAATAATATACTTGGTTTCAGTTGGCCAACTTTCTAGAAGTGTTGCACTCTGGTGGGGAAAATCAAACTAACGTACCTCAGATCTGCCAACAAGTGTAGAAACATCAAACTTCCATGACTACAAAATATAAATAGTAAAATTAAAATTTTTCGATGTAGCGAAAACAGTACACTCTGCAGGAAGATCGTCAAACACAGCTACAGGAAAGTACAGGAAGTACGCTCTGCATACAGCTACACTCTGAAAAATCATCAAACTACATGGTAAGGTTCCATGATGAAAAACATAACAAATGTCACACCATTGTGGGGCTATTGCCCAGGGTTCAAACTCGGCACAGTGAAAATTTGCAAACGTTATCTTGACTCAAGTAGTCAAACACGTGGTAAAAGTGAGGTTAGAACACATGGTTAAAAGTGAGGTTAGAAAATTTACCGCCAGATGCCATCTTGACTCACGTGGTCAGACACGTGGTAAAAGTGAAGTTAGAACACAGGGTCAAAAGTTTGAAAATTTCCCTCCAGACGCCATCTTGACTCACGTGTTCAAACACGTGGTAAAAGTGAGGTTAGAACACATGGTAAAAAATTTGGAAATTTCCCGCCATCTTGACTCACGTAGTCAAACATATGGTAAAAGTGAGGTTAGAACATGTGGTCAAAAGTTTGGAAATTTCCCGCCAACTTGACTCACGTGGTCAAACACGTGGTGAAAGTAAGGTTAGAACACGTGGTCAAAAGTTTGGATATTTCCCGCCAAAACAGCCACCATCTTGACACACGTGGTCAAACACATGATAAAAGTGAGGTTAGAACACGTGGTCAAAAGCTTAGAAATTTCCTGCCAAAACAGCCGCCATCTAGACTCACGTGGTCAAACACGTAGTAAAAGTAAGGTTAGAATCAATGGTCAAAAGTTTGGAGATTTCCCGCCAAAACAGCCGCCATCTTGACACATGTGGTCAAACACATGATAAAATTGAGGTTAGAACACGTGGTCACAAGTTTGGAAATTTCCCGCCAAAACAGCTGCCTTCTTGGAAAAGGGGCGTTCTTGACCTACGTGGTCAAACACGTGGTAAAAGTGAGGTTAGAACACATGGTCAACAGTTTGGAGCTTTCCCGCCAAAACAGCCGCCATCTTGACACATGTGGTCAAACACATGATAAAAGTGAGGTTAGAACATGTGGTCAAAAGTTTGGAAATTTCCCGCCAAAACAGCTGCCATCTTGGAAAAGGGACGTTCTTGACCTACGTGGCCAAACACGTGGTAAAAGTGAGGTTAGAACACATGGTCAACAGTTTGGAGATTTCCCGCCAAAACAGCCGCCATCTTGACACATGTGGTCAAACACATGATAAAAGTGAAGTTAGAACACGTGGTCAAAAGTTTGGAAATTTCCCGCCAAAACAGCTGCCATTCAAGATGGCGGGATATTTTTTAACTTTTAGCGTGTGTTTGACCACGTGAGTCAAGATGGCGTTATTATGTAACATTTGACCTTGGAGGTCTGAATTAGATTGTATAATAGACACTAGTGCCTAACTACATACCATTTTTCAGAATTTTTGCTCTAACGGTAAGTGTGTTATGGGAGAAAACCTATAGGGGTTGATTTAAGAAAAAATAAGGGATGATGGTTGAAAAATTACGTAGAGTACACATGCCTCTACCTACAACCCGAATCTGGTTCACCTCAGCCTTCAAACACCTGAGCAAAAGGTGTAAAACAGTTAAGGGTTGAAATGAGCCCCGATCGAAAAACAGGGTATTTTTATGCGATTCAATGTTAATAACGCTAGAATTAAGGGTCTCAGACGATTATGATGATATTTTGCACTTTTTAAGTTAGGGGTTGTTCCAGGGGTAGTTCACCCCCAGAGGGTAGTTTATAAAAATTATATGTTGTATGTGTACCCTTATACCAAGTTACAACCCTGTAGAAGTATAAATGGTGGAGATACAAAAACCGAAAGTGTCCAATAGAAACATGAACGGACTGTAGGCGCAAGTTGGTTGCGGAACGTACAGTATACCAGGAAAGTTCAACTGGATAAACTGACAAACACTTTGCACACTTATCCATAGTTATCTTTATCTGAGGTCATAAAGGGCAGACAGTTTTCCCGTTGTTTAGCGATTGCCGCTATCAAAGGTTACAGAGGTTAACGAATACTGATAGCGCTATTTCATTCTTTTCATTAATTTGTTAAATAACGCGCCATCGCAAACACCGCGTTATCAGACACATTTCCGCCACCATCAAACAAGTACCTCGGTGGCTAAGAGGTAAAGCTCGCACTTTTACCGCGTGTTTGACCACGTGAGTCAAGATGGCAGCTGTTTTGGCGGGAAATTCCAAACTTTTGACCACGTGTTCTAACCTCACTTTTACCACGTGTTTGACCTCGTGAGTCAAGATGGCGGGGAATTTCCTAACTTTTGACCATGTGTTCTAACCTTACTTTTACCGTGTGTTTGACCATGTGAGTCAAGATGGCGGGAGATTTTTTCAGTTTGACCATTTCTAACGTGGTTTATTACGTAACATTTGACCTTGGAGGTCTGAATTAGATTGTATAAAATACTAAACACTAGTACCTGACTACATACCATGTTTTAGAATTTTTGCTCTAACGGTAAGCGTGTTATGGGAGAAAACCTATAGGGGTTGATTTAAGAAAAAATAAGGGATGACGGTTAAACTTGGTTGAAAAATTACGTAGAGTACACATGCCTCTACCTACAACCCGAATCTAGTTCACCTCAGCCTTCAAATACCTGAGCAATAGGTGTAAGACAGTTAAGGGATGAAATCAGCCCCGATTGAAAAACTGGGTATTTTCATGCGATTCAATGTTAATAACGCTAGAATTAAGGGTCTCAAACGATTATGATGATATTTTGCACATTTCAAGTTAGGGGTTGTTCCGGGGGTAGTTCACCCCCAGAGGGTAGTTAATAAAAATTAAATGTTGTATGTGTACCAATATACCAAGTTACAACCCTGTGGAAGTATAAATGGGGGAGATACAAAAACCGAAAGTGTCCAAAAGAAACATGAACGGACTGTAGGCGCAAGTCGTTTGCGGAACGTACAGTATACCAGGAAAGTTCAACTGGATAAACTGACAAACTCTTTGCACACTTCAAACACTTTGCACACTTATCCATAGTTATCTTTATCTGAGGTCATAAAGGGCAGTTTTCCCGTTGTTTAGCGATTGCCGCTATCAAAGGTTACAGAGGTTAACGAATACTGATAGCGCTATTTCATTCTTTTCATTAATTTGTTAAATAACGCGCCATCGCAAACACCGCGTTATCAGACACATTTCCGCCACCATCAAACAAGTACCTCGGTGGCTAAGAGGTAAAGCTCGCAACTCACGCGCCAGCGGGCCGGGTTCGAATCCTGACCTCACCATGTATAAATTTTTTTCATAAAAATTTAATTAATGGTGGACTATAAGGCTTGTTAGGTTAGAAATGACCTAATACGCGGTAAAAGTGAGGTTAGAACACGTGGTCAAAAGTTTGGAATTTCCCGCCAGCCGCCATCTTGGGGGCGTGGCCTGATGACGTCATCGGTCACGTGACCAGCTCTCGACCAATCAGAGGGCTGGGTTATACTCTCGCCAGGTCTACTGACGCTAATTGACGCTCGTCACTAGTGACGTTTGACGTTGTATACGAAGTGCTCGTACCTTGTACCGGCTCGTTATAATCTCCTGTCCCGTCCGTCGACGGATCACTCACTCCGCCACGCCGCGCGCTCATCTCTCGGTGATCGTATACATAAAGGCGTTAATTTAACTGAGTGAATCGAAAATAAGATGGAAATCTTTCGACATCTGAAAGCCATGACAAAACATGTAATGTAGTATAGTCAAAAACATTATTATCATTTTAGTGTGGCAGATTTTTCGTATATGCATGACGTAAAAACTTGTTTTTTTCTAACGAAGGACGTTCCTTTACACTATGGTCAGTCAGTATATTAAGAACGTTTAACCAGCCTTGGAAGACACGATCTGTGCAAAATGATAACAACTTGTTCTATGAACTAAAAGTAAAAAAATAATAATTTTTGTATGTCTATATAGGCCCTATATCTCAAGTTCTCAAGTATAACCCTATAACACTATCTTGAAAGTCAGATTAGCTGAGATTTAGCTAAAACCCCTCTTCGATAACGAACCCTTCGAGTTTTAGAACTTCTACCATTAATTTTTTAACTTGAATAGACATTACTTTACAATAGTTGATTATAGAAAGGTTCTCGTAAGCCTAATAGTAGAAAAGCGTTCTAATTAGTCAATGGCTTGCCTGGAAATATTGGAGGTGATCTTGAATTAACAGTCAGCGAATATTTATAAGTTAGACCAAAATGGTTAACTATCCTGGACAATAAAACTAATATTTAGTCATGAAGTTCACCGTATCTCATCAAATTTGTCATCAATAAAAGTTTGATTATTTGCCTAATACCTACTACCAGCGGGATTGGTGTAGATTGTAGAAGATAACCGCTATAAAAATTGGATGCAGGCTTTAGGAATTTATTCATCCAGTAAGTCGTTGATATGGAGCAGAAGGACAAACATCTATCTGCGTAGATATATGACCACCATCATCTCCACTCAGAAATGCTTTTTCTTTTTCTTTCCTTCTTTATAATCACCAACTGGACAATAAATTCCCATGACCTCTAACAGAGGACAAGTTGGGAGGTTTTACACAAGGTTCTGATACGGTATGAGAAAAATTATGCTCTATATCAACAAATCATACGAATAGTTATAACTTCGTCAATTAGTACAAGATCCCCTTAATGCCTTAACTTAAGGGTCAAAGTCAAGGAATGGTACAATTTCAAAGGTTAAAAACTTAAAAAAATAATAAAGTTATTAAAAATATTTTTTATAGTCTAGAAGTAAATTTAATGTATAAACTAAAACTAACTTCATAAGTATCATATTTAAATTTTTACTATTTATTACTTTTTTTCTGCATTCTCCGTGTATTTCTTACCCAAGCTTCCTTTCAGGTCACGCTTTAATTAAAAACAATAATACCACTTTAAACAATTTGCGCAGTAATAATTTAACTGCTAAAAATCTTCAAATAATTTGTATTTTTAGTTATGAATTGCTCAAATGTGTATCAACTATTTTTAATGGTCTTTTTTATAAATAGAGTAATTGAACTGTGACAGGAAGGAGTGTGACTGGAAAGTAAATCTGCTGTTTCGCTCTAATTTATCAAAATAAAATAAAACCCCTACTTTTTCATCATGGATTGAGGTTAAGCTATGGCTGATACACATGATTACAACTTTAAAAACAAATGTTTATATTTTCAACTTAATTAAAAGGCGTGACCTGAATGGAAATAACTCAAATACTCTTAACAACTTTCAAGTTTGTTTTTTTTTGTAAATTTGAAGGGAAAATAGTCAAATGTAAATTAAACAGGAAACTACTTATAACATTTTTGCTAACATTTTCTACAGAACAATTATATGTAAAACTAATAAACGGTATCAGATAACTGACACATACTTTCTCCCAACAATATGAAAAGGTGTTAAAAGCCTCAAACAATAATGTCTTGATGACTCAGTCGGATAGCTACCGGCTGAGCAGCGCTCGTTTGACCCTACGCGCGTATGTGACTTTTAACAACGTACTGCGTTTACCGCTAAACGAAAAATTGAATTTTCTCCGCAACCACTTGACGTAGAGCAAAAATTTTAAATACTGGATTATTTAGTTTTTTGAGCTTGATTTAATGGTGATAAGTAAAATTTATTTCAAGACAACAGCTATTTTGAAAATCCAAAAATTGATTTTTGAAACACTTATTACGCCACAACTTTTGAACGAGCATTTTCTCGGAGATGTGGGTGGTGTCATTTTATTCACCATTTTAAGCTTAATAACCCACAAAATTTTAATCAAAATCGTTAGAGCCGTTTTTGAAAAATTTGGATTTTTCACGATTTTTGAGGGTTTTTGGGGGTAAAATACCCTTAAAAATCAAAAATTCAAAAAAATGAAAAAAACGCCTGGAATTATCGTGCGTTTGGACCTACATACCAAATTTCACCAAAATCGAACCATTAGGGCATCCTCTAGCTCTGTTTACATCCTGACACACACACACACACACATACACACACACAGACATCACTCGAAAACCACTTTTTTGGACTCAGAGGGCACCAAAACGGATAAATTTACCAACAACTCAAATTTTAAAATTTTGACTAAACCAATACTTTCTCAATATATACATTTATAGGGGGAAAGGGTGCTCCAAAATGGATATATACATCATCAAACTAATGCGAAGTGTTTTACGAAAACAATACTTTCTCCATATACTATGGTATAGGGGGAGAAAGTAAAAAGTTACCCATTTTAATTACTATATTCTATTTTCACAGAAATATTGTTGTCAGTGAGTGAATTCTAGTACACATAAGTAAATTTTTCTATAAAACCATAATAATTTGTCTTATTCATTGAAAATCATCTAATTTATATTGTAGCTTAACACAACCTTGTCCATGTGCTCAAACGTAATTATACAGTTTTTAAACATGTAAACAAAGTCATTTATTTATGCAGCCCACTCCTGGAGACCGTGACCTGAATAGTAAAATTAGCCAAAAAGTGATTTAGAAAAATAATAACTATGAACATATTTAATACTTTTCTTAATCAATTGTATAAAAAACAATCTCTCTTTGTTTATGGGCTAAGTGAAAACATAGATAGTCATTAACGTTTCTTTCAATATTTTTGGATGACTTAAAATTATACCATTTCGTGACTTTGACCCTTAAAACTGTTGAGAAAATTTTCACACAAATCTACTAAATAGAAACAAGTAGTTAGGTCCCTTGATTGATTATAAACACGAAAATCCCGAGCATTACAATTCACACGTTCACCCAATTAATTGGACGACTGCGCAGGGATCGCTGCAAAATTAATTGAGCGCATAAGCGGGCTGCAGCAATATGAATGATACCAGGCCAACGACTGGAGACTGGAGGGAGAGTGTACTGCTGCAGCAGCTGATGAGAGACGACCGACCGTGACGGCGAGGCAACGAGTGCAGACTGGAGAGTCGGTACCGGTAATTGGCGAACTGGGAGTCATTACTGGTGATATCGTGCGAAATCAGTTGTATGCAATTGCTTACTGTATTGGTATTGGTGAAGATGGAGCTACACTGCAATATTGAAATTGTAACAAGCTATTGGTCATATGACAAATACAACCAAATACACTCTAAATGCAAACTTCAAAATAACGCACAGAATTGATGCAATATGTCATGAACGTTTCGAACTGCCATAGAGACTTTACAACTTGTTGGGTGAACTTTGTGTAATATTATGAATTAGGGGCAGACAACCCTAATTCAACTTCAACTCTTTCGGTTGGGTTGAAATTGACAAGGACACAAACATAAGCGGGCCATCCTTGATATGAAGGATACTCCCACGCTGCAAGCCAACTGGCAATAGTTGCTTTGTGTTTCAAATAACAAGAAATGGAAAGCGGGTGATTCAAATTTGAAAGAGCGGCCATGTTAAAAACTACCTAAATATGTAGTTTCGAGAAAACCAAAGCTTAACTCCCGTTAAAAATATTGAAATGTCTTTAAAAACATTTTTTTCTTGCGGTGGACTAGGTTTTTCTTTGGCAGATTAGCCTACTATTCCAGTCGTAAGTTTCGTCAAATACAGCTCAAATAATTAAACTCAATGTTGTTGTTTGATCCGTATAAAATTTAATCGGTGCCAACCAAACTATAATGGGAAAATAAAGCAAATTACTCTCTGCATAACCATTGCCAATTGGACATCCCATCGCTTGTTTGCGGAAATTTGTTATAAGTCATCCGTTTTATCGTGGCACCTAAGGGATTAGGATCTTGCTATACACGGACACAGACGTTAAAAAAAACGTAAACCAGAATGTTCTGTTCAATTTTAAAGATAATGACACCAAACGCGACCTAATTATGGCAATATTTACTGAAAATAACTCGTCTGCAATGAGAACCAAAACTCTCACATTTACCCTCGATAAATAGGTTGTCTATACTCATTTTGATAGAATTTACACATGATTACAAGAATTAAACTCAAATTTAGTTATTTGGAACATTTTGTAGTTTCGTCATATTGATTGCATATGTGCAAGCGCGATCGAGTGTGTCGAGTCCGTTTGCTTGTGAATGTGCGTGCGTGAGTCGAGTACGTATCCATGGTTCCATCCACGGTGACGGTGGACCGGACGACCTTTACAAACGCCAACTGAACGTACCACGATAGTAGCGGGTCGTCGCGCTTGGACTGGTACTATAATGACCGCGGGCGCTCGCTCGGCCGCATCCAGACACCTGGGCTGCCGCGGAACAGACGGAACACACCGGATCATCCGGATCATCGGAACATCGGAAGTGAAATCCGTCCTCGCCACAACAACAGCGGCGACCTTGCTTATCACTAGGAGTGCTGATAAGCTATCGTCACCTCGTCAAAGTCCTACACCTGCCAATCTATTGCACGTGGTTAATCAATTAAACAAAGCCGTGTGTGATGCGCATTGGCAATATATCGCAACACGTGGAACGTAACAGATTGAGACTATGCGAGACTATCATACATAAATTATGATGTTTCACTATATCTAAGTCGTCAAATTGAATATGTAACCATTAATGTGATTGATAACGGTACAGTACTGCCAGTACTTGAATATTTTATGCATAATGTAATCCACATGTGGGTTCTCCATTAAAATGGCCAACATGTACCGTACAATGATTAATTAATTAACAGTACAGTACCAGGTTTATGGTAAAATATAATGTTCACTGGCCAGTTTTGCGTATAAAGTCTTTGAGTCACAAAACTAAGATACTCCACTCTGGAATTGATTGGCACAATAATAACAATTGTCCAAAGGGTGCAAGGACGAACTTTCCTGCGCTAGCGGAATAATCTATAGGCCTACTAAAGCGGAATAATAAATCTATACTGAAGTGTAGGTTCATCAGTGTCTTGAACTTCAAGATAGCAATCGATCAATTATTTTACAGGCTAAACTATAATTGATCAGACTTAAGCAAAAAGTAAAAGCGGCGGTAGACTCCGATCTATTTTAATGCAATGCAGTTATTGGTAGTGAACATGAAGGTAAAATGTCTTATAAACTCATGAACACTCAATTTGCTGTAAAATACTCGTGTGTAACATATTAAATTTATGTCCTAAATGCATCACGGAAATTGTAAATAATTGTTGGGTCTATATTTATATTTTATGGCGAAATAATCTTATGTTTACTGAGCGAATCAAACTATGTTTATTCGCACCATAAACATAGTTAAACTATGTTATTTACACATTAAACTATGTTTATTTACATCTATCAAATTATGTTTTTAAGAATGTCCAAGTTATTCCCTGGACTTCTTACTAACGCCCCCTAAGAGTAATTAAAATTTGGTAAGAAATATTTTATTAATGAACATGGGTATGTATTAATTTGTATTTAAGTACAGCATTGTAGTTTCTTACGTCTACTGCACTTAATTTGAAAGCACGCCAACTCTATGACTCGATTTCGCAACTAAAGACGATAGCTTCCATTAATAAAATATAATGTATAAATAAACAATTAAATTTCTTTCAAGATTCGACGGTGCCAACCTTTTTTTCAATGCCTCACAATAGGCACTGACAAACGACCAAACGACATTTCTAAACCGGTTACGGAAGAAACAGAAACGCAATAACGTAAACCAAGTGAGTCACACTACCTGGAATTGACGAGCGGTGGTTGCTATTGTCCCGCGTTTCCAACAGAGCGCAGCACGACACTAGCGGATCCAGTGCTGCCACTACAGCCACTACGCACCACCAATGCCAACCTCCACTGCTGAGAGCTGGGTAGTCAAGGTGACCGTGACCGGGGCAGACCAGCAGACTGCCGCTAGCGCAGGAAAGTTCGTCCTTGCACCCAACCGTCCCGTCCTCTTCACTTTCTGATTCGGTAATATTCCTCCGCAATTCCCTACTCCACTTCTCCCCGCCTTTCCTCTCCTGCGCGTCTTCCGTGGCCGGTCTCTACGGTTTGATGCCGATTCGCTGGAGAATTCCATTAATCTATTTCCAAAGGGTTGTTTTCTAAAATTGAAGAAGGAAACAACGATTTTCTATTTGCTCTATTTATTTTTGAGAGATAAATAAAAAACAACGATTCTATTTTCTATTTATATTTGAAGCGCAATAGCCTATACGACTCGGTATGAAACTTTACAATACTGCGACCACAATCGCAATGTTCTTAATTTAGGCTACAACGAAAAACTATTCGACAATTATTTTTCTTTATCTTTTCTAGCCATAATTGTACAATCTAACAAGTAGAGTATATATAAGTAAGGGGTGCTATACAGTATAGGCTTCTGAAAACCAACTTGAGGAAACGAAGTTCTTGAGAGAAACATATAGCGTGTAAACAATTTCGTGCATATACCAACTTTTAGGTTTCATTTGAAAGCCGAAGAATAATCTGCTGACCATTTGTAAGCAAAAAATAATCTGCATATCATATTAAATAGTTGTTATTTAGCTATGAGTGAAATAGAGCCTTTCTAAACAGTAACTTATATTTTTAACCGTGCTTTTAAAATAAACAAAACCATCATTATTTAGAAAAAATTATTCTTCAATCGGTTTTCCTCGAGAACACGTTTAAGTTCAATAAATACATCAGTTAAAAAAAAATCCACAAAGGTACTGTATTGGTGAAAGCGCATATATACGAGTAATACGTCAGTAAGCGTCTTACGCGTCTGTCAGAGCAAGTGACAAACCTTCCGACATAGGAGGTCTATAAAGTTCCGGGAAAATCGGCCTAGAAAGTTTAAAGATTTAACTATCAACTACCAGCACATTTTTATTTTTATTAATAAATAGATTGATGGATAAAATATTATTTTTTATCTCCAGTTCCGTGGATGCGGTGTGTCGGAGGGGTGGAGGGGGGAAACGGCCTATGGGGGGGGGGGGCGGCAAGCATAATGCGGCCTAGGGGGCGGTACTAAGCTAAAATGGGCCCTGATTAACATGGTTTTAAAGTGTCTGTTGAAATGTTTTCGGAACGTTACTAATAATCGTAGGCCTATAGATATTTTCCCTATGTATAACTGTGGGTTGTGTTCATTACTTACTCCTTGTCGGGAGATTTCCTCCACTCGCAGATGAAGCTCTTCAACATGTTGGTTGATCTTTTCCTCCACGTTCACTACAGAACTTTCTTTCATAAACACATCCATTATTTACAAAAAAATTAATTTGTTTTCTGAGGAGAAATTTTGACACACAATATTTTGTTTTGTAATCAACTGTTAGTTAAGCAAACGTTATTGGCTGAGTTGAATAAAGTAGAAATTATAAAATATTTATTTTATATGCAAGTAACTTATCGAGGATTGGAGAAAATAAATAAATTAAAAAATAAATGTAGTTTAATACTTTTTTTTTAATACTTACTTACACTTTTTAATACTTTTTTTTTAAGGAAACAAGGAATCTGAAATACCCCCGTTCCAGCAGACCTGCATACTCAAAACTCAGCAAATTTCGAAAGAAATTTCATATATTCTATTTTCCCCATAAACACTATAGGAATGATTATGTAAGTTTGCTTCCATGGGATATTGTTAAAAATGTTAGCTGTAAAAAATAAGGTAAAAATCAAATTTTATCAACATTCGGCACTTTTTAATTTTTTCATAAAACCAATGGAGGTAAATTTGTAGGTTTGCCGCCATCAGGGCCTTAGCCTGAGTGGGGCCACAGAAAAACGAATTTTCTGTGGTGGGGCCCAGTCGGCTCAGTGCAAACCTCCAGTGTGGGACTCCCCAAAACAATCCCCTGCCTTCCTACGCACAGTACCGCATTTCCCGCTAGGCCCACTAGGCCCAGGCCTAGGGCGCAAAATTTTAGAGGGCGCCAAATTTTAGGGGGGCGCAAAATTTCGAGGGGTTAAAAAAGGGAAATTTGGTATTAATACGCGTTATTATTGCCGTGTAAACGCCTGTGAAATAGGGCGTCTGCGTTGCTTTGCGGCGTGGCGGCGGCCAAACAAAACAAATCGTTTTTTTACATCATCCAAATAAAGTTTTGACCGTACCAACAGTTATTATTTATTTTATTTAGAACCCACGGTTACAAAAATTTTTCTTTCAATACAATAAGGTATTGTCAATGTTTTACTTCAAGATTGAATTTTTGAAGAAGTGAAGAAGATCGAAGAAGTGAAGTAACAGTGACAGGTTATATGCCAATTACTGCGAATATAATATGACACTATACATTTTAGAGGATTTGTTTTATTCAAAATATATATTTGTGTATACATTATGCCATTAAACCCCGCCCCCGTCACTGACTAGGAATATTTGTATTCTATACATCAAAATAAAAATCTAAAATGTGTAGTAGGCCTATATTTTTTCGGCTCTGTTTAGCCTCTATCCGCCACTTTGTTTTTTACACTTAATTTTTATATCTGTAAAGGATCACTATAAAATTAATTCAATATTTGGCATTAAATTTTATCACACCAATGTTCATTTACAGGGGAAAATATTTTCCAAATATTTTTAAAAAATGGTCCCCATAAAAAATAACTCAGATATTTCAAATCCGGTAAAGTTGAACAATATTTTACAGGAGACAAAACATTTAACGAAATAAATGATACAACCAATGATACCAAAATAAGGATTTAACAAAAGTAACTCAGCTATTCAGATTTTTCTGTATAAAAACCTCGATTTTATTTTAATTTTTGCAAATTAAGGTTATTTTATTTTAAAACTACAATAAGCTACACCCGCAGCACGACTTAAACTTATGTAGTACGAATAAAATTTATCCTTCTCATCGCCCCCTAAAGTAAAAGTTTTAAAAACATCCAGTCCTTCGTTACCTACCAAATGCGCAATCTTTATTTGGTCCTTTGATTGTCTTACCTTGACTTGTTGCAAGTAAGTATAGCTCAAACCTTTTTCGGAATTTCCTCCAGTTTTCACTCACATTTCCTTTAAAACACATTGGATCATGTATTCTAAAAGTTACAAACTCCATTTTAAATCTTAAGGTTCGTAATTTACACCTTAGACACAATGTAAGATTATAAAATAAAGATCATGTAAATCATGAACAATAAGTCTGTATTTCCAGAAGTCATAACCTAACATACTGTTATTGTTTACATCATATGTTTCATACATTATTAACATATAACACAGTTAGTAGGCTACAGGCTCTAACTTGAGTAGGGGATAAAAGCCGAAGGTAAGGTAGGGCGGGATGAGCGGGATGAGCCCCCCCCCCCCCCCGAGACCACCCACGGTGGAACAGTAGAGGACTTTGGTACAACTGGTTCACTTTTTTTTTTTTTTTTTTTTTTTTTTTTTTTTTTTTTGCTCATACCAGAATGATAGACTTCTCCACAGCAATCCGCGGCAAATCCGCGGCAAATCCGCGGCAAATCCGCGGCAAATCCGCGGCAAATCCGCGGCACATCCGCGGCAATCCGCGGCAATCCAAAATAGTAGAGGCATTCGGCCAGTGCTGCTATAAGTCATGAATAGTAATACAACTCTTTTTAACATTTGTTGTATGGCAAATCCGCGGCAATCCGCGGCGAATCCGCGGCAATCCAAAATAGTAGAGGCATTCGGCCAGTGCTGCTATGAGTCATGAATAGTAATACAACTCTTTTTAACATTGTTAAAAATACTTTCATATTGAACATTATTGGTATTTTCATTTTAAATTTTGCATATAACACACAATGTGTTACATTGATACTTTTCCATTTCATTTAAGTATGCTTTTTGTTCTGTATTAAAACTAAAGTTTTTAAGATTCCACAGTAATCTTCTACTGCCTCTGGGACTTCCACTCGTAAGTCAACTGACTCTGTGCAGCGCCTTGACGACTCTTCCACTGTTCACACTGATGCGATGATCAGAAGACTTCACTAAATTATGTAAACACTACTATTGTTTACTATTCACATCTATTAACTGGACTGTAAAACAATATTTCTCTTGTATGTTAAGATATTTCCTTTCTTGCAATAAAAATTAGCACTTAACAAACATAATTCTTTTATTGTCATTCGCATGTAAGTTTCAATTTTGAAGAGACTCACTATTTCAAAGTCAAAAGTGCATTTGTAAAAGTTTTTAGAGTCTAATAGTTTAACCTTTCTGCAGACTCGGCATTACATTTACTATCAAAGACAAAAGAGTCTAGTAACTTAGTACTTCACTTTCAAAGTCAAAAGATTCTGTTAGTTTAGTCATTGCACATCTTTGACATAGCATGTAAAAGTTTTACACTTCAAATTGAAAAGAGCACTTTTGTTTAACCATTGCGAAGACTCAACATTACATGTTTACTTTCAAAGACAAAAGAGTCTAGTAGATTGGTATTTTACTTTCAAAAAGAGTCTGATAGTTCAGTATTTGTACACCTCTGTGTAGACTCATCATTTATATTTTACTTTAAAGTGAAAAGAGTTTGATATCTTTAGTATTTTTCAAAAAGCAAAGAGTCTAACAGTGAATGATCTTAACACTATGTGTAAAACTGGAAAATGAAAACAAGTATGTCAATACAAACGGTCAGATTTATTGAAACAATCTTAAAACTAACATCAAGTGTATTGAAAAATGAATCAGCAAAAAGAAACTTTATACATTATCCAACAATCATAACATTTATAAAAAAAAGAAAACAAAATTTATTTTATTAATTAATAAAACTTTACAAGAAACAGCAACAAAACAAATGTTCATATCACAGTTCATCACAGTCCAACACACTCCTAATATCCAAACAGCGCCTAAACGATCACACTCATGCGACATAAATTAAATTGTGTATTCGTCTACGTCCATCGGTGCAGGCAGAGCTGGAGGTAGCGGTGGTGCTCTTGGTGGTATTGCATAGTGCCCCCACGGAAGAGTGTTTATTCCGTCCTCCGGCATCACGTATCGTTTGTCATCAAACGGAGCCAGAGATCTTTTTCTCACTACCACTGAGTAAATCATATGGTATTTACTTTGAAAGCGTTGATTCTCCGTACTCTTTGTTGTTCTGTTATGAAGACAATCGATGTAATCTTGTACGGTTAGATCACGCAGAGCGACGGCACGATTAACACCCTTCGCACGTTTGATGGGAGGAGGCGTGATGCAATCATCTCCTTCAACTTCATTATTACAAGTACACCTGCCGAATGTCATACAGTAGAGTTTGGCCATCAGTCCGACAAACATTTCAATGGCCACTCCTCCGGCTTCATCCTTAAACTTTCCCAACACCCTAGCATTCCGTCCATCATAGCAAATGTGGGTCCTGGGATAATTACTTGTATCGAAATCGTCCAGGTGTGTCAACATGTCACGGTAGACGTCTCTGGTACGGATCGCGTAGACTATCCCATCGGTGTCCATGTAGACCATTCTAATCCTTTCGATACCGTACCGCTCTACCATGTCATAGTGGAAACCGTACATCCATCGTTTACTATGGTCCAGAATGCACATTCCCGCGTATACAGGCTTATTCAGTACGACTCGCACTTTGGCCATATGTAGCAATGCTAGGTTTTCATTGTACCAAACACGATCATTGAAATTCGCTTTAGCTACATACTTAGTATACATTTTATGGGATGTGACTAGTTTTACGTTTAGGTGTTTTCTCACATTCTGGAGACTCATACCGTATACTGCATTGACCATCAATTTAAACATCTCCACTTCAAATTTATTACTGGCCTGCTGTCTTAACTCAGTATTTAGCGTCACGTACGGTTTCATCCATGCCGATTGTTTGAAACGTAGAACTCTGTGGATTCGACGAACACGTAGTCCATTCTCTATCGCCTGTTGGAGATAGCGATAGTGAATTACATATTCCTCCTTGTCCGTCAGGCTGGCCATTAATTTCTTAGACGACCCAGCACCGCTGTTGAGCACTTGCTCCGATGTGTATGGGAGTTGATACGCTGGTGATTTTCTAACTTCTGGACAGAAGGGTAAGTCTCTGTGTTTATCATGTAGAGCTTGATCTTTCGGGTACTCCAAATCCACTTCCAATACGTACCCGTACTCACCATCCGCCGGTATGCTCGAGATGTCTAAACTGTCAATTTCCTGATGTGTTAGCCACTCAAAATCTTTGTACGGGAGTGGTTCCGACATGGCCCATCCGTAAAGGTTGTTAGCGTCATAATACATTAAAAATGTATCATTATCACTCTCAACGGTGCCTCCACTTGTCGTTGCGCACTGGCCGTTTCGGTCACCGCGTCCTCTAGTGTATTTATTATTGGCGATGACGTGCCGAGTTACACATTGAGTCAGACCACCTCGAATACCCTTCTCAAAAAATACATATTGATCCACATCTTGAATGGTATCGAGTACCACACCAGTTTTGTACAACATGACATCCCAGGCGTACGATGGAAGCGTAAGATAATGTGCAGGGTCGAGCTGATAGTGCGTTAGACACATTTCCCTGAACCCCTCAAACACATCGGCCAATAGTAGCACATCGGTTCGTAAATATACATCTGAGTATTCACCGAGCGTGTTACAGTTGAATTTACGCCACACTTGTTGCGCATGATCATAATCATCATCTGTCACTTCATCTCCGAAGGCTTCTTTAGGTGGAAGTAGTTTCTCGTCCAGAACCTCCTGTGAAGTGATGTATTCATAGGGGAAGACTCCTTTCCTGCGTAATAGTCGGAAATCTCCATTGTCCGGGTATCTAGCTTTCGTGATCTTCATTTTGTCATCAGGTAGGATGGACGCAAGAGTTGCTAATGATTTCGCCATCAGGCGATACGAATCGACAAACTGTAGCTTGATGTTACCATGCCAATCAGGATATTTAAATCGTTTTGAAAATGTAATGTACTTTTCTTCCGTGTTGGCGAGTACTTCTACATCACCTTTGTCGATACCCAATTCTCTAACTATGAAATGCGCATCATAGTTTGATAAATTATGAAAATAGATGTTTATAGTTTCCTGCTCTTGGTGATTGGGTCTATGACGTACATTCAAAACATCTCCAATCTTCTTTACGTCATCCCGTACAGCGTTTATAAAGTGTTCAGAGGCATTCTCGCCTCTGTAGAGTCTCAATTTTGAATATGTGTTGGTAGTCGGATCAATGTCGTCACAATCACCATCGTTGACATTCCTGTGATTATCATGAATGTAGTACGCGTACGAGTATGGAACGTGGAGTTTCTTCACATTACTTGGTGCATTCTCGTTGTGATTTGTATTAGCACCTCTTGAAGTGGCCGGATCCCACGATGGTGGAAGTGACGTTGGTGTGGGATGAACAAGCTGATTTGGTTCAGTCGGAACGAGCGCACACTCAAAATCCGCATATATGGTGAATCGTGCTTTTTGTGTACGCTCGATGTGCTTAAACCGAATCTCTTTATCTTCAGATAAATCGGTCCTCAGAGGATTATGCGAAGAGCAGTAACGCTTGTGCTCCTCCAACCGTTCAGCTCCGGTGAGACCCAGTTTGTTCGGTCGGTTTTCGAAATGTGCGAAACATCTCCTGCAAATGAACAAACGATGTCCGTGACGCGTCATCTGGCTAACAACTAGTCTTTCAAAGTCTGAGATGTACGCATAGTGGGTGGTTCGTTCATCAGTTAGAAACAACAAATCGAAGTGGTTCGGCAGCTCCTGATCCACGACGCGAAGCGGGAAGACATAGTGTTCTTCTTTGTTTTGTTGCTTCTTCTGATTCTTCTTATCCAGACCGTACACATTTATGCTTACGCCGGGATTGTTGCGTTCGAACGTGCGGATTTTATCTAACCTTACGGGAAACTCCAATCCCTCGAAATTTAGATTAGATCGTGCCCTTACTTCGTCTGTGAAATAATAAGAAGTAAGTCGATTACGAGGAGCATTTTCAATGAATTTTGTTAGCATAGCGTATTCGAAGCACCGCTCATCCGCATCATTCAACACATTTACCACGGCGTGTTTCATGGCGATGTCGCGAGGAAGGGGGATGAAGGAGCTACCTCTGACAGGACTGTAGACATTCACTCTCACCTCCATGTCCAAAACCCTAACAAAGCTCCACCCCGATCCCTTCATCTCGCATGTTTCCTTCTCCAGCAAGATTTTGTTGATGAATTGTTGACATATTTCATCTACATCACTTGTTTGGAGGATAGGGACATTTTTGGTCTTGAAGGCTCGCTTACAAGTCTCACCATGAATATTCGTGAATTCACATTCGATATAGATATTAACCTTAATGGCATGAACTATCAATAAAATCTGTCGCATGAGTGTGACAATTCTTGTTCGTACAGAGTTGACAAACTCCTGGAGAGAAACGGTGTTATCAGCGGGCTCCACAAGCCTGTAGGTCTTCAAACGTCCGCGAAATCCTGTCTCGGTCTCCACGAAGCCATCTGGTGCCATATAACTGGGAATGACGGGGGGTCCGTTGTCAATGTTGGTCTTGTCACGGACTGATCCCACCGACGATGATGACGAGGGGACAGGTGTTGTGGGCGAAGTGGCAAGCGTCGTTGGTTGGACTCCACCGGTCTGCTGTGGATGATGGTTCACACGTGCAGCTCTGCAGCGGAATCGTTTGTGGAACAGCATGTTATCCTTCCTCGTGAAGGATCTCCCACACCCGCCACACGCATGGTCTGAAAAACACATATAGTTGTAGTCACATGCATAATAATGGAAAAAGAAACAATTTCTAAACCATTATGAAAGTTCTGAATGTATAATGTCATGGCTGAAATTAACTTAATGTTAAAATTGGTTAAAGTCTTTACATCAGAACTCATTTAGAAAATTAAGAATGATGAACGAACCATTTAGTGTGAAATCAGTTACTACTGCAAATGTCGTATCTATGTTTTAAGTAAAACAAACATCATTAGTTTGAAGTCAGAGAAAAATGCATACCTGTTGTACGAACTCCAACAGATGGTGGGGCTTGTGTCAGATCCGTAGCGTGCGATGGGTTCGGTCTCGAATCGAGGTCAGAAGTGTTAGAGGGGCCGGGTCGCGGATCCGAAGGAGTGGAAACAAAATCTATAACAAACGAACATACATGTGATTAGAACATTTTATCTTAAAGCAGATTTATAAGAAGTGTTGATGAATATATGTTAAGTAAATACTAACACATTTACTTCATTGGATTTTTATAATCAGAGTAGAATTTGAAATTACTACTATTTATCATCTTGTTCATTTTGAAATAATTTTTTTTGTTAAAGTTTTCATATAATAAAGGAAATGTTTTCTTGAAGTAAGTGTCTGTGCATATGCATTTGGTTATGCGATTGATCAGTGTCATGGAGTTAGTGACTATATCCAAAGTTCAAGATATTATTAAACAAATGTTACTAACCTGGTCTGAATGCGGGATGTTGGCGATGGGTGATGTCGATGTGGCGACGAAGGTCAGAATCCCTCGTGTATGATTTCCCACAATCCGGACAGTCAAACTTGACTCCCCTGTGGGCGGAACGTGCGTGCTGGTTAAGATGATCTTTCTTCTTATACGCTTTGCCGCACTCCCCACAAGTGAAGCGGCGTTCCACAGTGTTGTTCATGATCTACAAACAAATAACTCTACGTAATATAAACTGTTCAGAGAAGTTTTATAAAAAACTCAAAGAATGTAATATTACAAGAAACATTCTTTATAATTAACCAACACAACAAGCAAGTGTAAAAGAGTTTCATTGCGTTACATGCTATTACAGTCAATTTTCACAATAGTGACAAAACCATTAAAATCGTTTTGAAAGTAAATATTCTACTTTGCATTCAGGAATGTTTATCGATGCTTAAGAAGCTATGCATTATAGTTTATTAACGTTCTTCTCTGTCAAACTACGCAACAAAGGTAAATTTAAAGGCAAGGAGAGTATGAATAAGTAAGTTTGATTTTCTATTACAATTTTTAAATATCGCAAAGTAAAACACGAAAATAATGTTATGAACTTTTCAGTTAGCACATGATAGAAAGAACGAAGACATTTGACACAAGTAAAATCCACATACATCATACGTATTTAAATATAGATAACTATTCTACATTACGAATAATACTTACATTTGAATTGATGAGTACCCAGGAGTAAGACAGTAGTACTATGGCACAGGGCGCAGCGAAGCACTGGAAAACACGTCCGTTCACCTTGAAGTCCGGAGAGAGACTGAGCGAAGAAAGGCAGTAGCACTGGACCGCTGGAGCACTGGAGCACTGGAGAACACGTCCGGTCACCGTGAAGTCTGGAGAGAGACTGAGGGCAGCGGAGCTAACGGAGCACTGGAGCACTGGAGAACTGGAGCACACGTCCGATCGCCGCGAAGTCTGGAGAGAGAGTGAACGAGCAAATACAGACGCTGTGGGATGTGAAAATGGCGCGGGATCGTACATAGTATGCAGCGGCACGACAGACGATCATCAACGGCTATACTCAATTTGAATCTCAGCGTATGCCTAGAGTGTAGAGGTTCATTGAAAATGAGTCAACGCGAGAGTGACAAAATTTTAGAACCAACTGCGGCCATTCGGGGGAAGAGGCAGTGTTTTAATTTGTACGAAGTCACCCAACACATTTAGTTCAATATAGAGAAAGAGCTATGAGAACTCGAGGCGTAAGGATAACGTCTCGACACTATTGACTGCGGCTACACCGAACACCGCGCAAACAAAAATCAAGTTGGTGGCGTAGGAATACCGGTTGCCTGCCACGCGCACTATGCATCGGCACGATAGGTGACCATCAGCGGCCATACTCAATTTGAATCTCAGCGTATGCCTAGAGTGTAGAGGCTCATTGAAAATGAGTCAACAACGCGAGAGTGACAAAATTTTAGAACCATCTGCGGTAATTCGGGGTCAAGGCAGTGTTTTAAATTGTACGAATTCACACATCACATTTAGTTCAATATAGAGTAAGAGGTATGAGAGCTCATTACACAAGATAACCACTTAAAGACAGTTTTGCTTATGTCGAATCATTAGTCAACTATTTTGTGACTCATAAACATTTATCACATTAAATGAAGTCACATACCCCTTGTGCATCACTTCAAAGGAGTAAACATTGGTCGAAAGTTCAACCGCGGCATCACTTCGCATGCAGCACACTCTTTTACATAGAAGCGAGTCGTGCGTATAAAACCCAACGAAACATTATCAAATTATTTTGACCACCTTAGATTGTCTCCTCGAACACATACACTGCACACATGCGCTTATAAAAAATCAAGATGGCGACGTAAGGATATCGCCTCGACAATGTGGACTGCTGCTACACCGAACACCGCTCAAACAAAAAATCAAGTTGGTGGCGTAGGAATACCGGTGGCCGGACACGCGCGCGGCGTAGGTTGAGGTTTAAATATTGAGAAATATTGAGGTTTAAAGAGGTCGTTTAAGGACACTTGATGCATGCCGCAAAAATGCGCGTGTTAGAATCTTACGCGCGTAAGATTCAAACACGCGCGAACGGCATGCATCAAGTGTCCTTAAACGACCTCTTTAAACCTCAATATTTCTCAATATTTAAACCTCAACCTACGCCGCGCGCGTGTCCGGCCACCGGTATTCCTACGCCACCAACTTGATTTTTTGTTTGAGCGGTGTTCGGTGTAGCAGCAGTCCACATTGTCGAGGCGATATCCTTACGTCGCCATCTTGATTTTTTATAAGCGCATGTGTGCAGTGTATGTGTTCGAGGAGACAATCTAAGGTGGTCAAAATAATTTGATAATGTTTCGTTGGGTTTTATACGCACGACTCGCTTCTATGTAAAAGAGTGTGCTGCATGCGAAGTGATGCCGCGGTTGAACTTTCGACCAATGTTTACTCCTTTGAAGTGATGCACAAGGGGTATGTGACTTCATTTAATGTGATAAATGTTTATGAGTCACAAAATAGTTGACTAATGATTCGACATAAGCAAAACTGTCTTTAAGTGGTTATCTTGTGTAATGAGCTCTCATACCTCTTACTCTATATTGAACTAAATGTGATGTGTGAATTCGTACAATTTAAAACACTGCCTTGACCCCGAATTACCGCAGATGGTTCTAAAATTTTGTCACTCTCGCGTTGTTGACTCATTTTCAATGAGCCTCTACACTCTAGGCATACGCTGAGATTCAAATTGAGTATGGCCGCTGATGGTCACCTATCGTGCCGATGCATAGTGCGCGTGGCAGGCAACCGGTATTCCTACGCCACCAACTTGATTTTTGTTTGCGCGGTGTTCGGTGTAGCCGCAGTCAATAGTGTCGAGACGTTATCCTTACGCCTCGAGTTCTCATAGCTCTTTCTCTATATTGAACTAAATGTGTTGGGTGACTTCGTACAAATTAAAACACTGCCTCTTCCCCCGAATGGCCGCAGTTGGTTCTAAAATTTTGTCACTCTCGCGTTGACTCATTTTCAATGAACCTCTACACTCTAGGCATACGCTGAGATTCAAATTGAGTATAGCCGTTGATGATCGTCTGTCGTGCCGCTGCATACTATGTACGATCCCGCGCCATTTTCACATCCCACAGCGTCTGTATTTGCTCGTTCACTCTCTCTCCAGACTTCGCGGCGATCGGACGTGTGCTCCAGTTCTCCAGTGCTCCAGTGCTCCGTTAGCTCCGCTGCCCTCAGTCTCTCTCCAGACTTCACGGTGACCGGACGTGTTCTCCAGTGCTCCAGTGCTCCAGCGGTCCAGTGCTACTGCCTTTCTTCGCTCAGTCTCTCTCCGGACTTCAAGGTGAACGGACGTGTTTTCCAGTGCTTCGCTGCGCCCTGTGCCATAGTACTACTGTCTTACTCCTGGGTACTCATCAATTCAAATGTAAGTATTATTCGTAATGTAGAATAGTTATCTATATTTAAATACGTATGATGTATGTGGATTTTACTTGTGTCAAATGTCTTCGTTCTTTCTATCATGTGCTAACTGAAAAGTTCATAACATTATTTTCGTGTTTTACTTTGCGATATTTAAAAATTGTAATAGAAAATCAAACTTACTTATTCATACTCTCCTTGCCTTTAAATTTACCTTTGTTGCGTAGTTTGACAGAGAAGAACGTTAATAAACTATAATGCATAGCTTCTTAAGCATCGATAAACATTCCTGAATGCAAAGTAGAATATTTACTTTCAAAACGATTTTAATGGTTTTGTCACTATTGTGAAAATTGACTGTAATAGCATGTAACGCAATGAAACTCTTTTACACTTGCTTGTTGTGTTGGTTAATTATAAAGAATGTTTCTTGTAATATTACATTCTTTGAGTTTTTTATAAAACTTCTCTGAACAGTTTATATTACGTAGAGTTATTTGTTTGTAGATCATGAACAACACTGTGGAACGCCGCTTCACTTGTGGGGAGTGCGGCAAAGCGTATAAGAAGAAAGATCATCTTAACCAGCACGCACGTTCCGCCCACAGGGGAGTCAAGTTTGACTGTCCGGATTGTGGGAAATCATACACGAGGGATTCTGACCTTCGTCGCCACATCGACATCACCCATCGCCAACATCCCGCATTCAGACCAGGTTAGTAACATTTGTTTAATAATATCTTGAACTTTGGATATAGTCACTAACTCCATGACACTGATCAATCGCATAACCAAATGCATATGCACAGACACTTACTTCAAGAAAACATTTCCTTTATTATATGAAAACTTTAACAAAAAAAATTATTTCAAAATGAACAAGATGATAAATAGTAGTAATTTCAAATTCTACTCTGATTATAAAAATCCAATGAAGTAAATGTGTTAGTATTTACTTAACATATATTCATCAACACTTCTTATAAATCTGCTTTAAGATAAAATGTTCTAATCACATGTATGTTCGTTTGTTATAGATTTTGTTTCCACTCCTTCGGATCCGCGACCCGGCCCCTCTAACACTTCTGACCTCGATTCGAGACCGAACCCATCGCACGCTACGGATCTGACACAAGCCCCACCATCTGTTGGAGTTCGTACAACAGGTATGCATTTTTCTCTGACTTCAAACTAATGATGTTTGTTTTACTTAAAACATAGATACGACATTTGCAGTAGTAACTGATTTCACACTAAATGGTTCGTTCATCATTCTTAATTTTCTAAATGAGTTCTGATGTAAAGACTTTAACCAATTTTAACATTAAGTTAATTTCAGCCATGACATTATACATTCAGAACTTTCATAATGGTTTAGAAATTGTTTCTTTTTCCATTATTATGCATGTGACTACAACTATATGTGTTTTTCAGACCATGCGTGTGGCGGGTGTGGGAGATCCTTCACGAGGAAGGATAACATGCTGTTCCACAAACGATTCCGCTGCAGAGCTGCACGTGTGAACCATCATCCACAGCAGACCGGTGGAGTCCAACCAACGACGCTTGCCACTTCGCCCACAACACCTGTCCCCTCGTCATCATCGTCGGTGGGATCAGTCCGTGACAAGACCAACATTGACAACGGACCCCCCGTCATTCCCAGTTATATGGCACCAGATGGCTTCGTGGAGACCGAGACAGGATTTCGCGGACGTTTGAAGACCTACAGGCTTGTGGAGCCCGCTGATAACACCGTTTCTCTCCAGGAGTTTGTCAACTCTGTACGAACAAGAATTGTCACACTCATGCGACAGATTTTATTGATAGTTCATGCCATTAAGGTTAATATCTATATCGAATGTGAATTCACGAATATTCATGGTGAGACTTGTAAGCGAGCCTTCAAGACCAAAAATGTCCCTATCCTCCAAACAAGTGATGTAGATGAAATATGTCAACAATTCATCAACAAAATCTTGCTGGAGAAGGAAACATGCGAGATGAAGGGATCGGGGTGGAGCTTTGTTAGGGTTTTGGACATGGAGGTGAGAGTGAATGTCTACAGTCCTGTCAGAGGTAGCTCCTTCATCCCCCTTCCTCGCGACATCGCCATGAAACACGCCGTGGTAAATGTGTTGAATGATGCGGATGAGCGGTGCTTCGAATACGCTATGCTAACAAAATTCATTGAAAATGCTCCTCGTAATCGACTTACTTCTTATTATTTCACAGACGAAGTAAGGGCACGATCTAATCTAAATTTCGAGGGATTGGAGTTTCCCGTAAGGTTAGATAAAATCCGCACGTTCGAACGCAACAATCCCGGCGTAAGCATAAATGTGTACGGTCTGGATAAGAAGAATCAGAAGAAGCAACAAAACAAAGAAGAACACTATGTCTTCCCGCTTCGCGTCGTGGATCAGGAGCTGCCGAACCACTTCGATTTGTTGTTTCTAACTGATGAACGAACCACCCACTATGCGTACATCTCAGACTTTGAAAGACTAGTTGTTAGCCAGATGACGCGTCACGGACATCGTTTGTTCATTTGCAGGAGATGTTTCGCACATTTCGAAAACCGACCGAACAAACTGGGTCTCACCGGAGCTGAACGGTTGGAGGAGCACAAGCGTTACTGCTCTTCGCATAATCCTCTGAGGACCGATTTATCTGAAGATAAAGAGATTCGGTTTAAGCACATCGAGCGTACACAAAAAGCACGATTCACCATATATGCGGATTTTGAGTGTGCGCTCGTTCCGACTGAACCAAATCAGCTTGTTCATCCCACACCAACGTCACTTCCACCATCGTGGGATCCGGCCACTTCAAGAGGTGCTAATACAAATCACAACGAGAATGCACCAAGTAATGTGAAGAAACTCCACGTTCCATACTCGTACGCGTACTACATTCATGATAATCACAGGAATGTCAACGATGGTGATTGTGACGACATTGATCCGACTACCAACACATATTCAAAATTGAGACTCTACAGAGGCGAGAATGCCTCTGAACACTTTATAAACGCTGTACGGGATGACGTAAAGAAGATTGGAGATGTTTTGAATGTACGTCATAGACCCAATCACCAAGAGCAGGAAACTATAAACATCTATTTTCATAATTTATCAAACTATGATGCGCATTTCATAGTTAGAGAATTGGGTATCGACAAAGGTGATGTAGAAGTACTCGCCAACACGGAAGAAAAGTACATTACATTTTCAAAACGATTTAAATATCCTGATTGGCATGGTAACATCAAGCTACAGTTTGTCGATTCGTATCGCCTGATGGCGAAATCATTAGCAACTCTTGCGTCCATCCTACCTGATGACAAAATGAAGATCACGAAAGCTAGATACCCGGACAATGGAGATTTCCGACTATTACGCAGGAAAGGAGTCTTCCCCTATGAATACATCACTTCACAGGAGGTTCTGGACGAGAAACTACTTCCACCTAAAGAAGCCTTCGGAGATGAAGTGACAGATGATGATTATGATCATGCGCAACAAGTGTGGCGTAAATTCAACTGTAACACGCTCGGTGAATACTCAGATGTATATTTACGAACCGATGTGCTACTATTGGCCGATGTGTTTGAGGGGTTCAGGGAAATGTGTCTAACGCACTATCAGCTCGACCCTGCACATTATCTTACGCTTCCATCGTACGCCTGGGATGTCATGTTGTACAAAACTGGTGTGGTACTCGATACCATTCAAGATGTGGATCAATATGTATTTTTTGAGAAGGGTATTCGAGGTGGTCTGACTCAATGTGTAACTCGGCACGTCATCGCCAATAATAAATACACTAGAGGACGCGGTGACCGAAACGGCCAGTGCGCAACGACAAGTGGAGGCACCGTTGAGAGTGATAATGATACATTTTTAATGTATTATGACGCTAACAACCTTTACGGATGGGCCATGTCGGAACCACTCCCGTACAAAGATTTTGAGTGGCTAACACATCAGGAAATTGACAGTTTAGACATCTCGAGCATACCGGCGGATGGTGAGTACGGGTACGTATTGGAAGTGGATTTGGAGTACCCGAAAGATCAAGCTCTACATGATAAACACAGAGACTTACCCTTCTGTCCAGAAGTTAGAAAATCACCAGCGTATCAACTCCCATACACATCGGAGCAAGTGCTCAACAGCGGTGCTGGGTCGTCTAAGAAATTAATGGCCAGCCTGACGGACAAGGAGGAATATGTAATTCACTATCGCTATCTCCAACAGGCGATAGAGAATGGACTACGTGTTCGTCGAATCCACAGAGTTCTACGTTTCAAACAATCGGCATGGATGAAACCGTACGTGACGCTAAATACTGAGTTAAGACAGCAGGCCAGTAATAAATTTGAAGTGGAGATGTTTAAATTGATGGTCAATGCAGTATACGGTATGAGTCTCCAGAATGTGAGAAAACACCTAAACGTAAAACTAGTCACATCCCATAAAATGTATACTAAGTATGTAGCTAAAGCGAATTTCAATGATCGTGTTTGGTACAATGAAAACCTAGCATTGCTACATATGGCCAAAGTGCGAGTCGTACTGAATAAGCCTGTATACGCGGGAATGTGCATTCTGGACCATAGTAAACGATGGATGTACGGTTTCCACTATGACATGGTAGAGCGGTACGGTATCGAAAGGATTAGAATGGTCTACATGGACACCGATGGGATAGTCTACGCGATCCGTACCAGAGACGTCTACCGTGACATGTTGACACACCTGGACGATTTCGATACAAGTAATTATCCCAGGACCCACATTTGCTATGATGGACGGAATGCTAGGGTGTTGGGAAAGTTTAAGGATGAAGCCGGAGGAGTGGCCATTGAAATGTTTGTCGGATTGATGGCCAAACTCTACTGTATGACATTCGGCAGGTGTACTTGTAATAATGAAGTTGAAGGAGATGATTGCATCACGCCTCCCCCCATCAAACGTGCGAAGGGTGTTAATCGTGCCGTCGCTCTGCGTGATCTAACCGTACAAGATTACATCGATTGTCTTCATAACAGAACAACAAAGAGTACGGAGAATCAACGCTTTCAAAGTAAATACCATATGATTTACTCAGTGGTAGTGAGAAAAAGATCTCTGGCTCCGTTTGATGACAAACGATACGTGATGCCGGAGGACGGAATAAACACTCTTCCGTGGGGGCACTATGCAATACCACCAAGAGCACCACCGCTACCTCCAGCTCTGCCTGCACCGATGGACGTAGACGAATACACAATTTAATTTATGTCGCATGAGTGTGATCGTTTAGGCGCTGTTTGGATATTAGGAGTGTGTTGGACTGTGATGAACTGTGATATGAACATTTGTTTTGTTGCTGTTTCTTGTAAAGTTTTATTAATTAATAAAATAAATTTTGTTGTCTTTTTTTTATAAATGTTATGATTGTTGGATAATGTATAAAGTTTCTTTTTGCTGATTCATTTTTCAATACACTTGATGTTAGTTTTAAGATTGTTTCAATAAATCTGACCGTTTGTATTGACATACTTGTTTTCATTTTCCAGTTTTACACATAGTGTTAAGATCATTCACTGTTAGACTCTTTGCTTTTTGAAAAATACTAAAGATATCAAACTCTTTTCACTTTAAAGTAAAATATAAATGATGAGTCTACACAGAGGTGTACAAATACTGAACTATCAGACTCTTTTTGAAAGTAAAATACCAATCTACTAGACTCTTTTGTCTTTGAAAGTAAACATGTAATGTTGAGTCTTCGCAATGGTTAAACAAAAGTGCTCTTTTCAATTTGAAGTGTAAAACTTTTACATGCTATGTCAAAGATGTGCAATGACTAAACTAACAGAATCTTTTGACTTTGAAAGTGAAGTACTAAGTTACTAGACTCTTTTGTCTTTGATAGTAAATGTAATGCCGAGTCTGCAGAAAGGTTAAACTATTAGACTCTAAAAACTTTTACAAATGCACTTTTGACTTTGAAATAGTGAGT
Source organism: Neoaliturus tenellus (assembly GCA_030545055.2). NCBI lineage: Eukaryota > Metazoa > Arthropoda > Insecta > Hemiptera > Cicadellidae > Neoaliturus > Neoaliturus tenellus. The sequence continues at coordinate 157,003 of JAQYXR010000078.1, forward strand.
CTCTTCAAAATTGAAACTTACATGCGAATGACAATAAAAGAATTATGTTTGTTAAGTGCTAATTTTTATTGCAAGAAAGGAAATATCTTAACATACAAGAGAAATATTGTTTTACAGTCCAGTTAATAGATGTGAATAGTAAACAATAGTAGTGTTTACATAATTTAGTGAAGTCTTCTGATCATCGCATCAGTGTGAACAGTGGAAGAGTCGTCAAGGCGCTGCACAGAGTCAGTTGACTTACGAGTGGAAGTCCCAGAGGCAGTAGAAGATTACTGTGGAATCTTAAAAACTTTAGTTTTAATACAGAACAAAAAGCATACTTAAATGAAATGGAAAAGTATCAATGTAACACATTGTGTGTTATATGCAAAATTTAAAATGAAAATACCAATAATGTTCAATATGAAAGTATTTTTAACAATGTTAAAAAGAGTTGTATTACTATTCATGACTCATAGCAGCACTGGCCGAATGCCTCTACTATTTTGGATTGCCGCGGATTCGCCGCGGATTGCCGCGGATTTGCCATACAACAAATGTTAAAAAGAGTTGTATTACTATTCATGACTTATAGCAGCACTGGCCGAATGCCTCTACTATTTTGGATTGCCGCGGATTGCCGCGGATGTGCCGCGGATTTGCCGCGGATTTGCCGCGGATTTGCCGCGGATTGCTGTGGAGAAGTCTATCATTCTGGTATGAGCAAAAAAAAAAAAAAAAAAAAAAAAAAAAAAAAAAAAAAAAAAAAAAAAGTGAACCAGTTGTACCAAAGTCCTCTACTGTTCCACCGTGGGTGGTCTCGGGGGGGGGGGGGGGGGGCTCGCCGCCGGTGGTCCTCGGGGGGGGGGGGGGGGGGGGGGGGCTCATCCCGCTCATCCCGCCCTACCTTACCTTCGGCTTTTATCCCCTACTAACTTGTGTAGTTTTATTTTTATTTCATTGACAGAAACACACACTTTGACATTTTAATATAGAAGGTAGGAAAGTGGAAATCTCAAATGTTAGCTTCATAGGTTTACTGCCAAGTGAGCCGAGTTATTGGAGTAAAAATCCACTTTTAAACTGAATCCACACGAACAGCTTTCCTACGCACAGGCACCTTCCGGAGTGTTTACACTCAGCATCGAGTGTAAAATTTCAAAGTAAAAAATATTTATTCAAAATATTTGTCAGTGAATTATTTCAAATACGTACATAAGTGTGAAATATGAAAAATATTGATGAAAATTTTTGTCGAACAATAAAAAATAAAAATAAAGTTATACACAAAATAAGTCATAAAGGGTATTATTTACAACTTGTGGGACAGTTTATGTAGTGGTAAGTAATGGTGGTAAGTAATGTGGAGTTAAAGTAATTTCTCCATATAGTCTGTGTTAAAAAAAACTATGAAATGGTTTTATATACTAATATTTCAGATTATTAGCTGAATTTTTCACATCTTTTAAACATTACTAACTTGATTCAAAAAATGTATATTAAATTCATATTTAGACATAAATGAAATAAAAAACATATATATATGGAAAATGGTTCAGGAAACATCATATTACTGCTAAATTAGAGTCTGAGCAATGTCATTACATTCTTTTAATCTAACCAGAATGCCCATTTTAGCGAATTTCAAATAGGGAATAAGCTAATACCGTAGATCTCATGGTAAGACCACACCCTAGACACAATAACTCTGGTAAAAACTGTAAGCTATATTACTCTATCAATGAATTGGTAAAGTAGTCATTCTCTACCAAAGACCAAATTTGGTAGAGATGTGTAATCCTACCTTTATTTGGATGAGTTCGTAAACCAGAAATATTGACCTACCAGAAGGGGTAGTTTTGGGGGGTTGTGTAGAGACAAAATAGATTGTTTGGCATTTTTCATATATAATTTTCAAAAATTTAAAAATTTGATTTTCACCACTGGATTTAGCTAAAAAACACACAATCTAGTATTTGAAGCTTTGCTGTATCTCCATTGGTTACCGAGATATTAATAAGTCTAAACACAGTACATTGTTTTTTGGGCCTCCAATGTCAATCTAAGAATAAAAAGGAATATTTCACTTATTAACCAATATTTTTGGATGAAGCTTGGTATTTTGCTTCATTTGGTTGAGATTCAACCATTTATGTTAACAAATCTTTGTTTTTGTCCTTACCATGGCAGCAAACCTGCATACTCTTTTCCTATGTTAATCATATGGAGAATAGGCAAACTTTTTTATTTATGGACAGATATTGATGAAAGTTGGTATATGGCTTTTGATGGTAAAAAAAAAAAAAAAAAAAAAATATGCTTACAATATACTTTTAGTATTCCCCGTGATTTAGTGATATGATAGTGGTCTTTCCCTAAATTTATTATAAGGAGAATAGACATTTATTTTCCTATTTTGAGAAGGTAATGAAATTTCGTTTACATGTTCATGTGGTCAAAATGAATATTACTAATTTGGAAATTCCCTGAGTACGCAGGTCTGCTGCGATGGGGGGTATTTAAATTATACAAAAATGGGTGTTATGCCATTATATAATAAATAAATGACGTACAGACTGCCTCTGCGTCCTAGTTGTAGCACAATAACTGGAGCAATCTTTCCACTAGATGTCGTCTAGCGATATCCCTTGATAACATGTGTCAAAAATCCCCCACTGTCCTGATTTATACTCCGGCACTTTTTTTTAGCATCAATGAGGATGAAGATTAAAAATGTAATAAAAGATTTACTTTATACTAACAAAGTGTTAAAAAATTTATCAAAACTTAAAAGAATAATACGCTACTGATAGTTGCATATAACCGGTTAAAATATTGTCCTTAAATCATCCGATAAACATAAATAAACGTTAGGGCAAAGGTAATTTTTATCTTTACAAACAGTACTGGAATCAAAGAAAAGGTAAACAAAACATTTCAGATCATTATTTGTATGATTTATTTTTCTTGTACAGTATCTATGTCTAAATATACAAAAGGATTCCACACCTTTTCATACCCCAATGTATTATTTTACTTTACTATAAGGGATGACATATCAAATTAGGGAAATCAATGATTAGTATTATAGTTCAGAAAAAACGTTTTGGAGGTTCATAAAACTATCGGTTTAAATACACAAACATAGTATTAAACTTTTGTAGCCTGGTTGGAAAACCTTATCTATTGCACACTACTCAGTATTCTGTTCCAACACAGAAGATTGCATCAGAATAGTTATTTGTGCTTTTAGGGACTAAAGTACAATTTTTTCTCCCTGAAGGGAAACTGTTGTCCTGAGGTAGAAAAGTACTTTAGTCCCTTGATGCACACAACATTTTTTCCTCCACCTACATGAATAACATTTAGGCCTAATATAATTTAATTTAGACCGTATATATTTAAATTTACCTTCATATGATCCCTTTCTCCGTCAAGTCACATCAATATCAGTCACATCAATATAAAAAACACATAAGGTAGGCTATATCATTTTTAAAGAAGACGAAAAAACAAAATAGAATTTAAGCCTAGTCAGAAGCTTTACACTTATGTTTTGGACTTCTTAGGTTAATAGCCTACCCTAGCGAAATGTAAACAAACACGTACACTGCTCACTGCTGACAGAATGGCCAGCAGTAGGCACCTACAGCTGCTATTAGTAAACAAAGAGTAACGAAACAAATACAACAATACAAGTAACAATTGACTGTGGCTCATGTTCTTTTTAATCTTTCTTTTAATGTTATTCTTATGTAACTAACTTTAGTCCCGTGGTACAAAAAAAGTTGAGTTTTCCCTAGGTAGAAAAATTAAGTATTCAAGTCACATGGGATAAAAACTAGTACTTTAGTACTCTATTCCAAGGAGTAAAATACGGCTTTAGATAGTAGGTGGAGGAAAAATAATTTTATAACAGATAATACCAGAAAATATCAGATTATACCAGAAACTGGAAAGAATAATTTTATAGTTTGAACTACTTTTAATATATAAAAATCTGGGAGGGGTAAACAATTTCGTTTTTCCGGATCCCACTTTTGCCTTCTTATTTTTTTAAAGAAAAAATATTATTTTTTTCTTATTTATTATCTTATTTTTTTAAGAAAATATTATCTTATTTTTTTTTCTTATTTCTTTATTTTTTATTCTTTAAAACATAACATTATATTAATAATATTATTATACCTAATAATATACAGATGTCTAAAGATTTCTACTGAATTTTTTTACTGAACTAATAAGTTTCATGGATATATTTTATAGTTTTATTACCAAATTTTTCTTAAAATATTAAACTTATCTCTTTTATATATTTGTTTCTTGAAGTTTTTTTACGTGTATGAAAAATACTGTAAATAGGTGACGGAGAGCATGTTGTAACGTAGAATTGGGAACAGGCAATCAAATTACAGATTAAATGGTTTACAGATTACAGATTTAATGAGATTAAATGGTTTCTAGGGACTCTTTCTTAGGGATGTTATATTCATTTATTTACTTCTCCAAGAAGTACAAAATTTCAATTTGAACATTGGATATAAAAATATGGTTATGAAATACATCGAATATACATTTAATTAAACGAATATTATTTGGCAACAAAGTTTCAAGTTTCAAAAGATCATACTAACAACCTATCGAATTCAAATATTCACGGTGTCCAGCTTAAACCACGACGGAATTTATTAGTTTATTCAGGATGTGAAAACCATAAAAACCAATATAACGTACGTTATAATTTTAATGGTTTTACGTTTGTCTGTTTGTTAGTAATTTATAATTAATCTATTACATCATTGAAATGATTTTAAGAGGAATTAAAACTTGGTAAAATTTATAGGTACGCCAATAGTCAGATGCAAATACATTTTGACATTTATAACTTTTAGGGCTTTATTAAATTTTTAAGATTAAAGTACCTAACAGATTTTTTTTTATTTTTATAGTGCTATTCCTTTTAATATAACATATATTAATTATAACTTGCACTAAAAATAATCACACAAAACCAATTAGGATCTACTATTCAAATTTAGTTTACTAAAAATAAAAGCGAATGGTTTGGCTTATTAGAATAAAAGTAGTTAATCACGTGATAGCGCTTTTCTCACTAAAGTCCAAATGAGTAAACGAGAAAACGCCAAACAGACGAAAGGGATAACGATGTGTACTTTTCTCCTTATCTGTTTAAATTCCTCCAACCGAGCTACTTTTATCCAAACGCCGTATTTTTAATAGAAAATATTAGTGAAAAATGAGGCGTCTTTACCTGTAAATGTGTCTAGTTCGTTTATTATTACATAAGTAAACTTTTGGGTTATAAATTGTTGTCATTATCTGAATAACATGCAAATGTATCTCTCTTGTTCTTCTACTGTTTTGAACACTTCTTTCTTTTGGAAAGGAAATATCATGCAGCTTGTTCGAATTTTTCATTTATAGTTCTTTTTCCTTTCTAATATAAGTTGCAGAAACAATGTGTTCTTTCTAACTTATATACACAACTTTTAATTACTACAAAGTTCAGTAGCATCTTTTTAAACACATTTAAACGTTGCATTTACTACTTTTTCCATAGGAAAACCTTACATTTTGGAACCATATTTAATGTAAATCAGTCTTAGAGAAATTGTTTAATTTAAGAGTATTGAACTTATAGCACCGATTTAAAATTTTGGTCGAGTGGTAAAAGTATCAAGTGGTATGGAGAGTTGTAGGGTATTTAAGTCCCCTAATGTTAAAATATTTTGTCAGTCTTTGCCCAGAATGCGTATTCTACTACTAATAAATTAGCTGATGTTAAAGCTATCAGCTGTTCGATTTTACAATTTTAGTAAGACTATGATCTTACTCTGTACGTCAATGGTAAGAAAAAAAGATAATTAGCTGAATATTTTCAATCGCTCTTTTTATTTCTACATAGTGATTTCATTAGGTATGTTTATGAAAGCAATCAAAGTAAGAATGGTTTTAAATAAAATTGTTAGAGTAGTTAGTTAAATAAATCGAGCAGTATGACGGAAAATTTGCCCATTACAGATTCCTTAATTCAATTATTTTATGACTTGGCTTGTGCCTTTGGCGCTAAGCTCGTACGTAAGCCATAACTTTAGGTAGTAGTGATTGGGAAGTAGTATTTGAGGTTTTATGTTTTTGGTGACCTTAGTTTGGTATTATAAGCTAAAGTAGTTGTTATTCATTAAATTAAACATTACTTAAAAAAATTCAAGCTTGGTTTCGTCTTAATCTTATTTTTGGGATGTAGAAAGCAGCTAAGCACAGTTATCGTTATTTTTTGAATTTCAAAACAAAGTATTCTCTGACTTAGTTTTTGCCTAGTCACATATTAGAAGTTGAGGACACATATTTCTGGACAGACCTACTATGGGAGTGACAGTGAAAAATTATTGACAGGCATGGATTTTCTAACAAGGGATAGGCCCAAAGTCTTAGCATAACTTAGCCCACCATTATTCATTTCAAATCATGAATAAAACTACAACACTCTGTGAAGGTTAGAATTAGTCAAGTCCAAGTACATAAAAAAATCTAAAGCTATCCTTTCCCCGCTTGCACTCTTATATTTATCAGTTGGATTTTGTAAGAGAGATCCCTTTAACGTAAATCTCACAATGTTTGAACAATATCAATTTAAATAAAAATACGTCGTAATTCAAAATATACATTTTTTAAGTTTCATTTCATGGTAAACAAAAATTATTTATTTGGCAATGAGAGGAAACTATCGTTCTCTGCATCTCTTAATGACATTACTTGAATCATCGATCTTGAATTGACATGCTTGGTAATAAACAAAAACTAGGCATTTCAGTGTTTTATAAGTTCCGTTTCAACCGGGTTTCACTTGAATGTCTTTCTCTTTAGCTGTTTATATGTGTACTTTCCAAAGAAATATCAAAGTCCTATCAAAGATTTTCGCAATGTTATGAGAATTGGCCTATATTTATTATAAATGTTACGTTACAGTTTCGTAATACTCACCATTAAAAATTATTTTTACTATAAATATAGAAAACATAGATTTTTCTACATTATCAAAAATGTTTAAGTTTAAAAATGTCTTACATTTTTAAAAAAATGTATGTTTCTATTATCCTCTGTTATCAATTGAAGATAGTTTCCCTCATATTAAGACTACAAGAATATAAATACAAATTATTCTTATTCTCAAATACCACGGGGGGAAAATAGTCTCAAATTAAATTCAAATACTAATTTTGTCCTGTTTCCGGAGTAAACCACCAAGGATCTCGAGAAAAGGGGCCAAGTGTTCTCCAACCGTCCTAATTAGAGAGTGGAAAGATAGGAACGATTAAACTATGGTTGGTTTTAATTAAGGAAATGAAACTATTCTATTCTACTTTATACAAATGTTTTACAAGAACCATTGTAAAGCACATCGTTTATTTGCAAGAGATCCCAAAAAAAAATATTTTAAAGAAAAGGGCTTTAAGTTACTAACATATGATTTTTTAAAATTATAATTATATGTTAAATAATCATTATCATGTTAAAGTCATTATCAAAACTATGCTTTCACCATTACCTAATGAAATATTATAATGGTTGTGTTTTTAAGACTTTTCAAAATACTAAACCACACAGTTCTTGGGTGATACGTTAATATTAGTTTAGTTTAGTTTCATCTTATTAAAAGGTATACTTTACTTTTATTAAAGAGTAAAGTAAGTTAAACCGTTTTATTTTCAATGTGATTATGCTGATTCATTAAATATTTTCTTAAATATGTAGATAGTTATTGTAAATTAAAGTGATTTAATTCGTCTAAATTCCATAAATGTTTTGATTGTACATGCTTTAATCATGACTAGAAACAAATTTTACATGTAGTTTTTATAAAAGTATCAGAAAAAATACTTGACCTTGATTGTGGAAATATTAATTAAATTCTTATAACATTAAGTAAATTATTGTTCGTTCTTCAGTTTGAACTATGACTTAAATGTGTGATCAAGGCTATGATACACCTGCTGTATTCCGTCAGGAAAATTTTTGATGGGAAAGAGAGGCAGAAAGTAAAATTACAGCGTAGTAATCAAATTATACCGCAATGTGATAAGATGGCTCCTGCAAACTCTTTCACGAGATTTAATTAATTAGGTCCTGGAGAACGGCCGTTAAAACTTCAGGTCGCACTTTAATGCAGTACCAACCATAACACTTACTTACGTTTTATTGTGCTTCTGCTCATTTCTACTCTTTTACTTTTACAAGAATATGATAAAACATTATGTTCTGCTAGTACATCAAATTTAGTACGATTAACGGTTGCTACATTTTTTGAGGTTTTAACACTGTTAAAGCGAGATTTTTATTCAGTTTGGACATGAAGAGTTCCTTATCCGACTTATTTTACTTATTTTCCATCAACTTTGCTCTATTTGGTTAGTTGATTGGATTGCTCATGTTAGACTATAAAATGGCCTTGTATTAAAAATAAAATTATTACAAATAATCCGACCTTTTAATTAATTACTAGTATCTCGCTTAGTATTTACTATACGGTTGGCTTTTTAACCAACAAAAGTAATAAAGTTCTACTTTGAGAAAAACCCAGAAACATCACGTATAAAATAATTTATTTTCGTATGTTTGTTGATTAACATCCCCGTTATTTACTTTTTATATTGTTGCTCAAGACGTGATATTTTGTTATGCCATTAGAGTAAAATAACCACACATTTTTTGGACCACCTCCAGAGCGAATTAAACTCATTATTAGTTCATACTTTGCTAATAATCTTTTTTCGTTCTTATACTATTGCTATATAGAACTCATAGAATACAGCTTAAATAGCTATTTCAACCTATACTTGACCGTACAGACCCCTGTATCTACAATCTAAACAACCTTGGTTTCATATCTCACACAAACAAACCTGGTCCTACATTTTCTTTATTAAAACTGACATGTCTACCATTTACACCCAAATCTATACGCATATAAGAGGCAAAGCCTTAATTCACATAATGAACTCTTGAACATGTTAATATTCCTGAGATTTTCTATTTATTACAGTGATTCTGTGATTGCAAAATAGAAATAATAAATTGTTTTCATTGAACCAAGGTCTTTGTTACATTGGTTTTATGTAACAAAGAAATTTACTGTTACACAAGAAAATCATTGAAGAAAAATAACTAGTTTTGGTTTTTCATTTACAAAACATTTTAAAGTAAAAAAAAAAAAAAAAAAAAAAAAAAAAAAAAAAAACTGTCATAGATAATATATTATTAAATCAAAGCAAGCTTGAATCAAATACACATAGTCATAGGAAATGCCTTATTTGTATATTTAATTGTCAGTCTATTTTAATTCACTCTCGGGCGTTTGGCAAATAGAAAGCATCTAAACTGATGGAGGTATATATAAATTAAAGCGATGTGATTTTTCTGATAAACTTTAGTCCTACATTGCTATATTTTATCATTAAAGTTTTTAAGAAAAAATATATAGGCCCTAATTGAACTGAAGATTTTTTTTAATCCCACAAAACTTCACCGTTTGATGGCATCAGAGTGTTTTAATGTCTGATAACCTCAAGCCAAATTATGGTTCTGGTCTGGATCAGATTTTGCCATGTCAGCATTAGCAAACGTTATTACAAATAAGTTTCTTCCAAATAGCGGCAAATCTGTTATAGATGGTAAGAAATGTAAAGTAAATAATAGTATTTTAATAAGGGAGACTTGGTTTATCAATATTGAATGAAAATATAAAGAAAATACTAATCATTATTTACAACTATTCGGAGAAAGTTCAATTTCGTCTTCCTTAAACAACGTTATTATGCAAAAGGATGTTATCCTACAACACAAAGGAGTGAGATTAAAGACTAATCAACCTCAAGGCGGAATCTGAACCACCACAAAGGCTCCTTGAGTCAATTCCAAACACAATATAGCCTGCTTTATTTCATCATTAGTTTCTGTAGAATAAAACGCTAATCACTATATATAGTCGATTATACGATTTAATTAATTAATCAGTCGTACTTGAAATAAATTAGTAAATGGCAAATTAGTAAATCCCTCTTTCTAATTTTATAAAAAGTTAAGAGTGAATCCCTATCTTAATGAGTTAATTTTAAAACACGACTCCCGTAAACCTCTGCAGCCATAAAACTCGCCTAGTACTACGGCCGCGGCCGCGAGGCGGCATTCGGGCTCAGGTAGACCTAATGAAATATATAAGTAAAACACATAAAAATAGTATGGGTAGGCTTTTAAAACAAAAACTGATGAATTTTAAAAGTGAATTATATCTTACATAGATTCTAGTTAACGTTGAACTCTTTAAAAAATGTTTAGTTATGTTTCCTTGTATATCCATTAGCGTATAAAAAATGTCCTGCTTTGTTTTATATCGTTCTCTCCTCAAAACTAAAAATAATACAATGTTATATTTTTTTGTTCAAATACCATTAATCGGCTGTTTACTGTTAATTTTTACCAACGGAATTGACAAGATACCCTTCGTGAAATAGCATAACATTCTGTTTAGTGATTTAGCTTTAATACTGATGGTGACTTATACTCTTATACTGTTTGGAACACCGCGTTTATCTCCAATATAAAGCAATGTTGTATGCGCGTATTCCATATCTCTTGTCTGCACTAACGAAGGTAATGAATTCCTCTCATGTTCCAGCCTACACAGATTGTCTACTCTGTTATCGGTTTTGTTACTTTATGGCTATCATAAATCTTAATTAAATCGAACTTATCTTTGTTTGTAGGTTGTTATCATTTACTTAAGTTACAGTCTAATTAAATGTCATCTTTTTCTTTATTTTATTCTTAAAAATATTTGTTATCATTAGGATTGTAAATATTTTCTTAAATACTTTCAAGGCCAATTTATTTGTAAACCATGTGTACTCGTAATTTTGTATATTTACAACAACGAATACCCTATATTTATGTCGTTTTCAACAATTGAAGTGAACGTGTTCATTTTACTATCTAATTCAACAAACTGTAAAAAGACCATTAATCCTCTCTATGAATTCGTTATGATTGCATCACTAAAATAGGATAAATTCAAATATTGCTACTGTATTTATTTTTAGGAACGTTAAGCACTAGATATTAATGGACACAAATTATCTACGAATATTAAAATAGTGTGCCTCATTTAACATGTTAAGTGTAAACTGTTTTAGAACAAATATAAGTGATAACGATGTGTGTAAATCCGTGTATAAATGTATCAACCAATATAAAGTAATTATAATAAAAGTACTTTATCCATATTCATTATTTTATTCCTGACTATCATTACAGTAATGTTTTAAAACATTAATTTCACACTTATAAAATAGTGTATAGTCTCTTTTTACAACTGAAATTAATTTGTAATATGAATTTAAAAAGATAACAGTTAAATGTTAAAAGTTTGAATTAAATTCACGTATTCGACTGCCTTTCCACATTCCATCGCCCATTAGTAACCTGAGAAACCAATATTGCAACACTCGCTTCTCCACTTTCCAATGTTTTGCCAACTCTTTTATTTTTGGAGTATGGTAACTCAATTATCTAAATCAAAAACGTTATTTGAAAAATAATAGTGTTATTGAAAATTTGGCTCTATAGTTAAGGGAGATAAATGTATAAAGGATATTTAATTTAGACTAATACTTATAAACGTTATTTTAAATATATTTAATTTCATAGCCAACATTTCGACAATGATCACTATAGAAGTAAACAGTTTTCCTAATATTTTGTCTATTCATTGTACCAGCATAATTTTAAACAACTTCTTATCGACTCGAGATGCTGAAACCGTATGTTTATTCACCTCTACGTATTCCAAGCGCTTTGTTCTGGTTTCTGAATCAACAGTGCAGCCACATATCTCAAGCCCATATGGTGGTTCCTTTGGAGTATTTAGATAGAAACTTCATTTAGCATCACTGGAAGATAAATAATCAATTCAAAATCTATTTATTTCATTAATAATTTATATATTGAACATGGCTACAACATAATTACATTGAATCCCACATAGGCATTGCCTGTGAGTGGGATTGAGTCCTTTATAACACAATAATAATAGTAGTTTATGGAACGATTTTATTATGAAGGCCTTGAGCCACGAGTGAAATTTGAATTAGAACATTTTAGCGAAGGAGTGTTTTAAATATTTCAAGAGAGGCTTAAAGGATGAAGACAATTTTTGCATACTTTACATTTTCTATGACCAACTTTAATTTTTGTAGATACAGTAACTGTAAAAATAAAGTAATAAACATGTCAAAAATGTATAGTTTATAAGCACCTCCAAAATATCGCCACTTGAAAGTCTTTTGACTTTATCGTTGTTCTCACTCACATTTAATTACACTATTTTAAGGTTATGCACATAAAGAAACATACAAATGAGAGTTCCTGGATCTATATATTAATAGGCAGGCATGTTTCGTTTGCTCCTTTTTTCTCAGCTCGTGTGCATCGTAAACGAAATCTGCGCATAACTTTAGAAATAGTCCTGTAGATGAGCAGAATTCCATTCTAATTCACATCTTACTCCAGGGCTACGCCTCACAGGCCTCCAAAATCCCAATGTTAATTATATTTTAATGATAATCAGACACTTTGGAGAAAGGATAATTGATTGAATCATTAGACAGCTGTTGTAAAAACAACTGATAGAAAAACAGGAAGAACTGATGGTTCAGTAATAAAATATTTTTAAATTTCTTGGGTCCAGATCAACGGAAATTTTTGTGAAATTTCGATCAGGAGGGGATCTCTAATTTCTATTAAACCACTGCTGTTGTTAAATTTCAAGTTCTCATTGGTCTAGAACCTCAATATCTCACTACGTTTAATTTCTCACTAAGCAAATAGTTATGATGTTTCTTGTCTGAACTTGACAAGTAACACCCCGGGGGTGGTGATTGTTGCAACCGTGTAGATAAAAGTCTTAAAGGTTATAATGTGGAAACGTTAGTAAAGGATGCGGTTTCTTGATACCATAATTAAGTAATTTAAAGTATATGCTCAAATCTAAAATTTGTTTAAAATCAAAGGGGAAAATTTAAATCATCTATAAATTATGTTACAAAAATTTCTTTTCACTCACTGCCAGACTTTGTTTATTTTATTTACACTGTATTTATTATATGATAAATTTTTTTTTAACTATATCACTATCTTGAGACAGGGACCTCACATAGTGGGTATTTTAACCTGAATATGAATGAGAGATGAGTGTAGGATGATTGTGGCGCGATGTTGTAGTCTTGTTACTGACTAAAGCCGACATTCTCCTTAGACAGGATTTTTAATTAATAGCCCAACAGCCAATGGAATGTAGAGACCTACAGCTTAACGTGGGATCCGAACCACAATTTCGACTTCACATATACGAATTGGTCTAATTATAAGGAAGATCTTTATGGATGAAGTAGTATTCACTAGTGCAGACCTTAATCCCCACCAGAGAATATCGCATCCACAAGCCATCGCTTATAACTATCCACAATTCGTGACCTCCAAGTAGCTGGATTACAGGACGTCGCCACCGTCCCAGTCTAAAACTAATTAATTGCTTACACTAAAAGGATTGAAATCTTTTGGTTGCTTTAGATCTCTGCAATTTGAGACGTTAAGAATTGGAAAGAGTGTATAATGGTCAAACATCATAGTTTGCACATTTTTAAATTGTATTTTTAAGATTAATATAAAATGAGATCGCTGTGATTCCTCACTCCATGCTACGGTAAGTAACATCAGTTATGAAGAAAAGATGGGATGCCTGTATGGATGTGGAAGGACGATAATATATTCTTACAACAATGTATTACTTGAATAAATTGTAGGTAAGTTAAAGTTTTTATCCAAGCATAAAATTAAATTATATGTTCCAGAGTACTTGATGTAAAAAAGTATTTTAATTCCCAAAACCACAGAATTAATTGGTCAATTTCAAACCAATTCACTATTACTTTGCCAAACTAACCTTTTTACAGACATATACTTATGCATAGTGTATCAGTTCGTCATTAAACATACTGTGTAATAAATAAATACCAGCACAGATAACTATTTTCAACTACTTACTTTTCTTCAATTGGATAGGTCAATTTATATAGGGGCTGGTCATTGCAGTCTCCAAAGTAGAACTTGATTAGTGAGGTACAATGTCTGGCTTTGAACAGCTGCACACCCCCGTAAAGAATGACGTACCAGAAACTCTGGACCACACTCCGGTGACTACACTGTTATGCTACATAGACAAGCTAGTGTTAGAATGTAAATGATCATAAGGGACATATCAGGTTAATTAACCAAAAATTATTAACGAATACTTGAGTATTTTAACGATATTTTAAATACGTTTTATATTTGTACTATAAACAGATTCAAATCACATCAAATCGTTTAAGAATGTATTTTTTATTTTATTTTGTGATCAGCTTTATGACGGTTAAACAAAACTTTTAGTTAGACAGAAACTGTGTGACATGACCAATGTACCCATCTTGAATGTTTATTTATTTATTTTTTACAAATACTTCTCCGGTGGGAAAATATGCAAAAATACATTTTGACAATAGTGTCAAATGTTTTATAGTTACCCAATGAAACTCTCAATAGAAAAATTGTTCATTTTCATGAGTCGTCATGGAACGATCATTTTCTGCATCACTACCACACACTGGTGCCGGTGCAGCACGGTGTACACACTCACGGTCATTCTCCGCCGCACATTCCGGCTGTACGAGGCCGTCGTTGAAGATGACGTCAGTGGTGGCCGCCCACTACACGGAGCCCGGCGGCCAGGCGGTGGTGTGATACACGTGGACGACCTTGGCGTCCCCGGCGTTCACTGACGTCACATGAGGGTTGTTGGGGCTTCCAATCGGGTCCAGAGCTACAACAACAAAACGTTGAAGATGACGTCAGTGGTGGCCGCCCACTACACGGAGCCCAGCGGCAAGGCGTTGGTGTGGTACACGTGGACGACCTTGGCGTCCCCGGCGTTCACTGACGTCACATGAGGGTTGTTGGGGCTCCCAATCGGGTCCAGAGCTACAAAAACAAAATGTTGAAGATGACGTCAGTGGTGGCCGCCCACTACACGGAGCCCAGCGGCCAGGCGTTGGTGTGGTACACGTGGACGACCTTGGCGTCCCCGGCGTTCACTGACGTCACATGAGGGTTGTTGGGGCTTCCAATCGGGTCCAGAGCTACAACAACAAAACGTTGAAGATGACGTCAGTGGTGGCCGCCCACTACACGGAGCCCAGCGGCAAGGCGTTGGTGTGGTACACGTGGACGACCTTGGCGTCCCCGGCGTTCACTGACGTCACATGAGGGTTGTTGGGGCTCCCAATCGGGTCCAGAGCTACAACAACAAAACGTTGAAGATGACGTCAGCGGTGGCTTCCCGCTTCACGGAGCATACGACAAAAAACAGTCATTAAGTACGTCTCTGTAAATTTTATTTTTTCATATACTCAATCTTACTACATCCAGGAACTTTCTAAACAATATTAGGGGGCCTACAACAATGTTACAACTCGAAAATAAACTCCCAAAATTCAGTTTATACTAGTTTATATAGGAAAACCACATTATTTTATTATACATCAGCGTACATAAGTTTCCCGTTAGTTCACTGTAACGATAGGTATTTTTCATCATACCATTGCGATAAACGTTGTTTTCGGAACGGTCAGCTGTGATCGAAACTAGTTGATTCCCGGTGGGTTGGATAAACGTGTTGGTAAACAAAGTTTTCGGGACTAGTCCTCGAAACAGTGGTTTTCGGGACTAGGCCGGAAAAAAACTTCCAATGTTTGACACCACTAGCGCTGCTATTCTGCTTACAGTAACTTAAACCTCGTTGACTCCCATATACAAATGTCAAACAGCTGATTGTTTAGTTGTAGATAGTTCAAATACAAGATAAACAAATAACAACGTAAGAGGGAGTATATAGGTTAAAATTTATTAATTTTTATCCAAACTGTATATTTATTAAAGGTGGTATGATGAAAAGTACTGTTCGTAACTCGTCCGAAAGTGGTATATCGGTGCTCGATCGAATTCAAGCACTCGGCTTCGCCTCGTACTTGAAACTCGATCTTGCACCGATAACGACCACTTTCCGGACTAGTGACGAAATATACTATTTTTCAAGCTACTGTTATAAAATTTATATTGATTCGTTAAAATGACATATTGTTCTATTACTAAAATAAATTATTTTCCTCTATGTTCTTTTTACTAAGACAGTAAAAAATTTCAAGGATTTGGTTTGCAAAAGTTTATTTTGTAAAATTTAGATTTTACTTTTAAAGATTTTAAATGGCCGCCATTTTAAACTACACACCAGAAATCAATTATATTTCTGTAAATAAACATTAGTGTACCATCAAAGGTCCATGCCTGATATAAACTTAACCCGACAATTCATTACATAAATAAAATTAAAGGTAAAAAAATGAATGGCGGCTATATGAGTAAACGGCGGCATTTGGACTCTATTGATATTCATATTTTTTTTTTAAACCATGATCCGTGCTCTAAAATATTTTCAAAAATTTCCGAAGCACTGTGTAATGGTTATGCCGAGTGAGGTTTCCGTCTTAAGAGACGCATTATATTTCACAAAAGGTTTTGGTTCATTGTTCGACGTAGAATAAAAATGTAATGTAGAATGCAATTGACTAGATGATTGTGTTCAGTACACGTATCAGGCGCCGGCGCGGCGCCGTGCGTCACTGTAATGGATATGAATGGACGGAGGCCCAGGTAACTGTGTTATATGGCCTCGATTTCGTGGTAACAACGAAGACAATAACAGTTAGTTACATCAAGAAAATATTGATATTTCTTACAACTATTTAAATTTTGTAAAACTCAAAGAATCTTTAATTAGATTTCTTTATTCGCACAAAAATAAATTTTTAACAAACTTTGATAATCAGTTGGTTTGTAATCTGAACCAATAAGTTATTTCCTTTAAATTTTGTAAACTACTACTGAGACAGGTTACTACTATTAGATACTAGATGGATTTTCTGTTTTTTATTTTTTTATTTATAAATCATTAAAAAAAATACTGCTTCGTTTGAGTTTTTTTTTTTTTCATTTTTGCAACTAAGTACATCAGCAGTTAACAAGGGACATCATAAAACTACTCATAATACATTTAAGGTTTTTGGATGCTGTGTCTTACAAATAGATAAAAAGTGTACAAAAATAAATAGCTGTGCAAGTTTTGTCATTCCAATAGATTAATCAATCCAATAAAGTTTTAGCTCAAATATATACCAGACTTCTAATACATTGACATTGACAATGTTACTTGCAGTAATTGTTTTCAATACCTTATGTTTCCTTTTGTTAATATCAGGAGGGTCCTTTTGGGGATACAGCAATATGTTTATTTTTTTTGTTTGTTTTTTTTGTTTTTAAAATAGCCGAAATTGGAGTATTTTAATGTTCTTTCGATAAGTTTTCTTTGAGAGATCTAAACAAGAAACGATACAATATTATTTGTATTGCTCTATAGATGGAAGAAAATTGAACATTGGCAGATCCTTCACACAATTCCATGCTAAGGTGCAGGCTGAATTGTACGTACCCTAGGCTATGCTGTAACATTGTACTTCAGCACATGTTTAAGGCTCTCTGTGTAAGGCTTTCACAACGAGCGCACATTTAAGATTTTAGCTGACATTCGGTTAAACTCAGTCAAGAGACAACCACTTAGTTAGACAATTACTGTAATGTTAATTTTTTATTAAAGTTGTAAAATCCATGAATGATAGTACCACAGAATCAGAATCAACCCAGATAATACTTACTACAGTGAAGTTAAATTTGTTCAATAATAAAAGTACGAGAGCTACACCTGGTGAGTGAACTTGAAAACATTCAAAAAAATCTGTCTTTAAAGCTAAGGTCCCACATACATTAAAATCAACCCTTAGATGAATGTTCATCAATAACTAACACATAATAATGACATGTAAATGACGTAATGACATCCTTAAGTGACCAGAAACCTTCAATTTAGGACAAAATCGCTAACTCCTCAAGTAAGTTAGTTAGAACATTATAGAGCAAATTCACAATCAACAATTTCAAGTTACTCAAAACAAATAAAATCTGAAGTACTTTATCACTATCAGAGTATTTGTTCTTTCAAAGTGAAAAGCTATAAATCTGTGGAGCCGGGAGACCTATGACGAGGAGCTCTGATGGGTAATCTTCGGGAGTGCTTTTGGCTGTTTCTTTATTACTGGATCATTGATGTGGGGAGGGGGATTGTATACGCTTATAAACTTGGAAAAGGCATTTGAAAAAATTAAAATGAAGATGAAAATGAAAATCTTTGAAAATGAACATCTTTTGTTGCCATTAGTCATTTTTAACAATGAAATAGGCTACGTCAATAACGTTTACAGTAAAATTGCACATGTAAATGACTCAAACTAACAATATAGGCTATAGAGATAAAAATACAATTTCAACAAAACAGATCAAATAAATATTTATAACAAAAGTAACATACAAAAAACAACGAGAAAGGTAGCATATATAAACAATGGTACTATGTTAAAAAAAAGGATCTTTAACCAATGCAAAAAAGTAGTGTTATAATGGAAATTACGTAGTTCACATATCATTTCATTGTCTTATTACTCTCCATGTTTTAATTATTATTAAAAATTAAAAATCTTGAGATCTAAAGTGATTGAGACAACGATCAGAACAAGTAACATTTGGCGTGGCTCCGTTTCCCACCACCTAACCTATAAAAATGATCACCATATTTATTGCTTTATTTTTACAATTGCCTACCAAACGTTGTCAACTTTAGGTTTGTTTTACATAGAAAGTTATTGTAAGACAGATATTTTCATTATTTATTTAGAAATAATTTTAACAACATTAAAAATTATTTATTTTACATGAACTGAAATGTAAAAATAAACATTTTCATCATATTTGAACTTTTTGGCTACTCATTACAATTTTTAATAAATTAAACAATTTTAGTTTAATTTGGAATTTATTAAATATTGTAATGAGTAGACAAAAATTTTAAATTTTCTAAAAAACCAGCACGTCAAATTATTGACGATATTACCAATACGATTAACTATCATCATACTATCCTGACAAACCATTGCCTTCATAACAGTCAGGTTTGATAGTCAATTCCTAGTCAATTGTTGATGGGTTGTGTAAACCGTCCAGAAAAAAGAATTTCCGGACTAGACCGAGAAAGACTCTTCAAATATTTGACACTACAAACGCTGTTATTCTACTAACATTATTCCATGATACAATTTTCAAACATGTGATTGTTTCTCCTCTCATGTGATTGTTTGTACATGTGGTTGTTGAATTCTAGTAATGTGCATATACTAAATTCCATGTAATTTGCATCATTTGTAGGAATTTCTAGGTTTAGATTGCAAACAAACATTTAAGATGATTTTGCTTAGAATTACGTAACATTTTCAACATCTGTTTTTTTTTTTTTTTTTTTTTTTTTTTACATATGGATGAAATTCACTTAATACGATCCACGCACAGATCAATAGTCTATGTGGACGGGACAAAGTAAGGCAAAAAAGAGGTCCGCCAACCTCTTTTTGTTAAAAAAAAAAAAAAAAAAAAAAAAAAAAAAAAAAAAAAAAAAAAAAATTAAAGATAAAAACCTCTTTTGAAAATTAATAGTAAATCATTTTTATCATACATCATTTTACTTGGTTTGTTGCGTTAACGACATAAAACTGAAACAAAAAGGTAAAACAACTTAAGAAGCAAGTTATATTTATTGGAAGTTATAATTATGCTGAGATATATTATAAACTTACGGGAGAAAGCCCGGAAAAGGTGTGGTTTTAGTGTGTATGGCTCATCCAAGTCAAACACAACGTCCTGAAAAAGTCTAAGATATTTGATTCGAAATAAACAAGAAAGTGACAATAAAATAATCTTTTAAATTTTGTGAATAAAAATCTTCTGATCCTGACATAAACAACCAATAAAACAAGGTTTCAATGTCAAACTAAACTTATTTTTTTAACTGTTGATAATATTTATTTAATAACATATACAAAATTTCACTTTCAACCCTATTTTTTATATTTCGTCTATTGAAATTATTTCTGTTTACATCCCAATAATTTTTTAGATAGCAATCTCAGAAATTACATAAAACTGAATGCAATGTATTTATTTTTATATTAAAACATTTTAGAAAAATTACCTAATTATCATGTACAATTCAATTCACAAAAATCACTAACAAAAATTATGTACAAAAATCCCTTTGTATATGTTTTTAAAAATAGATCGAGTTCCGTGGAAGTTCTCCAATCATCAGTCAATTGTAGCAAACTGTCATTGTTAGAACTGGCACAATCGAATTCTCACTTTACACCCATCACAAGCCAATCTTTGTAATTCAAACTTAGACAAAGTGAACTAGGTTGGTTTAAGCGTTCTGAAAGTTTAACAATAAATATAGATAAGAATTTTAAGAAAAGTTAACAGAAAATATTGTATAAAATCTAACAGTATCCACTAATCTGAGGCTAACGTGTGACATTATTCTTTAAATTTCCTAGAGTTCGGTTACATGGATGCCCAACCTTGGGGTTGGATCTTCTTAACACTAAATCAAGTAATGTGATTTAAATGTTTATTGACCATTTAAAAGTTTAATGTTATTATGTGTATTGACCATCCCAAATCGAATTGTGTCAGCCTGCTACGTATCATCTCAGTTAGTATTATGTGAGGTGTTTCCTCTTGATATTTTGGACGTGACACAAACGCACGTCCTCATAATGAGAGACCAGACCGAGTGCTTGCTTTTGGCCGTTAGTTCTGCTTGGGTTCACGAGGAAATTACTTTTACCCCATCTCGACACCCGAAATACCTCCTCAGACTCATCCAGCATCTTTTTTCCACATAAATGCAAACATCATTACCACTAAGCGCATTTAATGTGTCTCTTGGGGAAATATTTTTCGTTATTATGTATAATATATGTAATTGAAAGTTTAAATGACTCGATTTTGTATACAAAACAAGCAATTATTAATATTATGCTATGAAAACATATTAAACATAGTTAATTTAAGGTTGTGATACTTAATATTACAAAATAAAAATATGTTGTAAATTATTTAAAATTTCTTTTAGACATTTGTAAATATATATTGACATTTCATTAACTATTAGTAAACAACATTTTCATATAAGTATTTTTCCTATGTAAACTGAATCACTTAACATAACTCTCAACACATAATTAAATATGATCAAGCTAACCTCTAATCAAGGAGATAAGAATAACAAAACAGTCTTTGCATATGTATCATTTTTAAACAGGTTCTACAATATACCAACAATGATTAATCTAAGCGTTTTTACAAAATTTAACTTTATGTGTAACTTTTTTAAATCATGCATTTTTATACATTGATAAATGAATCTGATCAATTTCAAACAAGATAGTATCAATTAACATCAATAACAATTATGTTCTAAGTTCGGTAGTCCATTGATTTACTTTAACTAAGAAGGAAAAATAGGGATAGCTTATCAGTGAAAAAGACTAATTTCGTCCTGGCAACTAGAGGGATGACTTACAACACTACAAGAAACTGAGTTTTAAACTTCTCCAATATTTATTTGATTTTAATTACAATTATTAAGGATAAATAACTGCACTTATGAAAATATATAAGAGTCAGTTCCTACGTACATTTAATTCGTGATTGAATCATAATAATATTGTTTTAGTATTATGAACATACGTACAATAATATTACCGCCAAGAAAAAAGCTTCATAACTACTTTTTCAAATGGAAAAGTCAAGTGAAAAAAAAAAACAATTATAGAGATGAAATAAAGTACCTATAAAGATAACAGTATTTCAAAAGTGAATCATAATTATTTATTAATAACAACTCAAATACATTTTCTATTAAGCCTTACTTTTAAATAAAACATGTCTATTTGATTTTATTTAAAATAATATAAAATACAAATGTTATTCTAATGAAATATATATGAAACATATATCAATTATTATCCTAATATATAAAAACTATCTGAAAAGAATCAGATATTATCATAGTATGGTTCTTGTGCAATGCAGTTAAAAAAATGTGATCGAGAGTCGGTTTGCTTTGGTATTTTAACTCATTTCCATATAATATTCCTAATTGCTAAATTATGAAACAAATCAAATTTTAAATAATTTTACTTTATTCGAGAGAAATTATGTAATAATATTAAAAGCTTTATTATAGTTTCCAACACAACTGAAAGTCCTAAAACAGCTTATACTCGTAAAGATTCCAGACACATTAGTGTTTTCAACCATTAACTGTATTATAGACCAGTATTACAGCACATAACAGTTTCGCTCTGACAGTAACATTCTCATCCTGATTCTGTCTTTTAACTAAATGCATGAACCTACAGTAATTAGGCTTCAAATTAATTCGATTTAACTCAGATATGTAGTAATAATCAACTTAATCATTACAACAAAAATAATAATATGGAATAATAGTCTGCATTCTTCTTTCTCGCCGTCTGGGACCACTCAATGTGATAAATCCACTGAAAGTGTCGAAAGCATCTGATTTCATTGTTGTTTACTATCTTTATAAAACAAAAGTGAAAAATTAGAACTTTAAAATGCTTTTATGGCTCAAAAATTAAGAATATTTTTATTTACAGACGATTAAAATAACTTTTTTTTATAGTTGTATTAAATTAAATTTAAAACAACAACAATTTTTCTTTGTTTAAAGTTCATTGCTTGTAATGGTGAGTTTATGCTGTGGTAAATTATCGCGGTCATTTTCAATCACTGATTATTAAAACAAAATCACTATGTTTCGGGATCTGATATCTGATCCTGTCTTCAGGTAGAATAAATAAATAGAACATATTAAATTTATTAAAAACCAAACCAGGCGAACCGTCGAAGTCCATAACCAAACCTGAGAACAGGAAAGGCAGTGACATAAAATAAAACACAAATTAAGGCAAAAATCTTAAAAAAAAGACAGGAAACGAGAGCCAACCACACGCTAGCAATTGCTATGGACTTATCCAGGTTCGTAAAGTTTTTTTTTTTTTTTTCTAACTTTGTTATGTTCCAGATATTACTTACACCTGAAGACAGGATCAGATTCCAGATCCTGTAACGTAGTGATTTGTTTTTACTAATCAGCGATAAAAAATTTTCTTACAATTTATCAAATAATAACAATGTTTATATGTATTGCTAAACAACTATTTGTCTATATCATACTAAGATCTTTAAAGTACCGTGTATCTAAAAACTATTTAAAGGTAAGATATGTGTCATTTTTCCAAATTACAATTCTATATGGTCTGAGGCTCTGGGGTTCAGCTTATGAAACATCGAAAGTACTACTGCTCCAAAAGAAAGCTGTTAGAACCCTATAAATGCCAGTTTTGATGCACACTGCAAGCATATTTTGATTACAGAAAAGGTAATGACTATTTTTGGCTTTTTTGTTTTTGTATGTATGAAGAAAGTGCATGAAAACTTTGAGTTTATAAGCAGTATCACAGGTGGCTACAATACAATAAAAATAACGTGATTGACGTCCCTTAAGTTAGGCTAAGTATAGTTCAAACAGTTCCTGTACAGTTGTAAGCATTATCAGGATTCCTGTCAAGGCTCGGAAACAGTCCTTTTCAAAATTTGAACCAAACTTGATGCGTTTACTATTTTTCTATCCACTTTACTCCATTCTCGATTTTTTTATATACCATTAGCCTATATATCATTATATACCATTAGTAGTAAGTACTTTTTTTAAAGGTAATGTTTGACATTTTTATTTTGTTTTTGTCTGAATTACCTTTGTGAGCTCGTTTCTTATTTCTTGAAATTGTATTGTGTTCATTTCTTTTCTAAAATTTTCATGATTTGCAAACTTTATTTGAATTTTATTTAAGGATAATGACGACGTGCAATGACGTCCAGCTTGTAATTTTTCACGACATATATTGTTTATAGCTTATTGCAACTTACTTGAGAATTTGACATAAATACGTAAAAATTATAAATCTAATGACGTAAAGATAATTTAACCAAGTTGTTTATTTAAAGTGTCGATGTGTTTTGCTTGTGTTAATGTATCAATGGCACAAATGGATGTATTTCATTAAATGACTACATATTATATTTGATTTTAAGAGAAATGTGATTAAAAAAAAAACTAATAGATTAAGATATTTTGTACACGCGTTGTGTAGCTAACAATTTACTAACTAATGTCAACTGGTTAATTTCCTATGATCAGCAATGAACAAATGAATATATAGTTGTCTTGTAAATCTTTCTTTCATTCATTATTTTTTTTATTTATTCATTCAAAATATTAAACAAAACTGTTAGATTACAATGTTCTAATTATCCATCCAAGTCCTAAGATTTGACAGTTTCGATGAGTTTGTTGACAATGGTAAAGATTACGTAGCAAACCATGAGATGTTTACTATTCCTACCTGATGAGTTCTTATGTAGGGTGTCATAACAGAAAGTGTTAGTTGGGACTAAGAATAGAGACAGTTTGCCAATGATTGTGGTTTACCAAAACCAATTGTGTAGGATGACGTGAAACTATTTTCCCTAAAAAAAAATACGATTATTTCTCGCTCATTAAATTTGTTATTTAATGAAATATCTTTATCCAACAATAAATTGTAACAATATTTTCCTATGGCTATAGTTTTTGGGTTTCACTCACCTATTTAGGATGTCGTCAGCTTGGGACTTGTCAGGTACCGTACAAAAAACACAACACAAACACGAAACACGAAAAAACACTTATCGTCCCAAAAACTAACAAAAAACACCGACGTTTCACGGGACCGAAACTATAATTAAACGTCCCGCTTCCTCAGGGTAGTCTTGAAATTTTATTTTTGTCCCGCACGTGGGCCGAACGCCTAACCACTACTGAATTAGTAGTAAGTCGAGTGAGTCGTGGTTAGGCGTTCGGCCCGCGTGCGGGACAAAAATAAAATTTCAAGACTACCCTGAGGAAGCGGGACGTTTAATTATAGTTTCAGTTCCGCGAAACGTCGGTGTTTTTTGTTAGATTTTGGGCCGATAAGTGTTTTTTCGTGTTTGTGTTGTGTTTTTTGTACGGTACCTGACAAGTTCCAAGCTGACGACATCCTAAATAGGTGAGTGAAACCCAAAAACTATAGCCATAATTGAAGCCACCTCACCAAAAAAACATGTCATTCAGAAACAATATTTTCCTAAAAGAAAAAACTGTAAGTAAGGAAATTGAAATACTAATGTAAACAGAGGTAAAGTAGTAATGTTGGAAAGAGTAATTAAGTTCATTATGACAGCGGATTTGCATAAACTCATGGTATCAAAATTATATTAATCTACATGTTATTCAACGGTAGAAACCGAAATCCGTTTATCACAAGTTAATCTGATAGCAAATACGATTTACATGGAAAACCAATTTGGAAGCCCATTTGACTTTGGTAGTGGAGTTTTATACTTTAATGGCGGCCCATACATCTGGTCACAATAAGCGACATTGAGGGAACTTCAACGTTCGTTATTGACTCAATCACAGTCGGTTAAATTCAATTTTTATATAAATAAGAAAAAAATGAAAATAGTATAGCATATTTTTTAATTAATACCTTTTCCTCCACCTACTATCTAAAGCCGTATTTTACTCCTTGGAATAGAGTAGTAAAGTACTAATTTCTATCCCATGTGACTTGAATACTTAATCTTTCTACCTAGGGAAAACTCGAGTTTTTTCGTACCACGGGGCTAAAGTTAGTTACATAAGAATAACATTATAAGAGAGATTAAAAAGAACATGAGCCACAGTCAGCTGTTACTTGTATTTGTTTCGTTACTCATTGTTGACGTTGTTGGGTGGCAGCTGTAGCTGCTAGTATTAGAGATGGCCGTGGCAGTGTAGGTGTTTGTTTACATTTGCTTGGGTAGGCTATTAACCTAAGAAGTCCAAAACATAAGTGTTAAACTTTTGACTAGGCTTAAATTATATTTTTCCTCCACCTACTATCTAAAGCCGTATTTTACTCCTTGGAATAGAGTAGTAAAGTACTAATTTCTATCCCATGTGACTTGAATACTTAATTGTTCTACTTAGGGAAAACTCAAGTTTTTTCGTACCACGGGGCTAAAGTTAGTTATATAAGAATAACATTAAAAGAGAGATTAAAAAGAACATGAGCCACAGTCGGCTGTTGCTTGTATTTATTTCGTTACTCATTGTTGACTAATAGCAGCTGTAGCTGCTGCTCACCTGATGTCCATTCTGTCAGCAGTGGGTGAGCAGCATCTCTAGTACTAGAGATGGCCGTGGCAGTGTACGTGTTTGTTTACATTTCGCTTGGGTAGGCTTTTAACCTAAGAAGTCCAAAACATAAGTGTAAAACTTTTGATTAGGCTTAAATTATATTTTGTTTTTTTCGTGTTCTTTAAAAATGATATAGCCTACCTTGTGTGTGTTTTTTTATGTTGATGTGACTGATCCAGCTTGACAGAGCAAGATATCAAATGAAGGTTAAGTTAAATTATGTACGGTAGGCTTATTAGGCCTAAATGTTATTCGTGTAGGTGGAGGAAAAATGTTGTGTGCATCAAGGGACTAAAGTACTTTTCTCCCTCACTGAAATTGTCGCCCTCGGCTTCGCCTTCGGGCGACAACACTTTCCCTTCAGGGAGAAAACATTGTACTTTAGTCCCTAGAAGCACAAATAACTATTGTTTTTTTTTCGTGTTCTTCATAATTGATATGGCCTACCTTGTGTGTTTTTTATGTTGATGTGACAGATCCAGCTTGACGGAGCAAGGGATCATATGAAGGTAAAGTTAAATTATCTACGGTAGGCCTATTAGGCCTAAATTTTATTCGTGTAGGTGGAGGAAAAATGTTGTGTGCATCAAGGGACTAAAGTACTTTTCCCCCTCAGGTAAATTGTCGCCCTCGGCTTCGCCTTCGGGACAACACTTTCCCTTCAGGGAGAAAACATTGTACTTTAGTCCCTAGAAGCACAAATAACTATTTTTTGTGACGATCTACATGAAGTTCAAATCAATTTACTGTGGTTCCCCGAATTTAAATATTGATAAAAACTCCTACAAATCACTCAACTTTATTTTTATAAAAAGAAAATTACGAAAACATGAGCATTTCTTGTTCGATGTATGAAAACACTTATCCAATAACTCAGTTATTGTCCATGATATTTATTTTAATAGTTTTATAGAAAATTTTAAACAAAATTTAGAATTTTATGTGAGTTTTAAGTTTTTTTTCTTCGTTGACTTTTAAATCATTTCAACAGAAAAAGAAACAATGTAATTGCACAAGAGTGAGTTTTTTTTTTTTTTTGTGGCAAAGAATGAATATAACTGTTTTGCCACGTGTTATGTGGGTTTCATTGGATTTGAGCTGTCAATTAGCTACACCTTCAGGCTTCCAATGGATTAAACTTAAGCCAAAACAGAGAAATGTTTTCAGCATTAAGGTTATTTCGGTGACTGGTTTATACTATGGAAACTGCTTTACAATGAATTGTATGACACAAAACAATAATAAAATTGTAGATTGCGAGGATCATATTAATTTGATAAATTCCATGTTTGTGTTATTTCATTATGACAGTGGATTTGCATAAACTTAATTTTTTAAAATGATTACATATTAACCAGCTACATGGTTAATATGTATCATAAATGAAGAATAAATGGTTATTAATAATACTTGAAAAAAAAGTATTATTAAATTTATTATTAAATTTTCTAAATTATATGATTTTTAGAATTTTTTTATTCATAAAAATCATTTGGTGGTAAATGGTTATCCTTAAATTATTTTTAAGGTGGCGTAAGTATGGATGTTAATGCTGATGATGAACTACGAGGAAATATCCATAATTGTTGGAGTAATTAATGAATAAATAGCATGGTTACAGTAAAATTCATTCATTTTAGTAAATATTCATCATTAATTAGTCAATTTAGTTAGGAGGAAATACAACGAGTGATGTCAAGATTTAGAATCTAAATAATGTGCTCACCTACAAGAAAATAACTGTTGTATTTTAGTTTAAATTCAATCCATTGCAGGTACCATGATACACAAAAATTAATTATTGACATTTATTTTCCTAGAAAAGATTCTTGTACTTATAACCAAATGTTTAAAGTCAAAAAAAGAGTTTTTAAATTTGTTTAGGTAGCGAATATAAAAGATGATTGTTTAATGATTAATGATCAGCGTGCATTAAAACATACACCAAACAAAGCTTCAACCGACCAAAAAGGATTTTAAAGTGTCCAACAAACTATCTATATGATAAGAGTTTTTATGTTTGAGTTAATTATTCAACAAACAATATTAGTTAATCAGGTAGTTTAAAGTTTATACAAAGTAAAGCATCGCGCCACTGACAGCTTAACTACGGTGGCAACCCTGTGTACTCTATTTCTCCGAATAGATTGCTAACTGGGAAACCGGCCAATGGACGGTTGATTTTACTTGCATGAGCACACACGAGCCAGCTATTAGTGGGGAGACATTATTGCCTGGTTCCCCGTGGAGGTTGATCGCTGATGCAGGTTATTACCCTAGGAATATGACAGCTTGCAGCTGGTCTGTGTACGATTATACAAAACCTTTAATCACATTGCAAGTGATACAGATTTATTGTGTTTGAATGAGAATGCTGAATGTTATTTTTCGTTAATATATATCTAATACTAACCCCTCATATATTTGTGACTATTAGAAAATTAATGAAAGATTTTGTGTTTAGCTATGTGGTTAAAAAACTCAAGTAACTTTCCAAAGAAGATTTATAAAGACCGTTGTGAATTGGTGAAAAGGAAACGAAAGTTTCTCTGTACATTGTTAAAGTTTAGACGGTACAGTGGTAAACTGACATTTATTTTAGGACCTTTTCTAAAACTTTGAGGCAATGTCACAATAAGAGAAAAATATAATTTTTGTTAATTTATTTTATTTTATTGTATTCTTTGGAAACTTATAGGTAAGTAATAATACATTTAAAATGGTAATTTTATTTACTTCTCTTTTTAACAATGTTATTGCCTTTCAAAGGAGCTTTGGTTGAATTCAGTAGGAGAAACAAAACTTAAATTAAATCTTTCATTGTCGTCAGATCAATTTCAGTTCCATGAAATAAAGAACAAAATATCTCCAAATAATGTTTTAAGGTATGTTTTACTCAATATGAAACATGAACTATTCATCAAATCATGTTCATTAAAATATTTATCGATTCTATTGTAATGCTGATTATAATGTAACTAATTTCTGTAAAAATGTTAATAAAAAGTAAAACATGAAACATGAAAACTTACGTGGATGACAATAGTTACAATTGTTTTAACAGTTTAGGGAAAATATCAAAGTAGAAACCGATGTATATACCAAGAATAAAGAACTCGTTAAAGTATAAAATAATTTTATTTTACTTTCATTTATTCTTCACATATTGTGTCTCACTTCCATCATCGTTGACAAATGTGGTCCAGGGGTTATGCAGGGCCTCCAGGGCTGCAGGTCCCCACCGTTCCAGGCCGTAGTTCTTGTGCCCAGAGTCCGCAGGAAGTAGGTCCCCTCGGCCCCCCCTGTAACAGAGGGACTATCACATATCGTTTATAATCAGACTTAGTGCTTGAAGCAAATTGTAAAATTGTTTGTCATCGTGCTAAAAATACAAGCATTTAATTTAATACATGTTTGAAAAATGTTTTAGTAATCAGTAATTTGTCGTTTTCTTAAAATTTCATTTCTGGAGTATTTAGATGCCAATTAAATGATGTAAATATGCAAGAACATTTGATAAAATACTATAAAATATTATTCCATAATACAGAATAATCGCCTGACAAATGATTGTCTTAAAATACATGTTAGAAAAACGTTTTAATAATAACCAGTAATTTGTCGTTTTCTTAAAATTTCATTTCTGGAGTATTTAGATGCCAATTAAATGACGTAAATATGTAAGAACATTTGATAAAATATTGTAAAATGTTTTACAACATTTGCACTTACAGAACAGAAAAACAAATGGTAGAACATCGATAATATATATAACTAAAAATAACAAATGTTTGTGCCATATGACAATTAAAAAATATATTTCCTAAGTTTTTCCACATAAAAAATTATACTAGCAAAATAAAGAAGAATACTTTTATTACTTCTTTGCTTGGAGATTTCATTAAACCTATAAACCTATTTAATGTGAGTAAATAAATATATTGTTAATTAAGAGTATTTATGCGAAGAAAACCAGCAAAAAAAGCATAACTTCGTAGCAAGCAAGTGTGCTTGTATTCAGTGTCAAAATTCACTCACGTGCAGCTTTGTCCGTGTCTGTCATAAGAGACACGAGGACCATGCTGATCGTACCGCCACGTGTTACGGGGTCTAGTGGCCCCCAATATCTGACCCAAGCAGTAGGGTCGGTGCAACTCTATGTTAGCTTCGTCACATTTTTGTGGAGCCGCAAGCTTCGGTTCGATACTGTTAAAATAAACCTTTAACGACGGACAATTCAGATTTTTTCAGCACTCGTCATAAACGATTTATAACTCACTTAGGTGGTAAATACGCTAAACAATGATCCATAAACTGGAATCTACTTCACTTTAGTTACTTCTCATAAAATATCACATGAAAGGATACTAACGATGTTCAAGTTTAACTGATTCTTTCATATATTTTTATGGGTGAACGTAAATATTGGCAGTTCAAGACAATATTACTCGCTTGTGATAGGCTGGCTAACGATTAATAATGTTTATAGTGGGATTTCAGTTAGAAATATAATTTTTTCTTGTGAGAAAAAAGATGAAATTCGAATAAACGTTTTTTAATATGTAGGTACATATTTTAAGTAAGAGATAATGGATATTGGTGAATATCCTGTGAAAAATTTAAATCATCATGCAGACGTGGCTGAAGACCAATCTATTTCATTGCATGGAGACAAACTACTTCTTTCCCTGCATATATTTTTGCGATTGAATCACTTTGACACCTATATTCAATTTATTCTATATTGTAGATCACTGAGCCATGGCAAGGTTAATGAGAGAGTGATTAAAGAATCGTTCATACAATATAGTGGTGGAGATAATCATTCCTTTAGCTGCTATTGTGCGTTATTTCTCAATGCTAGCACTGCATAATTATTTTTAATGTTCAGAGTGTATTCACCCAGAATAAGAAATGAGAATAGAGTTGAAGAAGGGCATAAACTATCATCCATCATTATGCTGACGTGACTGATTGAATGCACTATTCTGAGAGACGTGGCTGACAGTATGCGCAGAATGTACAGTAATTAGTTAATACGACTCATAAACAACAAGGCTTAGTTCAAACCCATGACCAAGTATAAAAATAAGGTTGTATAACTTATTATATACCATAATGTACGAGTAGTATAATGTACAATCATATTAGTACTCCGCCAAACATAATGCCACTGACTGGTATGTCGTTTGAATACATATGTGGATATACACAAATTATGCATGACAGCACAAATTATAAATAGTTAGTTATTTTCATAATTATTTCGTTTCTAGAAGCATTACTATGGTTTTTCTGGTTTGTTCGTTTTTTTCTGTTCTGCAAGTGCAAATGTTGTAATAAATTTTATAATATTTTATCAAATGTTCTTACATATTTACATCATTAAATTGCCATCTAAATACTCCAGACATGAAATTTTAAGAAAACTACAAATTACTGGTTATTATTAAAACGTTTTTCTAACATGTATTTTAAGACAACCATTTGTCAGGCGATTATTCTATATTATGGAATAATATTTTATAAATGTTCTTACATATTTACATAATTTAATTGGCATCTAAATACTCCATACATGAAATTTTGAGAAAACAACAAATTACTGATTACTAAAACGTTTTTCGAACATGTATTTTAATACAATCATTTGTCAGGTGATTACTCTGTATTATGGAACATACACCATACATACGTTTTCCCTTACCTCTCTGGACAACGGTATTTATCGTTATTGCTTAGGTCAATAAAAACATAATATAAACATTCTACCAAATTATCTTTTTTCAACTGTTTAAGATGCTAGTTTATGAAAGTGTTCTGTAAAAATTAACATCCCCCTCGCAGCATACCTGCCTACTCAGCGTATTACCAATTGATCTTTTTTGTCCAATCAACATAACATTTTATAATAAGTTCACTAACTTTAATCATCAAAAATTTAAATTAATAATGTCATTCATTGCATTTTTAAATATATTATTTCACTATTATTTAAATATAAGTAAAACAGTTAACAAAAAATCAATCAAAACA
This sequence comes from Neoaliturus tenellus, assembly GCA_030545055.2. Classification (NCBI taxonomy): domain Eukaryota; kingdom Metazoa; phylum Arthropoda; class Insecta; order Hemiptera; family Cicadellidae; genus Neoaliturus; species Neoaliturus tenellus. The sequence continues at coordinate 189,479 of JAQYXR010000078.1, forward strand.
AAATTAGTTGATTAAAATTTATTCGAATTTTCTTTGTAAAAAGTTGATATGCATTAATTATTCTAAATGCTGTTTGGTTTTATAGTTATTTCATATGGTGTTGGTTCAAATTGCCCGATTTGATACATTGATGGCGAAAAATGTCAAAAACCCATTTTGACCCATAAAATCCCCATTACCATGAGTCCATCATGGTGGTTTTCAAACTTAACCTGAACAATGCTGCCTTTTAACTATGTACCAATTAATAACAATACTCTTTTTTATTTAAGGAAATTACGTAGTTTTGCATTTTTACCTATATTTTTTTAAGTAAAATAATTTATATTTCTTAAGTTGAATGTAATTTAATTGTGAGAAATAGAAATAAAATTAAAACATAAAAAACAATAATCACATTAATACTCGTATGTAATAACATAAATACATGTTTGTGTGTAATCTGTTTTTAAAATTGTAAATGTCGCTTTTTACTCCAACTCATTTTCTGATCCGATTATTTCTCTTGATTTCTTTGGTCATTAGAAATCAAATTGATTAAGTAATAAGTTTAAGTGAGAAATGCTGTTCTGAACCACGAACTTGAGACAACTTTAATCCGAGTAACTTAAAGAAGCCTACCAGGCATTCGTGCTTTCTTTTCTTATCAAACCAAAATAGAAACTAAGTTTCCCTAACAATTTAGGATTTAAACAATTGGAAGTAAAGCCATTTAGAAGGAATAGTAAATTAGAGTTATTTTTACAATGTGTTGAGGTTTAAATTATGTCTGCTGATTAAAGACATATGTTAAACGGAGGTTTTATGTATTGTAATGTTATTTTTATATGTATTTTTATTATATACTACTAAATTATTAATATTAATATATTATATTAGCTGTATTAACATTACTCTGATTCAATGTACCACTAAAAGCAAACCAAAAGCTTGAGTTTTAGATTCCCCTTAATTTTTATACAATAAATGACTAAGAAGGATTAAACCTTACCACAATATGGTACCATGGGAAGGTTTTAAGATCCTACATAATAAGATGTATTTCATTCTAGTACACTTGTAGCCCAGATATTTGATATACAATCAATATAAAGAATCAATACAATCTCTTTGAAATCCCTAAGGTTCTTCCCCAAAAACTATTGAAGAGAACTCAATTGTTCATGCATATACTATACAACATATAAATTTATTGATTAGGACATAAGAGCCACGTTTAATTTCAAAGCTTGAAAATCAAGTAAAAATTATCATAAATTCATATGTTTCGATATTCTCAATTGATATTAAATTGTAGATCAAACGCGAATGGCAAGTTTCCTATTTCAACAGTTAATTAACAGAACCGGGGGCCAAACATCGTCGCCAAAGCACCTAATGTGATCAGCGCTGGAACTGGCTCCGACGTCACTGATATGGTATTTAACTTGTTTACCACTAATTTTACTAAACTTATTCTTAGAAGTGAAGAAAGTCCAAGACCAACTTATTATATTTTGCAGTTTAAAGATAAGCATGTAAATACCAGTTTGCAAGTAAAATGCAGAATTACTTAAACTACTTTTTAGTAATGTTTTATTAAAATTTACTTAATATTTAAGTGTATATTTAATTTTAACGGTAAGAAGATATTGCTTATTATAGTATTTGAAACGTACACTGAATCTTAGTTTTATTGCAGTATATATTGGAAAAAGTAACATAAATTATTACTGTAATGCAAACTAATAAAGTAGCTGTTTTTGGTGACATTAAACTTTTAAATTAATTTACTACTTTGGAAATTTACCTTAATTTAAAATAGACATTCAAAGCGAATTGCCTATTAACATTTCCTAAATTTTTACGAATTGGATATAACTGACAGTTGATCTTATTTTGACTTTAAGAAATGTTGTCATCATAAAAAATGTTAAATGAGTTATGTACACTAATAACATGGCATTTTCTCCAAAAATTATAAATGTAAAATCATGTCACGATGTATTTCTTAACAATTTATGAACTTTGTACTTGCTTTCACCATTGACTATGTACACTACCGTGAATTGACTATGTACTCACGGCAGTGTACATAGTCAATGCTTTCACGTAGACGTTGTTTATCTGACTATCGTTGACATCAGAAGACCTATAAATTATATAGTTTTATATAACTTCCATTTCTGTGTGATTTTACTCATAATTTTTTTTCGATTTCAATACCTGGTTGTGGTTAGTACAGGATGTAACGTTAGTAGTTTTAATTATATTTTTATGGACAGACACACATTTTTACATTTTAATAAAGAAGGTAGGAAAGTGAAAATCACAAAAGTTAGCTTTATAGGTTTACTGCAAAGTGAGCAGAGTTATTGGAGTAAAAATCCACTTTTAAACTGAATCCACACGACCAGCTTTCCCAGGCACAGTTCACCTTCCGGAGTGGGTAATTGTCAGCCTAGGATGTAAAATTACATAATATATATATATATATATATATATATATATATATATATATATATATATAATATATATATATTATGCAAAATACTTGTCAGTGAATTATCTGAAATATATACGTAAGTGTGAAATATAAAAGATATTGATGAAAAACTTTGTCGAAAAATTTTATATTTTTCATAAAAAAATTCAAACTTAAGTAAAAACTTAAACTATACACAAACTAAGTCTTAAGGGGTATAACTTACAACTAGTGGAACAATTTATTTAGTTGCAACTAATATGGAGTTAAAGTAATTTCTTTATATAGTCTGTGTTTAAAAAACTATGAAATGTTTTTATAAACATATATTCCAGAGTGTTAGTTTATTTTCTCACATCGTTTAAACATTACTAACTTGATTAAAAACATTTATATTTAATTTATATTTATACATAAATGAAAAAATACATATAAATTGAAACTTGTTCATCATATTACTGCTGGGTTAGAGTCTGATCAGTGTCATTACATACTTTTAAGCCAACCATTACCCAACCATACTATAATCAACAAGCTGGATTTCTCATCTCTATAACAACTGATTAATTATGTTACTTTATTTTCCTAGTTGGTGCAGTTTTTCTTTGTATTCTTTTATTTTTTTAAAAATTGGGTTGTTTTGCTCTGTTTGCATTATGTGAAAAACTTATGACGTTATGATGAAAAACTTTGTCGAAAAATTTTATATTTTTCATAAAAAAATTCAAACTTAAGTCAAAACTTAAACTATACACAAACTAAGTCTTAAGGGGTATAACTTACAACTAGTGGAACAATTTATTTAGTTGCAACTAATATGGAGTTAAAGTAATTTCTTTATATAGTCTGTGTTTAAGAAACTATGAAATGTTTTACTTCATATATGTTAAACATATAATATAGTCCAGAGTGTTAGTTTATTTTCTCACATCTTTTAAACATTACTAACTTGATGAAAAACATTTATTTTTAATTTATATTTATACGTAAATGAAAAAATACATATAAATTGAAACTTGTTCATCATATTACTGCTGGGTTAGAGTCTGATCAGTGTCATTACATACTTTTAAGCCAACCAGAATGCCCATTAATATCCTATACAAAAATGCCATGATACAATAAATAAATGACGAACAGACTGCCTCTGCGTCCTAGTTGCAGAACAATAACTGGAGCAATCTTTCCACTAGATGTCGTCTAGCGGTATCCCTTGATAACATGTGTCAAAAACTCCACCACTATCCTGATTTTGCTCTAGCATTTTTATGATGACAGCAATAAAAAAAAATTAAATATGTAATAAAATATTTACTTTATACTACCAAAGTGTTTAAGAATTGATTACAACTTAAAAGAATATTACGTTACTCATAGTTACGATACACGTTACTATGATAGGCAGTAGATAATGCACGTCATATGCATTTCGATAGGCACTTCAATTCATGAAATATAATATTTTCTTTATATCTTACGATGAATATGAATAAACAGTACGAAGGTATGAATTTGCATATTATTTGTTATTAAGTAATATTTGTTGTCTCACAAAGTGATCTTTACAAACAGAGCTGAAATCAAAGAAAGCTATTTCTTTCTTATTAAGTTTTATTGAAAAATCATCACTCAGACATGTATCTTTACTTTTTTATCTGATACAGGCAAGAAGCAAAGAACTTCCTCATCTTGAGACTAAATTTACCACGGGTTTTTAAATTGTTTAGTTAAATTGTTTAAAATAGCCTCCGTTTTGAAAATATACATAGGAAAAACTCATTGTTTTCCTGAAAGTTGACATTGGTATGATTAAGGTTCATACTAAATATGAACTTAGTACAATCATCCGTTAGAGGAATAAAAATTATTATGTGTAAAAAACAAAATGGCCACTTGCTTATTAACGAAGAATTTTTACCCCTATTCATATTATATCTTTTTAATTGCATCTATACGATGCACAAACATACAAAAGGTTTGTAGAGCGTTAACGGGCCACCTGTATATGTGCTTTTGGCTTCTGGGGACCTCAAAATGAAAAAAGTAACATGGTTCCGAGCTTTACCATAGCTACTACCCTAATAGAGTAGTCCCTATTGGGAAATTCGCTAAAATGAAAACTATCCAACCTTTTCCATACCACAATGTATTATTCTATTTTGTCTATTTCTAATTTGTAAAAAGTAACTTTTCTTTTTCTCATATTCCTGGAAAATCGTTTTTAGGGGAAAATTGCATGTTCTTTTGTTTATATAACTATCAGTTAAGTAGGGCCTACACAAACATAATATTAAATTTATGAAGCCTGTTTGGAACACCTTATCGTATGCAGACTATAAAGTATTCTGCTCCAACACAAAATATTATACCAGAAAATAACCATATAAGATTAATTTTATTGTTTAAACTACTTTTATTGTGTGAATCTCTGAGAGTCGGAAAAAATTCAGTTTTCCGGATTTCGCTTTGGCCTGCATATTTTATTGCTCTTTTAAAAACATCACACATTATTGATATTATTATAAGACCGAATAATACACAGATGTCCAAATATTTTTATTGCCTTTTTTTATTTAACTAATACATTTGTTTCTTGGAACTATTTTATGATTTTATTTTACATGTTTTTCTTCAAACATTAATTTGATCTCTTTTATATATTTTTTTCTTAAAGTAAAATATTTGTTTTTTTCTTAAAACGCTGAAGAAAAGTACTGTAAGAATGTGACTCGGCGCAGGTTGTAACGTGGAATTGGGAACGGGTAATCAAGTTACATTGTAATGAGATTACATGGTTTCTAGGGACTCTTTTATAGAACGTTTTATTCCAATCACACATGTTGTTGCAAAGAATCTGTTTAAATTCTTTTTGTAATATTTATTTTTTAACTTTTCCAAGACGTACTCAATTTGGAATTTGAACACTGTATATGAAAATAAGATTGTTAAATAAATTGAACACACAATTAATTTAAATAAAACTAATATTACTTAGGAACAAACTTTCAAGAGGCCAACGATAATAATATTAACTCTCTAATCAAAATTCAGGGTGTCCAGAGATTGAACCACTACAAAATTTACATGGATATTTAAGAGGTCAAAGCCAGCAAAAATACAATTTTACGTATGTTTATCTTAACGGTCTTCCGTATGTCTGTTTGTCTCTTAGTAATTTATAATTAATCCATTATATCTTTGAAAATATTTTAGTCAAACTTGGTACAGCTACTAAGGTGTGCCAATAGTCAGATGCAAGAAATTTTGAAATTTCCAACTTTTATGTTTTTTTTTTTTTTTTTTAAAGGATAAAGAGCCTATAATATTTTGCTTATTGTGGTGGTATGATTACTATACTATAGATTATAACTTGCTCTTAAAAGAATCACACCAAATTAATTTATATATACTATACAAATTTAGTTTACTAAAAATGAATGAGAATGGCTTGGATTATTAGAGTAAACGTAGCTAATCACGTGATAGCTCTTTTCTCGCTAAAATCCAAATGAGTAAACGAGAAAACGCCAAACAGACGAAAGGGATAACGATGTGTACTTTTCTCTTTATCTGTTTAAATTCTTCTGACCAAGCTTCTTTTATCATACCACGTATTTGTAATAGAAACTTCCAAAAAAACAAATTTTACAAAAATAAATTTACAAATTTATCAATAATATTTTTATATACTTATACTTATACGATATATAAATCTCTCGATCATAATACTTGCATCATAAATCTTGAAGTTAAAAAACAATAGGCCTATAGATAAGGTACTAAACAAAAAATATATATACGTATATACGTATCACTGTTTATTTAAAATGTTTTTGTATGAGCTATTACTAAATAAAAAAATCTCCCTGTTAAAACACGAAAGATATTGTTAATTAGAGTACTGTTATAGTATACAGTACAATAATTTTTTATATGTAAATTCCCCCTAACCAAACGTTAGAAATGTAAAATGTTTGAGAAATCGAGTTTACTACTAATTTAATTGTTTTAATTGTTTTTGTTTTGGTGAAATATGTATAAAAATATGCATAATACATATCAATTCTATTATATATATATATATATATATATATATATATATATATATATATATATATATATATATATAATACTTAGAAGAAAGCACTATTTATGTGGACTCCATGAAAACTTTAACTCCAAAATTTTACTCCTTTACTTAAATATTGTAAAATTTCCACTGGGATTTTAAAATACATTTGTTGCACGATTTAGAAAATATTTCTTTTCATTACTCTATTAATCAGAGTATCAATTATGGCTTCATCAGGTAAGCCACATTTTATATTGTAGTGCAGATTAAACATTTCAATATCCGAAACTCCAACAAAATAGTTTACATTGACAACGTCATTAAAATGTTATGGAAAAGAAAGTCTTATAATACAAAAGGTACTTTGGGTTAACCCTGCATCACTCGCGCGGGGGTGATGTCACCCTTTCATTTGTTTGAGGCACAGCTGGGTCACCGTTACCCATAAATGTGGGCGGACATTTTTACACCCAGTATAAGGGGAGGTCAAAGTGATTAAATTAGTCATTATGTATAGTAATCGGTTATTATGCATAATAAACAGCAAATTTGTTCAAAGTAATAAATGTTCCTTTATTTATCTCTTTAACCACGAATACGAGTACATAGGAAAATCCAAACCTATCCTATCCTCCGCACTGCTCTCTTGGAGCAGACTAGTTTGAAAAGGTGTTTGTAAGATAAATCCCGTTAACTTAAATCTAGAATGTTTGAATAATATAAATTGAAATATAAATACGTTGTAACTTAAAACAAACATTTTGTTTGAATTTTTCATTTCATAGTAAACGAAAATACTTAAGTTGGCAATGATTTAGTAGAAAATAGGGTTTTTTACATCTCTCAATCATGATACTTAAACTATAAATCTTGAATATAAAAACAATATAGATAAGGGACTAAACGAAAACTACAACTAGGAATAATAGTGTTTTATAATTAAAGTTTCATAATGGTTTCACATACTTTTCTTTCATCTAAGATGTAAGAGTTATGAGAATTGCAATTAATTGTTATAAATGTTACGTTACATTTTCATAATACTCTAACGCGTGAAAAACATTTTTTTTAGTGTAAAAACATTTTAATTTTTACATGTTTAAGGATGTTTAAGCTTTAAAATTACTGACATTCATCATAAATCATTTGATTGTAAGAAAGTATGCTTTTCTGTTATCCTTTGTTATCAATTCTAGAGGATTTTCCTCATATTAAATCTATAAGAATATTAGTCCAGTGATTGGAGACAAAAAAAAGGGGTGTTTGCTTACAAACGGTCTGGTAGTTATAAAATTTTTATATGTTGCCTTGTATGGTTAGTAGTTGTTTAAAATTCAAAATGCACAATTTTCCCCCCTCCGCGCTCGCCGCCATATTGAAAAATACGAAAAAATCCGTACTTTCTTCAGATTTTTTTTTTATTTCATCGTTGAGGTTGCATTTTATATAGAAGTCAGCAGTGTAAATGTTGTAGACAATTAAATTTCCTATAATTAATTAACATATTTAACTTGTCAATCTAGGATTTATGGTTACGGAGATATTCACTTTTAAAAATATATAAATATTTAATTTTTTTTTTCAATTTGCCAGAATTTTGATTTTATAACACTAATTATGTTAGGGTATAGCCTAATCTAGGAAAACGAATATCATAGTATCTTGGCAGGAAATTTAATTATCTACATTTATTTTAACCGACTTTATAAATTGATGCTTAAGTAAAAAAATCATACCATATTGATATTTATTGCTGTTGTATATGATTTTATCTAATAAAAACTCATAAATTGTTTACCATTCTTTGATACAACTTAAAATTAATATAAATCATACTAGAGTTTTTTTTTACATGAAACAGTGATATTTCACTATTTTACAAGAATATCTACGGGTGAGATGTAATGTCAATAGCAAATAAACTACACAAACAACGTAAACCATTTTCGTGAAGATTTGTTTATTGAAACAAAGTACAATTAGGATAAAATTTATACAAATTATTTGGTTCTGTATACATAGTGTTACCTTTCATTACAGTAAAATACGTAAATCGTTCTTGGGTTGGCTGTTAGGAACACTATATACTGGGTGTAGTTCACCACTTAAAAAATTAACCAAAATAATCTCAACTGCCCGGCTTTTAACGAATTGTAGTGTTCCAAAATCAAAATGTTGGCAAATAAAAAAAAATATTTATCTATATTTCAAGTGAATATCTCCGTAACCCTAAGTCCTATATAGACAAATTAAATATGTAAATTATAGGACATTTAATTGTCTACAACATTTAAATTACTGTCTTCTATAGAAAATGCAACCCCAACGATGAAATAACAAAAAATCTGAAGAAAGCACAGATTTTTTCGTATTTTTTCAATATGGCGACGGGCGCGGGGGGGGGAAATTGTGCATTTTGCATTTGAAACAACTACTAACCATCCTAGACAACATATAAAAAAATTTGAACTACCGGACCGTTTGTAAGCAAATGGACTACACTGACTATTCACTGGACTCTATTCATTGGACTAATATACACTTGATAATCTTTTTCTTATATACCACGGCAAAAGTCTCTAATTAAATTCAAACGAATGCATACTAATTTTACCCTGTTTCCGGAGTAAACCACAAAGGATCTCGAGGAAAGGGGCCAAGTGTTCTCTAACCGTCCTAATTAGAGGGTGGAAATATAGGACTGATTAAACTACGATTAGTTTTAATTACGAACATTAAACTATTCTATTCTATGCTATGAATTAATGTTTTACAAAAAACATATGTCACATTTTTTTATTTGTAAAAGGTCGCAACAAAAATGTTTTAAAGACAAAGGCTGTTAGTTAGCAATCTATGATGTAGACAGTTTCAAGTCATGTAGACAGTTTCAAATAGAAATTTTCAAAACTATAACTAATTTATATGTTAAATAATGATTATCAAAATGAATTAATTATGTTACTTTCGTAATTACCCTATGAAATATTATAATGGCTGTGTCTTTGGAAATAAACTTTTGTAAATAGAAGACCAATCAGTTCTTGTGTTCATTATGAACATTGGTTTGTTCTAGTTTTTAACTATACAAAATTAAATGAATTTGTCTTTTTACAAAAGTTACAATGGTGACATATTCTAACATTTTCACTAAACATGTTGAAAATTAATTAAATGTAATTCATCCTATTTACAGTGATTTTTAAGTGTACATGCTTTTATCACGACTAGAAACCCATATTTACAGGTAGTTTAAATACAAGTATTCGATTACTTAATTTTAATAGTTGGAATTTTATTTCTCTTAGAACATCATTCCATAAGTAAATTCTTGTTTGTTCTTTTGTTTAAACATGCAATTATCACACAACGTTATGAAGGTTCAAGGTTATGAGACACCTGCTGTATTCAGCCAGGAAAATATTAGATGGGAAAGAGAGGCAGAAAGTAAAATTACAGCGAAGTAATCAAATTACACCACAATGTGATAAGATGGCTCCTGCAAACTCTTTCACGAGATTTAATTAATTAGGTCCTGGATAACGGCCGTTAAAACTTCAGGTCGCACTTTAATGCAGCACCTACCATAATACTTACGTTTAATTGTGCTTCTGCTCATTTTTACTCGTTTACTTTTACAAGAATATGATAAAACATTTATGTACTTGTTGTCCACCAATTTTACAGCAAGTAAAGATTGCTATGCGTTTTGGAGTTTTACCTCTGTTTAAGCCACTTTTTGGGCGTTTAAAGTTTATATTCCGATCTTTTTTACTTTTCGTCACTTATCTTTGTCACTAAGTTTATTAAGTTGCTAGCGTTAGCTTATAAAACACCTTGGCTTATAAAATGTACATAATTACAAATAATCCGGCCTTTTAAATAACTATATACTCGCTTAGTACTTACAATACTATTGGCTTATTAACCAACATAAATTATAAAATTCGACTTAAAAAACTACACAAAAAACATTAAGAATAAAATTATTGATTTTTTTTGTATGTTTGTTAGTTAAGAGTGTATAATTAATGGCCCCGTTAATTATTATATTTAGTTTTTATTTTTTTATAGGTATAATACTTTGCTGTCCCATAAGAATAAAATATCTAAAAACATTTCTTGGACCCCTCTCACGGGATGATTAAAACGTAACTATTAAGATTGTTTCGTTATTTTAATGTTGATTTATTGAACTTATAGAATAAAGCTTGAAAGCTATAAAAAAAAAAACACAGTATCTGCATTCCGAACAACCCTGTTTGTCAACTCACATGTTGCTACACCTTTTTATTCTTTAAAATATTAAATTTCTACAGTATCAACAGACAAGAACAATTTACAGAAATATATATATGTATATATATGTATGTATGTATGTATGTATGTATATATATAAGAGGCAAAGTCTTCATTTTCATCACTAACGTTTTAAAAACTCAATGGTCTTCAGAGTTTAAATTGTTTAAATTGTTACAATAATTCTCTGAGTGCAGAAAGCAGAATGTTAGGTTTTAAAATTCCTTAAGCTATATTAAATTTACAGATACAATTTACAATATAATGTACTAAATATGAAGAGTTCATATGGGTATATTTATGCATTTATTCTTCATATGTTTACTTAAAGTTTAATAGGAAATTTTTAAAAAAATATTGAAAAAAAACAATTAATTTAAGTTTTTCATTAACAGAACATTTCAAATTTTACGACTGTTATAGATAAACTATTTTATAAAATCAAAGCAATCTTAAATCAAACACAAATAGCTATAGGAAATGGCTTTGGCCTATTAATAAACTTGTAAGTCAATCTATTCTTGTAAGTCAATACACTCTCAGGCGTTTGGCAAATAGAATTCATATAAACCAGATCAAGATGTACCGTATATACAGGGTGTCCCGGAACTCTCTATAACCCTTTTGTATATTTGTTCCTTGCATCGAGACAAGATAATATCTTACAAGTAGGGGTCTAAAATCCATCGTTAAGAAGCTAGCCACCATTTTGTTTTTTTTTCACATAATAATTTTTATTTCCATAACGGATATCTGTATTCAGTTCATACTTGAGATAAACCTTTATCATACCAATGTACATTTTTAGGGAAAAAATAATTTTGTTCCACTGTGTATTTTTAAAATGGCGGCCATTTAAAATTTTTAAACTCAAATATCTCAAAATCGGTATTTTTCATGAAAATTTTACTTGGCACAAAGAAGTTGCCAAATTTAATTGTCTAACCAACGGTAACAAATTTGTAAGAATTTGATAACAAATAAACCGAACCAAATAACAAATAACAAATGCCTTAATTAGCATTAATAATAATAAAATCAATGTTTTTTTTAGAACATTTTAATAACTCTGTTATTTGTTGTCAGATCGTTATAAACTTGGTACCGTTGATTCGATAATTCTATTTAGCAACTTTTTTGTGTCAAGTAACATTTGTATGAAATTTACTGATTTTGAGATATTTGAGTTAGAAAAATTAAAATGGCGGCCATTTTGAAAGTAAACAGTGGAAAAAATTAATTTTTTCCTGAAAATGTACTTTGGTATGATAAAGATTCATAACAAATATGAACTGAATACAACCCTCCGTTACGGAAATAAAAATTACTATGTGAAAAAAAAAATAAAACCAAAATGGTGGCTAGCGGCTTAACGATGGATTTTGGATCCCTATTTGTGTGATGTTTTTTTCTTGTCTCGATGCAAGGAACAAATATACAAAAGGGTTTCAGAGAGTTCCGGGACACCCTGTATATCAAACTTATGTTATTTTTTCTGGAAAACTATACGTCTCACATTGCTATATTTTACCATTAAATATAATATATATATATATATATATATATATATATATATAGATTTATATAATCAAATTAAAGAATACTTAATTTAAAATTATACAAAAACTTCACCGTTTGATGGCACCAGGTTGTTTTAATATCTGATAAACTCAATACAAGCCAAATTATTGTTCTGGTCTGGATCAGATTGTAACACATCGGCAATAGCAAACGTTATTAAAGTTTACGTGTCTCCCGTATAGGGGCGAATCTTGATAGCAAATCACCGTGCATCTATTGTTTAATTAATTAAACAATAGATTCATTAATTAATGAGTATACATAAATGATATATAAGTATTGAATGGAAACATAAATATAAATCATTATTATTAATTTTTTGGAAAAAGTTCAATTTCGTCTTCCTTAAACAACCTTATTATGCAAAAGGATGTTATCCTACAACACAAAGGAGTGAGATTAAAGACTAATCAACCTCAAGGCGGAATCTGAACCACCACAAAGGCTCCTTGAGTCAATTCCAAACACAATATAGCCCGCTTTATTTCATCATTAGTTTCTGTGGAATAAAACAATAATGACTATATGTAGTCGATTATACAATTAAATTAATTAATTAGTCGTACGGGAAATAAAGATAGTGTTGACTAAATGGCGCAACAATTACGGTTACCCCAATTTTAGCTTACATCTTAAAATCACACTATAAAAAATATATTTTTAGAAAGTGTCCCGTCACTCCCTATGTATTCGTAACAAATAAATCCTCAAAACCAACCAGATTTTTATTGCATTCATCCATCAAAAAATTCTCTCCTCTAGAATCTTTAACACTTTTATTGGTTCTTTCAAAATTGTGGTGCACAAGTCCGTCTTTTTATTCTTCATTTAAATTGATTTATAAGTAAAACACATCAAAAAGAGCATAGTAGCCTTTTAAAACAAAAAAGGAAAAAAATTTATGCCTGAGTTGTATCTCAAATTGTTGAGTTTAAACTCTCTTAAAACCATTTTATTATGTTCCCTTTCATATCCATTAGCGTATAAAGAATGTGTCCTGCCAACACTGACCTGCTATGTTCTATATCGCTCTATCCTCGAAACTAAAAATATTTCTTTTTCTAATACCATTAACTTGCTCCTTACTGTTGAATTTATCAATGGAATTGACAATACACCCTTCGTAGAATAGCATAACATACTGTTTAGTGATTAAGTTTTAATACTGATGGTGACTTATACTCTTAAACTGTTTGGAACGCAGCATTTACCTACAATATAAAGCAAGGTTGTATGCGCGTATTCCATATCTCTTGTCTGCACTAACGAAGGTAATGAATTCCTCTCATGTTCCAGCCACACAGAATGTCTACTCTGTTAACAGTTTTGTTACTTTATGGCTATCATAAATCTTAATTAAATCCAGCTTATCTTTGGTTGTAGGTTGATGTCATTTACTTAGTTATAGTATAATTAAATTATATACATTTCTTTATTTTGTTCTTAAATATCTTTTGTATGATTGGGATTGTAAATATTTTCTTAAATACTTTCACGAACTTTTTCTCCATATGTATATACTCTAATTTTTTTATTTACAACAACGAATACCCTATATTTGCGTCGTTTTAAAAAAATTAAGAGAAGCTTTCACTTTTACTATCAAATTCAACAAACTGTAAAAAAAAAAAAAAAAATTAAATCCTCTGTATGAATTTAACATGATTGCATTAAAAAAATTTTAGAATCGATACTGTTTTACTTACTTGATACTTGATACTTGTAGATCTCCCATTAGTAGCGCTGCTGCACCGTGGTCATAATTTTGGGCCTTCTTCAATCATAAAAAAAACTCTTTAATGGACTATAAAGGCCTCTTGAGTAAATCTTCCTTTAACTTGTTCTTAAATTTTGTATCACAAGTAATTTTCTTTATTTCAGATTGGATTTTGTTAAAATTTTACCAAGCATATATTTAGGTCCACTGTGGGCGAGACTTGAAAATACTTGGACTACATGAATGTTCTTCTTCTGTCTTGTGTTATAATTATGAATTTCATCATTTTTTGTGAATATGATTGGTTTCCTCTTGACCATCAGAGCTGCTTCTAGAATATAAATAAAGCTGGTAGTGACAGAACATTTAATTCCACAAAGAGTGGCTTGAAATGGGCAAGCTAGGAAGCCTTACAAATAATTCTAATAGTTCTCTTCTGCAGAAGAAGAATGCGTTGGGCCAGCAGACTATTGCGCCAAAAAATTAGTCCATAGTAAAAAATGCTTTGAAAGCAACCAAAATATACTTTTAAAAGGATATTTCTCTCTCTACAACGGGTTGCAGCCTTCTAACCATGTATCATACAGCAGTTAACCTTGCTGAAACATTGTCAATATGTTGATGCCATCTTAAATCATCACAGATGGTGTAGCCTAAGTATTTGACCGAAGAGTCAATAGCAACACTTTACCCATCAAGGCGGAGTAAAGGGACGCGTCCAATGGTTTACTATTATGAAATTTCAAAGCTTTAGGTTTACCTCTATTTAAAAGTAATTTATTATGACAACACCAATCATTCACATCATTTAATCCTTTCTGCGCTAATTTATTTTAGGAATATTAAGCGTTACATATTAATGAACAAAAATGATATACGAATATTAAAATAGTACACCTCATTTAACATGTTAAATGTAAGCTATTTTTAGAACAAATTTAAGTGATTACGATGTGTATAAATCCGTGTACAAATGTATCAACCAATGTAAAGTAATTATAATAAAAGTGCACTATGCACATTCATTATTTTATTCCTGACTATCATTACAGTAATTATTTTAAACAATGAATTTAACACTTATAAAAAAGTGTATGTAAATTTTTACAACTGAAATTAGAAAAATAATTGTAGAAATGTAACAGTTAAATGTAACAGTTTTAATTAAATCCACGTATGTGACTGCCTTCCCACATTCCATCAACCATTAGTAACCTGAGAAACCAATATAGCAGCACCCGCTTCTCCACTTTCCAATGTTTTACCAACTGTTTTCCTTTTGGAGAATGGTACTCGTAATTCAACTATATAAATCAAAAAGGTTATTCGAAAAATAATCTTGTCAATGAAAGTATGGCGCGGTAGTCGAGGGAGATAATACACTTATGGATATTTAATGTAATGTAATGGTTTTAAACACTATTTAAAATATATTTAATTTCATAGCCAACACTTTGACAATTATCACTGGTGAGGTAAACAGTTTCTCCAAAATTTGGTCCAGTAATTATACCAGCATCATTTTAAACAACATCTTATCGACTTGAAATGCTGAAACCGTGTTTTTATTCACCTCCACGTATTCCAAGCGCTTTGTTCTGGTTTCTGAATCAACAGTGCAGCCACATATCCCAAGCCCATACGGGGGTTCCTTTGAAGTATTTAGATAGAAACTTCCCTTACCATCACTGAAAGATAAATAGGTAGGTCAATAACATCTTTATTTCAGAAATAAATGACATAATGAACATGATTACAACATAATTAAATTATGGCACAAATCCCAAATTGACATCACCTGTGCGTGGGTTTGAGTCTTTATACTACAATAATATTATTAGTTTTATATTTTATAAACACTTCTTTCGTCAAATTTCCAGTTCTCATTGATCTAGAACCTGTATTTTAATGGGAACCTGTACGTTTAGGGTCTTACTAAGCAAAGAGTTTGGATTTTTCTTAATAATGTATTTTTTTTTTTAAGGTTGGCGGACCTCTTTTTGCCTTACTTTGCCCCGTCCACATAGACTATTTGGTCTGTGCGTGGATTGTATTAGACAAAGTAAGGGGGTGAGCCGCTACAGTACAAGGTGAAAGGTACTGATAAAAGTCAGTGGCAGAACGCGGATTCGAACCCACGACATCGCTGCCATGGTCCCGAAGTCCGGCGCGCTAACCACTACGCCACCGACTCACCCATAATTCCCATTACTTAAGATGTTACTTGTAATCAATGTTGATCAAAGTTGGATCATTTTTGACCCATTACAGCTTGACATAGATTCAAAATATGAACAAAAAAACCATGGTCAAATAGCCCAAATCATTATCTTTCATTTAAAACCCACTCCCAATTTTATCGGAGTTAAAATAAACTTGAAAAATTGGAGCAGATGAAGCACGGCACATTGAATTTTTGACCCGCGAGACCTCCGATAGTGACAGTCTCTTTCGGCAGCCACTGAATCTGCTGGGCGCGCAGGATATGAACGTATCCAATAAATAGCACCAATTAATTAAAAGCGTACTTTCCAAGTCCAAATCTCCTTCCTCACCATGTTTTAGGTCTCACACATGCTAAATTGCAGCAGCGTTTTTTATCTACAGTGTTTTACACCGAATACTAGATGTTGTTTCTCGCCCTCAGTATGCTTGTAAACAATGGGAAACGTATTCATGTCGTTTAAGCAACATACCCTAGGACTCTCCCTTTATCCCTCACTCAAGGATGCAGTTTATTGATATCACACTTAATTAATTTATGCTCAAATCTAAAAATTGTTTTAAATCAAAGACGAAAAATTGGAAACATCTTTAAATTATATTACAATCATTTCTTTTCATTTGTTGTCAGACTTTTATTATTTTTTACACTGTATTTATCGTATTATGATTTATTTAATTAAATTCCTTCAACTTAAACATTGAAACATTTTTGTTGCTTTTGATTTCTACAGTTTGAGAAGTTGAGAATTGGAAAGAATGTTTGGCTATTCACAAAACAAAACTTTACATTCAAAAGTACATTATGTACTGTGTATAAAAGTTATTTTAACTAACAAATATCACAAAATTAATGAGTATATTTCAAACCACTTCACTATTACTTTGCAAAATCTAATTATTTTACTGATATTGTCTCTGTTCGCCATAAAAAATACTGTGTAACAAATAAATACCAGCACAGATAATTATTTTCCTCTACTCGCGTTTCTTCAATTGGATAGGTCAATTTATATAGGGGCTGGTCATTGCAGTCTCCCAAGTAGAACTTGATTAGTGAGGTACAATGTCTGGCTTTGAACAACTGCACACCCCCGTAGAGAATGACGTACCAGAACCTCTGGACCACACTCCGGTGACTACACTGTTGTGCTACATAGACAAGCTAGTGTTAGAGTGTAAAGGATCATTATCGACATATCAGGTTGTTGAGGCAAACATTATTAATGAGTACTGAGAGTTTGTCACATTATTTCAAGTACATAATATACTTGTACAGACCACTATACCCTACCTATATATATATCCTGACCCTATACCACAGACCTATGCCCTGCATATCATGTTCTGAGAATGAAATTTTTCTTCATTTTTTGTGATCAACACTTTTTAAACGCAGACTTGTTAGCAAATTTAGTTCAATAGAAGCTGTTTGGCATTAGGATTCTACCCATCTCAAATCCACAGAGCTTTGTATATAGCAGTTTGTGTTTTTCATTAGTACGGTGTTCAACAGAGGAAGTTGAGGAGTTTTAATACTCTTGATAAAGATCTCTCTAGTGGACAAACTAAATTTTGGCTATCGTATCAAATTCAATGTCATTTTTTAGCCCAGTAGTGAAAATTTTCATTTTAAATCATGGAACGATCATTTTCTTCATCACTACCACACACCGGTGCTGGTGCAGCAAGGTGTACACACTCCCTGTCATCCTCCACCGCACACTCCGGCTGTACAAGGCCATCATTGAAGATGACGTCAGCGGTGGCTGTCCGCTCCACGGAGCCCAGCGTGAAATGGTACACGTGGACGACCTTGGCGTCAGCTGCGTTCACTGACGTCACATGAGGGTTGTTTGGGCTCCCGATCGGGTCCAGAGCTACAACAACAAAACGTTGAAGATGACGTCAGCGGTGGCTTCCCGCTCCACGGAGCCCAGCGGCCAGGCATTGGTGTGAAACACGTGGACGACCTTGGCGTCAGCTGCGTTCACTGACGTCACATGAGGGTTGTTTGGGCTCCCGATCGGGTCCAGAGCTACAACAACAAAACGTTGAAGATGACGTCAGCGGTGGCTGTCCGCTCCACGGAGCCCAGCGTGAAATTGTACACGTGGACGACCTTGGCGTCAGCTGCGTTCACTGACGTCACATGAGGGTTGTTTGGGCTCCCGATCGGGTCCAGAGCTACAACAACAAAACGTTGAAGATGACGTCAGCGGTGGCTGTCCGCTCCACGGAGCCCAGCGGCCAGGCATTGGTGTGGTACACGTGGACGACCTTGGCGTCAGCTGCGTTCATTGACGTCACATGAGGGTTGTTAGGGCTCCCGATCTGGTCCAGAGCTACAACAACAAAACGTTGAAGATGACGTCAGCGGTGGCTTCCCGCTTCACGGAGCCCGGCCGAAAGGTGTTGGTGTGATACACGTGGACGACCTTGGCGTCAGCTGCGTTCACTGACGTCACATGAGGGTTGTTAGGGCTCCCGATCGGGTCCAGAGCTACAACAAAAAACTGTTGAAGATGACGTCAGTGTTGGCTGCCCGCTCCACGAAGCCCAGCGGCCAGGCGCTGGTTTGGTACACGTGGACAAACTCGGCATCCTCGGCGTTCACTAACGTCACATGAGGGTTGTTGGGGCTCCCGATCGGGTCCAGAGCTACAACAAAAAACCGTTGAAGATGACGTCAGTGTTGGCCGCCCACTACACGGAGCCCAGCGGCCAGGCGCTGGTGTGGTACACGTGAACAAACTCGACTACCACGGCATTCACTGATGTCACATGAGGGTTATTTGGGCTCCCTATTGGGTGTAGAGCTAGAATAAAAAAAAAAAATAAAAAAAATAAATAAAAAAATAAAATAAAAAACAGTCATTAAGTACGTCTTTGTTATTTTCATTCTTTCATATACTCGATCCACTTACATTCAAGAACATTCAAAACCATATTAGGGGCCTGCAAGCTCTTACAACTTAAAAATAAACACCCTGAACTCAGGGAAAACAATATCATAAATGAAAACCACATTATTTTATTTAATACTGGTGAATTTGTTCAGACTATATAAATCTATATCAATTCATTAAAATATCGTATTGTATCGTATTAAAAAAAAAACAATTTATTTTCCTCTATGTTCTTATTAGCTAGTGAAAATCGTCATCATGAAAAGCGCTAGGACTAAATCATTTAGTGGCAGCTGACAACTGTGCCAATAAGGTATATTCTCAACTCTAAATGCGAATTTAATTTAATAACTCTTTTTTTATGTGTAGAGTATGCATAGCTTTGTTTTCTAACACGCTCAAATATCCTTAAGTAAGATATCTCTATGTTGTCAAAAAACACAATTTAAATGCCTCATAGATAATAAACATTTTAAAAACATAATTAATAATATTGTGAATCTAACGACCTAAAATCGACGCGACTTTATTTCCGGTCTGCTTGTCGATGTAGCGGCCAATGAATCCAACCAGCTGTGCAGAGTCACTGAAGCCAATCAGGTGGATCTGGTCTGGGCTGATGTGACCGTCGCTCGTGGCCTGCACCAAAAACGAGCCAATGGTGTTGGCTATCGACTGTAACAGGTCAAAGTTACAAACAATATAGATTAAAGGAAAACAAAACTACCAATCTATGTGCAATTATTCAATAGTTATTCAGAAAATTTTAGCAGTGCTAAAGATTAAAATGGAGTGAAAAGATTGTTTGACTTTTTTGGCCAATGACGATTAAAAAAAGATAATGTTATTTTCAAAAAATAATATTATTTTAGACATTATCCTACTATTAAAACAATAGTAGGAAATTAACGAAAATTTCAAAATTGTCTTGCAAATATATAAGATAAAAACATTAGCTCTACATCGTATACACGTACATATTTATTTTTGTACGTATTTTTGTAATATATGTCTCTTATTTTTGTTAAGAGACATATAAACTAAAGAAGCAATTCATAATTGATTTTGAAATACTATTTAAACTTGATATTCTATACTGAACATGGAATGATTCTTGATGTTATAAAAACCACGGTAAAGGACGCTAAAAATTGTATTCCTTTATTGTATATCAGCTAGGAACTTTCCTCTTCCTATGATATAGAATACTTAATTAATATGCATTTAACTTTTATTGAACAGTGTTGTTCTAGAGCATTTCCTAACACAACATCATAGTGCACAACATCATTTCTGCAGATAAAGTTTGAAAGATTTATCGGAGTTGAGTCACAAACGTAGGTAGCACAATAGTGAATTAGTCGTATATTTCTTCATCTAATGGGACCAAAACCCTTATTTTCACCTTGATCTTAGAAATTTTAAACTTCAATGGCAGTATGTTCACGCCTGATTTGTTGTTTTATTAAACTTTTTCATTAGTGACTTATCATAACAAAACTTTTCACTCTTTCACTTACAATTTAAGCAAAGTCTTTTATGGCTGAGAAATTATATTTTGTAATAATTCTAATATTTTATTTTGTAAAGATAGAACAATGATTAGATAAAAAGAAATAAAATTTAAAAAATAAAAACGTTTTAAGATTATCAAAACGGTCTCAAAATATGTTATCTTTTAATATATCTATGATACCTCAGGACTGCTGAAAAATTAAAAAAAAGGTCGCTGTTTCATTCCTTTTATGTTTTATATGCCGCTTTTGATTCTGGCCGGTGTCCACCTTTTATGTCCATAGGAAAGACATGCACCCGCTTTTTTGATCCGGCTAGTGATGTATGGGTTTTTTTTAATAAAATCAAATAAGATAATTTTTGTTAAATCGTTTTAACAGTTTTCCAAGTTGTCCATCGTTCTAAGTTTCCAAAGTCCTGATGATACCCAAGATTTTATAAACAAACATTTCAAACATTCGACAGCATTATTTAGTTTCTTGTAATTTATTTCTTTTTGCTTAATTAGATTGCTCATAAAAAAATACTCTTCAATTAATGCAAATCAATATTGATTGTTTAGTGATAAGTTGTAAATACACTTTGTCTTCACGAGGTGCAGATGTATGAGTAGGTCTACAACTACGTTGTATCCTCTCCTTACCTCGAAGTTTGCTGGCTCTCTCCTATAATATTTGACGGTTGTAACAAACATTTGGTAGCTAAGTTCCGGCATGTTGAAGGCGAAAATGTTATTGACCAAATGTAAATTTCTCATCGCCAATGCTGGAATGAAATATCCAAAGATATATTTATAGAGTATAAAAACATATTCTAATTCATATCAGATAGAAAAACGCGGAAAACGAAGTATAGAAAATGTATACACATTATAAAAACTTCTGAAAAAGGGGATACTTTTTTCATACTCACTACGAAAATAAAACTGGCTTAAATTTGAAAGAAAAATCATACTTTTCAATGTACTTAATGACAATTTAGGTGCGATGGAATAGCAAGAGCAGTTGGGACATTTTTTTAAATATCAAATTGTTTGATAGTAGCGTAAAATCCATATGACGAATGAGCTGATCTAACGTGGCTGATCTATTTTTGCAAATTAACCTTATAGAAAGTCCATTACAATATTTTTCTAAATATTCGACCTTGATAGTTAAAATTTGTTCCAAAATCATTTTAATTAAAATATTTTTTTACTATAGGAAATATGAAGTTTGTTTGATACTTTGTGTAAGGTTTTTTTTTACTCAAAATCCAAAATTATTTTAAAACATCAGAACTTCTATTAGGCTTACTAAAAAGAATCTTTCTAGTTTTCTCCTGTTAGCTAAGAAATGCAAAATGTTGTTCTTTACAAGAAATTAATACGTTATACTGCTAGCTGAAATGCCAAATAAAAAAAACTTGGTTTCCATAGGGAAAGAATAATAAATAGATCTCATAAGTTTTATTATTTACCTGTGACAGTTTTCCTGACAAAATCATTATCGGCACTACCAGACCCTTGATGAACTATTATGATACTTGGTAGATGTTTAATAAAACTATTCCCAGCCAATAGCCGATTAGCTGTGAGAATGGGTTGTTCCTCATACTTGTAAAGGGTTGATGTCTCTAAAACGTATGCAGCGGTTTCCTCATCCCACTTGTATGACTTCAAAACTGTGTCAGATTCAGTTGAGGGTCCATGCGGCTTCCATGATTTACTAAATAACATCAAGGTTGTTTGAATGCAGTTTTTTTATTTTTTATTTATTATTATTTTTTTATTGATGTTTTCAAGATAATTTCGAAACTTTAAATTGTTATCTTTTGAATTTATAGGCTTTAAGTTTTTTTTCCTTGGTTTTGCTCAAAACTACTTTTAGATTTGTAATAGGTCTGTAAGTGACAAAGAGTGAAAGGAGCATTTAAAATAGTCATTCTTCATTGTAGGTAATATGTAGGTATTATTTCAGGACTATTTATAGGTTAATCGAGTTTCAAGCTAGTCAACTTTCATACCGTAGATATCTAATTTTAGTTATTTCAGCGATTTATTATATATAGGTAGAGCGTGACAGAGAGTGAGCGTAGCGAACGAGCTAAACCTGCGAGTAACGCGAGCGAAACTGCGGGAAAAAGCTAGTTTTGTTTATAAACCCTGTTCCCACAATTATCTGTAATTTAATTTAATGACTTGGTAATTTTCTTAAATAAACAATTCGAAAAATGAATGGTTCAGGCTCCAAACTAAACAGAGTTTGTGCAGCAATTCAGGGACATTTAATGGTGACACTTGCAAATAGTGGAACCTGGAACTTTTCCACTGTAGGTTTGTTTCTAGCCTTAAAAGAAAATAAAAACTTTCTCAATTAGTTACTTTTTTATATCACATTTTATATTTTGTATGTTTAACAATCATTATACATACGTTTTATACCATATAAAACACAAACAAGTTAATACTGTCAAAAGCGACAATTTATAACGAATAAAAATTTATAAGGATCAGTCTATTTGTTTACTTATGTGGAAAGAATAAACGTGTACATTTCAGAAGGTATTGCAAAAATCTGTAATCTGGTTGTTCTTGTCTGCGTGAGCGTTCCAGGTGCAGAGTTACACGGTCTATTTTAATATTATTTTTCCTACGACTGTCCGTGAAAACAGTTGTTTACGCACTCGATACTCGTCGCAAAACAGATGATTGCCGTATTCATTTTACTTTGCGCACGCTAGATTTACTTTGCGCAGGCTAGATTTACTTTGCGCACTCCAGTGTTTAAACATCAAAACTATTTGCATTAGCCAACAAGGAAACGTTGATTAGTCAGGAATTAAGTTGGCAACACTGGATATAAACATCTGATCTATTGTCATTGAGGTCATTTTCGATTGAATCAACATAAACATAACCTACAAACCAGCTACAGGTGAGCTACAGGTGTAAGTTATAGGTGCGCAATGATCAACTATGACAGTGACTTTAGTCATTTAAGTGACTAATTCCCTGACGATCTTGCTAAGACTGCTAAAACAGTGGCGTTAAATCTTCTGCATGAAAAATCCAATGAATTTTTAACTAAATGTAGGAAGTGCATAATACAGGTTATCATAAATATAAATCACTATCTTGAGAAAGGGACCTCAAACATACTGGGTATTTTAACCTGAATATTAAACGTTTTTACTTATATAAGAAATATTTGGAAGTCGTAGGAAAAATTTAATATGCAACTCGTGCGAAAAGGGCCTTCACTGCACTCGAAAGAAATTATTCCGCACTCGAGTGCGGCACGTGCATAAACATTTCTCTCGAGTGCAGCAAATCGGCACTTTCCGCACTTGTTGCATAAATAACTATTAACTACATAATAACCTTCCCCTTGCTATTGCCCAGTTTATTTTTTAAGTGAGGAAGATCCGCTATAATGGATACTGTAATGGAGCTGTCTTGCTGAAGTCCAAAGTTAGTAAGTTACTTATACCATAACCCTCTCTGATATTGTATGTACCTTGTGTTAGCTTTTATGTGTTTATTATATGTTTTTTAACATATAAATAAACAAAGAGTATAACCATTGATGCAAGGATCTGTGGCTAATGGCATACACTAATATGATTTCTTTATTAAAATTATTTAGGTCTATATTGACTAATATAGTAAAGTTGTTCATCATAGTGTTCGGATATACCTTCTTTACAAACAGTTTCAAATGTATAAAATAACAAGTGTGGAAACGTTTACTCTATCTACGGTACGGAAACCAGCTAATGATTTTTTCAGCAGAAGTAATTATTTATAATTCTTGACAATAGTTGCAGTTCTAACGTAACCAGTGCCAGTATAGTGGAAATCATCTCCGAATTGTTTATTAAACCTTTACATTTTTACTGTAATGGTGACATCGTAATATTATCACTGGGTGGTAAGTACCATTATCTAACTCGAGTTTAATTATGCACGAAGCGTTAGCCCAGTGTGGAATTTCGGCATCCTACGGAATAAAACTTACGACCTTAGCTATGAAAGATATTTTAATCATACTATAATTATTTGATAATAATTATTTTTTCAGAAAAGCATACTGGTTTGCTCGGTAAATTTTTGTAGTACAATGCTACCAATACTGGTAGCACAGATATGCTGCTATAGGCGAAACTGCTGATTAATGATAAATATTCCCTTTGTGCCACTGGTGCTATATCCGCTAAAATTGATAGTGGCAAGAAACAGAATTAGTTACTTGTGTGGATAGTAACCAGCTGATTAAAAAAAACATAAAGTGGAAAAACGCCAATTTCTTCACTAGAATCTGGTGTTGAAAACTGCTTTTCCGTGCAGTGTGATAAATAGTATATTTCATAACAAGAGTGGAAAGTGTCTTTTCCGGGCCGAGATCGAGTTTACGCGCGAGGCTTTAGCCGAGCGCGGAATTTCGATCAAGGCACGGAATAACACTTTCTACTCGAGTTATAAACGATATTTTTCATCACACTGTAGATAATTAATAATAGTAATTAATTAAATAATGCAAGTTTAAGAAACCACCTATGGATGCTCAATTGATTTCCGCAGTACAATGAAAACAGTGATTCTGTTTTACACAGCTGATTACATTATTGAGAACAGCTGATTTAGGGAATAATATACTCTTAGCACTGCTAGCGCTACTTGTGTCAGTAATCATAACTAATTACTAGTGTGGGAAAATCAACAGCTGATTTTCCCTCTCTAGAGAGGGACAACGGTTTTTCTACACTCTCAGCTGGTGATGAATATAGCTGTTTCCCGTACAGTGTGATGAAAAGTGTATTCTCTTTTATTTGAGGTAATAATTAAACTAAGACGGCGGTTGGTCAATTCCTAATTCTCGGCAAACAATCAACGTTGAATTAAACTCATTCCAATGGTGAATTTAAGGCGATCTAAACATTATATCAGATTTTAAGGAATATCCGACTTAAATCTGACTGAAATCCAGCATTGAAAGAAAACTGCAGTTGGACCACTTACTCCAATAACCGAATCTTTATCTTCCCTTGTATGTGCGATTCATCCCATTCTTTAAATTCAAGGAAAGCCTTCTTCAAGAGTTCATCTGTAAAAAAATTAATGTAATTTAATTTTAGATTTTTATGCTACTTTCTTTACAGTGGAAATAGTAGTTTGCATTTTGCAAATAGTAAATTTTGATTCACTTTTCTACAAAATTCCTATCGCGTATTACACTGGATCCACCATACCGTAACCATGCTAACAAAAGCGATATCATGCTGCTCTCTAGTGAATGAATATTGAACTTGCAAACGCCAGTTCTCCATTACAGTACAGTCAGCTCTCGCCATCTGTTGACGTTGACCCATACACCTGTGATGAAGTAGTTTACCTGTGCCTATAATACGCGCGATCATCTGATCTGTCTATGTCTATGGTGTTTCCAATGCTCACTCCGATCAGTGTTGTTTTAATTGTGATACCCTTTGTGATATCTGTAAGTGTTACTATTATAATTCATTTTCAATATTCTTTATACTATTTTGTATTTTGGATATTGGTGGTATTTTAAATTACAACTTGTTTTATATCGATGGACGTAAATTTTTAATGCATTTAATATAAATTCAGAATTTAAAATTTTGCATTATTATAGAGCGAATATAAATATGCACTAATGAGGCTTAATTGGTCGATATAACTTCTTTTTAATAAATATAGTTATCTGAACTGATAAAAGCTTTCTTCAAAGTTTCACAATGTTTAATGAGTCTTCAATATAACTCACCATCGTTATTCATCTGGCTGTTTTGTGGTAATGCGTTTGAATTTTGGCCCTTTTTTTCAAGTCCTGCTCTGAAGATTCTCCGAGTGCAGTTGCAACCTGGAATTGTGTGATAAAATATACATGTATAGTATTTTTCGTTGAGCTTACTGGATTTTTCATATTTAGTACAGTTCTAATATCAATAACATATTTTATACTTATTTGTAAAAGCTTTTAATATGGCGAAACCTAAAAAAGATCTATAAAAATCGGGCCGAAATGTAGCAAGAATCTTGTAAAGTAACATGAATTAATAATACCATTTTATTAGAAAGTAAATTTATTTTCAATGAAATTTATTTTATTTTATTTCAAAAGGAATTTTTATTTTAGTTTTTAAGGACTTAAACATATAAAATTGGAGTTCTTAAATTGTTTTAGTGGGTGTGTCGCTTTTTTACAGATTATACAAAATTATAGATAGACTATGTAGCTACAAAAACTATTAGTATCTTGACTGTTAAAAAAATAACATATTATACAACTATCGTTAATCCATTAAACTTCATTATCAAATTTTGTAAAGACATAATCATTAAGTTGGTTTACAAAATATTAACGGCGTAAGAGGCATAGGTTCGAACCATTTAATGACACGTTAGTTATTTTTAGTTCATAAAAACACTGTTATAAGATAAAACTTCATGAAATATAAAATTCGTACCTGTATAAGATATACAACCATTGTAAGAAGACTGAATGCAATAATCCAGTGGCGGAAGTCATTTTTAACCATTGGCTGGGAGACCATGTCACAAACTGAGGCAAGTAAACAAACACATGACTAATAATATATGCTCACAGACAACGCCTGCTAAGCTTTGCTTTACGCCAACCATTTCATAACATATCGTTAAATTAATTTAACAAAATTATTATTTTAAAAAGTGGAAGATGTTTTATAACCAAGTTTCCTCATTGGTGAACAAATAGAGTTTGCTCAAAATTTTCTTTGATTAATAGTGTTCTCTCCCAATACTTTTAACTACATCATTACTCCACTTTCCTTTTTCTTCTCTGAATATTCAACCTACATTAGTGATGTACTCCTTAACATAAATTATACATGGGAAAAATATTACATTTCCAATAAAAGCTCTCTCTTAATTTTCAGTTACTTACGTTTGAATTTGTTTTATTTTTATTTTTCCATGTCCGATGGTGCATGCATAGTTTTTGGAACAGGGTGTGTGGGTGTATTAAAGTAAAGTTTCTGAAAATCAAAGTGTTTTACTGTTTGAAAAGTATTAAACGTTTACATGATTCCACAAAAATGTATGTTTCTATTTTAAAACTTCTTAAAAAAATATATATATATATGTATTGAAATTTTAGAGTTTTTCTTTTTCATGTCAAATGTTTATTACGTGATTATCTGTCTTAACCATTGATTATTTTGGTACCACTAAAAATTTAAGTGAGTTGGAAATATTTAAAAGCTGCTGGAAATCACTATCGTCACTGTATTTGACAATTTGTTATTATTTTCAACCTACCACAATTTCTTGTAACTGTATTGTATTGTATCTCTAATAAGTCCTAAAATTCTTAAAACATAACTTTATGATCGAAACAATACATTTAAATCAATTTTGTTTTTAAATAATGCAAGAAAAAATTTCTTTTTATCAGTCAAACTTCTGTTTTTAATGGCGACTCTTTTCCCAGCCAACCCGGTACCGGTGATATTTCGGTATTCTGGATGGCAATTGGGGTTGATCATACCTTTTTTGGTCAGTTTTAAATTTCCATCCACATTTAATGAGTTATACGTCTTCTTTTATTTAAGCTATCACATATTGTTTTATCGGCATTGGATAGAATTTCATTAAAATAAAGGCTGTCCGTATCTTGCAATAAAATACATTTTAGGTATTTAGTTGGACGACTAGGAAACGTTATTATTTATTTGTGGTTAAATTATTACTTCTGTTATAACGGTATATTGATATTGAATTAACTTACGAATTGGTGATAATTATAATACTTGATTTTTAGAGACTTATTTACGAAAACGTATTCTATTTTTAATAAATGGACTGATCACTAATGATGAGAAATATATTTTTGGCTAACGTAAACTTGATCCATCGTTACGAAAGTTATGATTCTCATAGATAACATAATTGTTTACCGTAACGTCGAAGCTGATTGAATTTGTTGTTTAAATAAAATGTCTCCACGCGTTGATCTAAAGTCCCATTTTTCAAGTCGCTGGCTTGTACATTTCACTCTTCACCTCGTTTCCTTTGCCCAAGGTTCCTTCCTAACATTTCCTTCCACAATTTCATAAGAATTATAAAAAAAATGAAAATAATGGTCTTTAAATGCTGAATTCATTATAATATATTCAAAAATATTATAGTACAATTTAAATCAAATTACATTAGGAGTCAGCATAATAACTTAATGATATAGGAAGAGAGAAATCAAGGGCAAACTGTAGAGAAATCCGAAAAATTATTGGATTGTTTTCTCCAACAAATAATAATAATAATAATATATAAAACAATAAACATGTATAAAGAAAAGCTTAAAATTCTACTATTAATAAGAAATTGCTATTTTCACAGTTTAAAGTGAAACTTGGAATGCTTGAAATTATAAAGTAAAGAAATGTTTTAAAGAGTGTAATTCAAAGTCTTTACTTTTGGAGACATAAATTTTTAGTTTAGGTTTTGGGAGGTATTCGGAGGGTTTTTACTTTAGCATCTAAGAGAGTCGTATACGGTAAAAGTGACTTATTGAACATTCGCTTGAAAATAATTAGATTTTTTAAAGAACTTATTAAAACTTGGTATTTCAGTTGGCATACCATTACGCATCTTCTTATTTATAAATATCAATTTCAAAATAAACCATTTAAAAAAATGTTAGCTTTGAAAAATATCAAAATGACGTATATTACTATATAACTAAGAATTCTTTATCCACGAGGCTTGCAATAAGCTCACATAATATTATAAGTAACAACCAAATTCAAACAATTTGTATAATGAGGTCTTAAATGCACAGGTTTCACATTACAGGTTATAAACCAATGAGAACCAGGCATTTGATAAATAATTTTAAATGGATACATTTTTAATGGGTGACCGCTATAACCTTTACATTTTCGACATGGTTATTAAAGCGATTCACCAAATTTAAGTTAGTGTTGGATAACGTAGGACATGGTAGGTAGGTTGTGTTCAGTCTCTCAGCTACTCGGTAGCAATTTAGAACTCTCACTTCTCAGTCATAGCTTGAAAGCCTCCAATCGTTGCATAAAGTGCAATTAATGTAGGTCTCTCTCGGATCCGAAATTTCAAAAGGAAATGTTACTTTGATAAACACACAGCTATTGCCTAGTATAAAATAGTTTTTGTTATTGCCTTTTGAGTTGCTATGAAAAAAATTTCATAAAAGTACCTTACAAGCCGTACTTCGCTACTGTAATAATTTACATAATTAAAACATTACTTAAGTGACATATTCTATCTATATTGTTGTGTCATTAGTATTCAATATTATTGATAATATTTTTCGTTTCCCTTCATTAGATTAAAATAAACGGTATCAGATAACTGACACATACTTTTTCCCAATGATACAGGGTGTTTGGTAGGCAGTGTCAAAATTCTTAAGGGTTTATAAAACATGTAAAATGCAACAAGAATATGCAATTTAGACAATTATATATCACTCCATCCTCCAGAAAAAGTCATTTTTTTCTCGGCACTCCTTAATAAGTTCTCACGAGGTGGCCCGTGCGCGAATTGCGCATTTTATGATTCTTTATGAGTGAAACTCGCCTACAGTACGTGAATGTTGATTATGAAGTGACAGAGATCTATTTAATCAGCTGTTAAATTACAATTCACATTAAAAAACTTGCAATAAAAGTTGGTCAACATTTTAAAGCGCGCTCTAGAAATAAATCAAAGGCGAGGGGGTTGAAGCCCGAAACAATATGACCTTTTTAATTACGATTCGTCATGTGGTATAATATCCTAAGCTTTAAAAT
The DNA here is from genome assembly GCA_030545055.2 of Neoaliturus tenellus. NCBI lineage: Eukaryota > Metazoa > Arthropoda > Insecta > Hemiptera > Cicadellidae > Neoaliturus > Neoaliturus tenellus. The sequence continues at coordinate 220,072 of JAQYXR010000078.1, forward strand.
GACACCTCAATCTTACAAATCGGTTCAGTAAATCGAGAGAAAAAGGGACGCGATAGACGAAACATTTATAGAAATAAGAAGATAGATTGTTATCACCAATTACCAAACTTTGTTGCACTTTTTATGACACTTTTAGAAGGTACACAAAATTTCCTATTAGAATAAGTGCACTTTTTTCCAATTAAAGCCTCTTAAAGCCTTGTAAAATATACCTGAATACAAAATTTGAGAATGGGAATTTGAGAAAAATGGCACTATAACTTGCAGAACACAATTTGTTATGCTTCAAGCCACAAACTGTTAAATTTCACAAAAACTTTCCCACATTCTAAGCTTTGACATGGTGTACTATGAATGGCAGTTCCTATTTGCCTAAGGGATGACAATTGTCGTTAAACATCATTATTGACCGATTTTCATTAAATAATTATCATTGTTGGAAATGATAACACATTAAACAGAGTGACAATTAATTAAATCCGGAACTCATTTAATAACTTTTGCAACTCTATAAAAAGTCCAACTTCCACAAATCATCACTGATGATAATAATATACCTATTTGTGCAACAACCTTCAGGATGGTGACTCTAAGGGACGGCCCCCTAGGAGTCAGTCCAAAAATTTTAATATAAGCATAGGTTGATATGTTCATCAAATAAAGGCAAACCGCACTTCAAATGATTGTCCGAGTCAGAAATAAAATGGCAGGCAATTAAACTTTCAATCAAAATCATATAACAAACGATCTATGCAATATCTTCAGATATATTCGACTTTTGAGGTGTGGTTTGTGATATAAGAATAAGAATATGTTTATTTCAAAAAACGTACATAAAGATGGCCTCGCCAAGTTAAAGAAAACTTGTCGGCGAGGTCCATATATCTAAATTATCTTTATATATCTATATATCTTTAAATTATAAGGCGTTTAATTTTTTGTATGATCTGAGGAACCCCAATGAAGTTTCCTTAAGAATTCTTTAGATACGACCCTTGAATGAAGTATGTTGAAGATAACTAGGTTAAATTGGTATTATTTCATGAAAAACAAATAAAAATTAGGTTTAATGCCGATTCCTTTCCCCTAGCCCCATAGAAAAGGTCACTTATATATTATAATTTTAAAGCGTATAATGTGGGGAAGTTTTGGTGAAAATTTACTGTTTGTAGCATGAAGTATAAAAAAAATTCTTCAGCAAGCTATAGTGCCTCATTTCTCAATTTTCCAACATGTTCCTTTCAAGTGGATTTTACTGTATATGTCTTTAAGAGGACTTAATTAGGAAAAACGGCACTTTTCCTAAAAAGAAATTTTGTGTACTTTCTAATAATGTCATAAAAAGTGCCAATAAATTTAGCAAATGATGACAAAAACGAGACTTTGTCGGGGAATGTCGAGCAATTTCAAGAAGTTGAAAAATGACTGTTACCGGAAGGTGGAGCGAGATATAATTGGATGAATTGCGCGTTCTCTTTCCATTTTACCTCCATATTAACCCCTTAAAAATTTTGTCACAAACTATCAAACACAATGTATGAAAAGGTGTTAAAAGCCTCCAATTATTGTCTTCATAGCTCAGTCGGATAGCTATCAGCTGAGCAGAACTAGTTTGAATCTACGCGAGTCTGTGGCTATTAACAACGTACTGCTTTTACCGCTAAACTAAAAATTGCACTTTCTCTCCAACCACTTGACGTAGAGCAACACTTTCAAATACTGTAGTTCTGGGGCATATGTAATTTCGTGGGATTTTGAATGAAGCAATTATATGATTAGTGGTGATAGGTAGGCAATGACATGTAAAATCGTGTGCTACCGGGTGTTTTGTCTGAAAGTGTGGCCGAGCTGGTGTATGACGTCATACTTCCAAAATGGCCGCTAACGATGACATTGATACCTTTCTATCGCTATAATTTCTTTACGGTTGATTTTATGAAAACTTTTTTAATGTTGTTTCTTATTTATAACAAGATAAGGAACAAAAAAGGGAATCCAGCTTGAGGAACATGCCGCCATTTTGAAAAAATGGCCGCCATCATGGATCTGGTCCTTTGTGTTTAATATTAAAACATAAAACCACTCCTAATGTAATAAAACCGTGCCGTTTTCTGCTGCTAATTTAAGGAAGGTAAGCACTGTATTCTGACTGGGTAGTAATTTTCTGCCGCCATCTTGGATCCGCCATTTTGGATAAAGTAATTTTAAAAAATGTAAACATAGTGATGTGGCACATCATTTCACACTGTTTTTTCACGCTGATTGCATTTTCGAAGTCCGTTTTTGAATATATTCACTCATTTTCGAGATATAATCAAAATACTATTCTTTCCTGTACATTTTTATGGACATTTTGAACTTTAATTAGTATTTATAATTATTTTTGCATAACTCCGGTTCTGGTCTCAATATGCAGTTCGTTGAAGTCATAAAACACTGCAAGGGCTTCAATTTGAGCTGCTAATCATTAAAATTTGATTAATTGTAGGCGAGTTATAAAGCTCAATTCATCAGAAAACCTATTTTTATACAATTTAATTTAGTTAATTATTTATTTCTTGGGTTGAGATCAAGATACAGTGATCAATTTAGTATTAAATAAATCACAAACATATTGGCTTTTATTTGAAATGCCGATAATTAAAATCAGACAATTTTTAGCTGAGTCATGATCTGTTGTTAAAGCATAAAATTAATTGAATTGCAGATGTTGATATGGATAGAGCATTATGACTTACCCTTACGATTTTTACTATCTACAGCTCAAATGAAAGTCAATTTATATATTAACTAGCTGTTGCCCGTCACGGCTTTGCCCGTGATTGAATTTTTTATGTATAATAAAGTCTTTTTAAAGAGCAACGAAATCTTCATCATTAAGAATTATATTAGGCTAAAGCATTGAAGAAGTGTAAGCAGAGCATTGGATATTGCAAAACCTTTTCTTAGTAAGCACCCATGAGCAAAGAGGAACGAACATGTCAAATTTCAACCCCATAAGCCCTAATAGTAATTTTTGAGTCCTGTAGGTGGAAGGGCCCTAAAGGACTTCAAAAACTATATTTGCAAGACCGTTTCTAAGTGAGCTCCTATTTGAGCAAAGAGGAACGTCCATGTAAAATTTTAACCCTCTATACCCTATGGTTATGGAGATACTCTGATACATGAGTGAGTGGTATTTGATAAATTGTAGATAAAGTTTACATTAATAAATTAATAATTATTTTGACCTATGCATCAAAATTTTAGAGTCAGTTTCGACTGTTTATTGGTTTTTAGTTTTATATGTTGGCTACGCTGTCTAAACAGGAAAATATTCATTTAATGTCAGCTGATCAATTGTTTACTATTTACTGTTTGTTTATGAATAATGAGAGTGATGTGAACAGTGAATACAAAGAAAGTTTGGTGCATGTTTAGTGTATTTTTATTGTTATTGTATTAAACAATTGATCAGCCAACAAATGAATATTTTCCTGTTTAGACAGTGTAGCCAACATGTAAAACTAAAAACCAAGTCGAAACTGACTCTAAAATTTTGATGCATGGGTTAAAATTATTATTAATTCATTAATATAAACTTTATTAACTTATAAATTGACTTTCATTTGAGCTATAGATAGTAAAAATCGTACTCGTTCAGGGTAAGTCATAATGCTTTCTCCATCACCAACATTTGTAATTTATTAATTTTATGCTTTAATGACAGATCATGACTAAGCTTTAAGCCAATATTTTTGTGATTTATTTAAAACTAAATTGATCATTGTATCTTGATCATAACCCAAGAAATAAATAATTAACTAAATTTAATTGTATATAAAAAAGAAAAGGTTTACTGATGAATTGAGCTTTATAACTCGCCTATAATTCATCAAATTTGAATAATTAGCAGCTCAAATTGAAGCCCTTGCAGTGTTTTATGACTTCAATGAACTGCATATTGAGAACAGAACCGAAATTATGTGAAAAATAATCCTAAAGATTAATTAAAGTTCAAAATGTCCATAAAAATGTACAGGAAAGAATAGTATTGTGATTATATCTCGAAAATGAGTAAATATATTCAAAAACGGACTTCGAAAATGCAATCAGCATTAAAAAACAGTGTTAAATGATGTGCCACATCACTATGTTTACATTTTTTTAAATTACCTTATCCAAAATGGCGGATCCAAGATGGCGGCAGAACGTTACTACCCAGTCAGAATACAGTACTTACCTTCCTTAAATTATCAGCAGAAAACTGCACGGTTTTATTACATTTAGGAGTGGTTTTATGCATTAATATTAAACACAAAGGACCAGATCCACGATGGCGGCCATTTTTTCAAAATGGCGGCATGTTCCTCATGCTGGATTCCCCTTTTTGTTCCTTATCTTTTTATAAATAAGAAACAACATTAAAAAAGTTTTCATAAAATCAACCGTAAAGAAATTATAGCGATAGAAAGGTATCAATGTCATCGTTAGCGGCCATTTTGGAAGTATGACGTCATACACCAGCTTTCCCACACTTTCAGACAAAACACCCGGTAGTACACGATTCTACATGTCATTACCTACCTATCGCCACCAGTCATATAATTGCTTCATTCAAAATCCCACGAACCTTCCTATATTGACATATGCCCCTACACTACTGGACTATTTAGTTTTTTGAGCTTGAATTAATGGTGATAAGTAAAATATTTTTCAAGCTAACAGCTATTTTTAAAATCCAAAAAATAGCTTGTTTAAACACGTTTTACTCTATAACTTTTGAACGCGCTTTTTTATGGGAGATGCGGGTGGTGCTGTTTTATTCAGAATTTTAGTCTTAATAAGCCACAAAATTTTAATCAAATACGTTAGAGCTGTTATTAAGAAATTTTGATTTTTCATGTTTTCTACAGTTTTTAGGCGTAAACTACCATTAAAAATCAAAATTTCCAAAAAAATGAATTATCGTAGATTTAGATCTACATGCCAAATTTCATCAAAATTTGACCATTGGGACATTCTCTAGCTCTGTATACATCCAGATACACACACACACATACATACATCACTCTGAAAACCACTTTTTTACTCAGGGGGCTCCAAAACGGATAAATCCACTAACAACTCAAATTCGAAATTTTTTACGAAAACAATAGTTTTTCTATATAATACCATTTTTCCACATAGGGGGAGAATGTAAAATAAATAAACTTGTTGTACTAAATGTAAAATTGTTCGGTGATATGATATTACATCCCTTAAAAGCTCTTAAAGAAATAATATCCCCAAAAGTAAACAAAAAATTCCAGATTATACATTTCTGTAAATTTATAAAATTATATTTATAAAATTCAGTTAATTAACTGTGTGCTATAAAAGTGTGGTCATAAAAACAATAATAACTTATTATTAACAATAACAACTTGAACGATTGAATCATTTCATTTTCTAATTAGTTTTGAATACATTTTATTCTTCCATACGAATTACATTTGCTAGATTAGTTTTATGTCTATAAGACACAAACCTAAGAACGATTGTTATTTTAAAGTAAATCCAGTAATCGCTTTGATTTTGCACGTAAATTTTGATATCAGCTTCCGTAGTTACTGAGAAACCGTGTTACACCCGTGTATTAATGTATATGATTGCAATTAATAAAGGAATCAATAATTCAGTCAAGTAAAGATACCGAACATAATTAAGGTCTTACTCCTATAAAAGAAATTATTAATTCTATTAAGTATCATATACCCATTCCTACATTATAATATCATTTTCAATGAATAAACTATTATTATGCTTTAGTTGATTTATATAAAAATATCTTAGAGAGCCGACCAAATCGGTTTACGTACTTGCCTTTCGAGCTGTCAAAGCCAGTGCACTTATGGAAAGACGAGACACATTTTGCAGAAAATTCTATTTCCCCCAATCATGGCCGTCATACAAATATAATTTCAAGTTAAATCAGCAATGGATCTGTATTTTAATGGAATAGTTTAATTCCTTTGACATGATGATTTAAATTAAATTCAATAAGCTATAATTAAAAGGAAATGGACCAGTAAAGTTTCCTCAAGCATCAATTTCAGCCAGGGTAAACTTCTAACACTATAATTTTTTGTAATATTTTTATAATAATACCGTAGGGAAATTTGTAATCACTTACTTAATATTTTGTTTACTAATATATTGTTGTTGTTTTAGAATCCAACCAACATAAAAATAAATTAGCAAATTATATTTGAAAATCAATATTTTACTAATAATTATGTATTACAAAAAGTTTATTAACCCTGAGAATCTCTTTATGGAAGGTATAATGAAAAGTAATAGTAGGTCTACTGTAGATAATAATTTAATTGAGATGATTAAAATTTAGATATTTTAATAATCGATATTTGAATATATATTACATTTGAATAGTTTCGGGAATATCTTTCTTTTTTATTGAAATATGTACATTTTAACTAAATATAGGCCTATGACATACTAAAAAATTACTTTATCATATTTTGGTTAGCCTAACATCTTTTGTAGTTCAAACTTTTAATTTCATAAAGTTTTCATCAAGGCCTGCACAGACCGTGCAGGCCTTTACCATACTTGAACAATTTTCAATTATTTCATTATTTTTTTAATCAATACAGTGTGGATACTTAAAAAAATTCAGAATAAACTAATATTTTACATTTCAGTTCAATATTCTTTATTGGGGTTTTTGTTGTTCGATAATAGTTCATGTAGGTCAATTGTTATGTAAAATAACGATATTCTTTTCATGCAATTTTTTTTCAAATACAATCTAGCATACTATGGATAAATATAATTTATTTAAGAACTTGTTTTAAGTGTGTTCGTAATAATAGAGCATTTTAGAACATATTAAAAGAAAATTTATTTTTCAAGAGATTTTGCTGTGAGTGACTGTTTCATGCCAGGTGGAAAAATTAAATTCAAAACTAAATTCAAAATATATGTTTAATTGAGTATTTAATTGACTTAAATTTGTTCTTCATGGTCGACTATGGTGGATGTTTCTAAACTAGAGAAATATTACCGAGATTAAACTAGAGAAGAGATTACCGATTTCAAAAATGGTTTTTGTTTCGGCCTCTAATTTAATTTAAATTAATAAAAAATCTCTTTAATTTCCATAAAACATTTTTTTATTAAAATTCTCCATTTATAAATTAATTTATTAAAATTTAAAGATAACAAATTAAATACTAATCATGTACCATAACTTTTCCTACACATGTGTGTAAGTTATTTTTTTAATTTTATTAAAACACACACCAATTAATTAAATTGAATTATACAATCTTATCTTTAACCCTGAACAAAGATGTTCTATGTTTTTTGAATTACTACTCTGTAGTGTAAAACGTTGAACTAAAATATAGAAAAATAATTAAGAAGGTCTGCATAAGACAACATGGGGTGAAGTAGTTGATGGATATAGAAACATTTTAATATACATCGCAAAATTATTAAAAGTATCTATGCAACGTAGGCCAAAATTTTACTGTATTCATCACATGTTTTGTTTTGTTTTGTTTTGTTTTGTTTTGTGTCTATCTACGCCAGTGGCATTTTTTAACGTTTTGACGGGAAACTGTTTAAACCCCAGTAATTACTACCTAACCCCTACTACCTAGCCAGTAAATTACTATCTAACATCGACCAGTTGTTAGAAAGCATCATTAATTAATAGCCCAATGACAAATGGCAACTCGGTCCGGAATCAATCCTTTAAAAAGCTATAAACTTTCCTCAGGATCGAACCGGCAACATTCGGATTCAAAGGCGAGCACTTTAACCACTCAGCTACCCAGCCAGTAGCTTATGTTATCATTAAGTGAATTAAGACCCCAACCAAGAGTTATATTAATTATATTTGTATAATTTGAGTTAGTAATTAATAACTGTAATTTTATAATTTGATACATTTTTATGTTTATTATAAAATAAAAATAGTTATAATAATTTTAATGCATAATTATTACACCCTATGTAAAGTGAGAAATGGGCTAACTAACGGAGTTAAGAAATCTAAATCTAATGTAACAGCAGTTTTAGTCAGTATCAAAAAATGTTACCGGTAGCCTAACAAGGATGACAAATTTTAATTGATGTTAAATCCTCTGTCAGACACCAGAAGATACACCCCTTATCATTTGGGGTTTATCTAACTTTTCCCCGTAATCCATCTACCATTATCTGAATAAGATATCTGATTAGTCTAATAAATATTTATTTAATAACACATTGTGTTGTTGTTACAGCTTACGAAAACAGGACAAATATCAAATGAACCTCAAATTGAGAAAAATGCCAACCACTTTAAAGAAGATATTTCATATCGAGGTGGTACAGACAATCTTAAACGAGAACAATTTGGAAGGAAATATTCCCCTGATTTTATAGAAAAACAGCATGAAACACCATGGAAATCAATTGACATTTCTGTTTATCTCCAACGGATTCTAGAAAAGAATTGTCAAGATAAAGATAGTCATTTGTATAGTAAATTCATTTTTTTTTTCATTTTACTCAATGTATTTGCTGGGATTTCAAATAAAATAATAAACCACTTGATTTTTACTGTAAACGCTATCCATCATTTTGTAAAAGGTAAACTCTTTGGCTTACGAAAATTCCAAAATTAAATGTAAACGGAACTATCAAATATCAAAACATTTTCTATACTAACACAAGGATGGCATACCTTTTCAACCATACCATGTAACCTGTGGGATTCCTTCAGAATTTCAATATCATATGCGATTGCAAAAAAAATTATTTCATAGAAAAAGGTATGGAAAGCCTGTAAAAATGAAATTTATTATCACGGAGAAATCCTTTATCTTTTAGTAAAGTCAAATTTGTAGTAATGTAGTAGTATAAACTAATCACAATCAAGTTTATTTTCAGCAAAGATATCCCCAAAATCAGATGAAATTCAAAAACATGTAGATATAGACAGCCTATTTAGTTTCAATGGTAAAGATCTCTGGAGCAAAGCGTATTTACAAGATTGAATTTGTATTCATCTAGTTTCGTAAGTAAAAATTATTTATTCATTTAATATATATTATACGTAGAAATACCATTTATTTAAATACACTACACATAAACTAATTAACTTGTGTAATTTTAAATAGTGCTTTTGTAATTCAGAGTTTCGCAATAATTAATTATTTACAGATGTATATTCTAACTGCTCATTCCATTATAAAAGTACGGTTAATTCATCGGTATAATACCAATAGTTAATTTTAAAATATGTTTCAATTTTCAAAACAGAAAGCAAGGTTGTCACAAGTTTTCATTGTGTTTTGACCCTACTCACATTTTTTCATACTTGTGGCATTGTTTTGTCATGGTATATTCATTACTTTCCTGTTTGGTAGAACAAGGTATTTCTTCCTAGGATGGTCATGTAATTTGAGATATTAAAACAATTTTTTTTTTTCAAAGTGATTCTTTTACCATATTTACCATTGACGTTGTAAAGTGTAAAAATAGTTAATTTATATCTTCTATTAATTATTTGTGGTTTTACATTATTATTAGGGGGCTTGAAAATGACCCCTCAATCTTAAAAATAGGTTGAATAGGTATTTGTAGGCCCCCTTTTCTGATTCCCTAATTGTAATTAATTGAAACTAATTCACTTTTTGTAGAAAAAGGGGAATAACAGACGAAATCCTTATTCTATTAAGAAGACAGATTGTAGATATAAACGGGTGTCCCAAGTAACATTTTTTATATATGCAAGCTTATAGATTCAACCTTATTGGTCATATTGTTTTATGAACACCAATAAGGTCCAAGTAAGCTAACGAAAAGTGTCATAAAGAGATAACTACAATAAAGATGCAAATTTCTGATCCTTGCACACAAGCCATTTAAATTCATTACTATTCACGATTCACCTTAGATTAATTTTTGAACTAATCATATATTTATATGACGACTGAATAAAATTTTCTCAATTGTTAATTAAGTACGTTTAACCATAGGTGTTAAAATGTTCTGACAACCATATTGTTTTCAAACCAACCATATTATTTTCAGAGATAATGAAAAATTATACAGTGTAACATACTTGTAAATATGCCAATATGATTTTATAATGCCCGATATACTGTTATATAGTATTTGAAGGATAACAATTTTCCTTTAAGGAAATCTTGGAAAACATGCGGACCTGCTACTTTGACGGAGAAGAGGTCGCAGGAGTTTCTACAAGACCAAGAGTTATTCTATAGCCTGTCAAAGTGTATGGACGAACCTCCTCCTTATCAATACACAGAATACCCACTTACTGATGCTAAAAAACTGTTTACCGATAATGATTTTCTCAGTGAACTCCACAATGTTTTTGTCTTCTCTACAAATGCGGAACATCAAAGTATTGTTTTTGTACGAAAAACCATCACAGGTAGTGTTACAAGTACAACACTTCAACCTTTTTCATATTATAGTTAGATACATATATATATATATATATATATATATATATATATATATATATATATATATATATAAATTCGCTATTTTTTTATAGGTATCACTAAGTTGATTAAAGGGAACCATGGAAGCTTTGAAGGGCTCTAGGACAAAAACGGGATTTTTTCCAGCCATGGGACCAGTTCCACTCGATTTCTGGTGGCCAAACTCCCATATTCAACCAAAAAATCTAAAACCCTTGGAGAGAAAAAGTTTGGCCGTACAAACAGTACTTGTTTTAGGGTGTAATAAAAGATAAATAATGCAACGAAAAAAATAAATATCACCATTGAAGCATTAATTAATGCTACTAATAGAATACTAATTGAAGCATTATGCACGCTTAATATTAGCCTAATGTTTGGAAAATAATCATTGCATCCTAAGTTTTCTAAATTTAATTGGTCTTTTTGTAAGCCAAAAACTGACTAATATAAAGGTTATAGAAAAAATATTAACTTAGCTTTGCAGCAAAAATAATAGGTATGCTTAATGGTTTTGACCTTATTCGTACAAAATAAAATTCATTATTACACAAATGTATGTATCAAGTCAGTTGAAACAACTCCATTTTCTCCTGGCGATCTGAGTTAAGAAGATAGAGTTGCTAATCTGGTGGTTGACATTAATTTAATTACCATTGCCAGATATTAAAAAATCACGTTGATTATAACCCCGCCTTATTCTCTTTTTATATAAATCAGGAGAAATGGGAACTTAACTTATAACTTTGACTTTATAACTTGAACTTTATAAGTTATCCTTTCAGCTCTAGCTATGAGGAACCTGCGCCGCTCACAAAATCTGTTTGTATTTGACCTATCCAAACTGGACTTCAATTTATTTGTATCAGAGTTATACTTGCATTTCGGGGAAAATCCAGATATTAAGGTAATGTTTCCAGATAACCTAGACTTGGAGAAAAATTTTAATTATTTAATTAAAAAAAAAATTATTTTTAATTTAAAAATTTAATTATTGCAAATTATTTCCTGATTTTTATTATAAATAATACCGGGATAATTTTTCTTAAGGCCATTTTAGTTGTTACCATTGGGAAGAAAAAAATCATAAAGTTTTATTTACATTGGCTTGGGGCATGTTGGCTATTTGTTAAGTTAATTTGTT